>JANRMT010062790.1:1187947-1225472 GCA_026402145.1 Polypterus bichir lapradei | reverse complement strand
ACCCCAAATCTTTTTCTATTTGAAAGGACTCTTTATTTTATTACAATATATATATATATATAGTGACAATAGATGGTGCCATACCAGCACTTAACCTGACATAGACAGATGCAGGAGGCACACTGATAAAAAGCACAAGGTTTTTATTTTTCTTCACCACGTAGGAAACGCCTTCCTCGTTTCCCACAGGCACAACACATTCTCAAACACAATACTTTTTCTTTCTTCTCTTTCTAATTCTCCTTCACTCCTCCTCCTCAGCAAGCTTTGTCTTCCTCCTCCCGACTCTGGCTCCCCTAGTATTCTCTGCTGGCCCCTTATATGAATCACCCAGAAGTGCTTTAGGTGCTCGTTGCCCCACTTCCAGCTGCACTTCCGGTTGTGGCAGAAGAACCGCCCACATGGGCTCAGGAACAGCTGCAGCGCCCCCTGGTGGTGCCTCCAGATCCCAACATGACTGTAATCCAACTCCATCTCCCATGATACCCTGCGGGAGTCCAAGGCACCGCTGCCTCCCAGGGGGGCTGCCATCTAGCGTTCCAAGGAAAGTAATGCTCTGTCCACGACTTGTCCCTCCAGACCATACAAGGAAGAGGTGACCCGGCTGGGCATGGTTATATATATATATATGTGTATATATATATATATATATATATATATATATATATATCTGCCACTGGGGATACTGCAGGAATGGCTGAATCATTTACTGCAGCACTTCCAACACACCCAGTGGTACTGAAAGCAGATTATGAGACACCTGGAGCACTTCCAGGTGCTCTACAAAAGGGGCCATGTCACTTCCTTCAGGGATCCAGACTTGAGAGGAAGAAGATGAAGCTTTCTAGGATGAGTGTGTTTGCTATACCGTGCTGAGCAGGTGGGAGACAAGGTAAAACGTTTCCCACAAGAGAAAAAAAAAAGTGTGTGCAGGGGGGTATTTTTCGTACATGGATTACTCGTTTAGCTGGATGTAATTGTTGACGATTTGGCATGATCCTGGATCTGTCAGTTTTTCGAAACTCTTGCTGGATGTGTTGTTATAGCAGCAACCTGCTCGGAGCAGGTTTGTTCTATGTAAACAAGGATTAGCTCACACACTTAATCAGTTTATGTGCATGCAATTCATTCAATCATGGCTTCATCGTTCATGAATGAGCAACCAATTGATATTGGTGAGCAAATTATAAGAAGAGAATTTCATATAGAGAGGGTTTTGCGCGATCAGCAAGCTCCTTTATTGCTCCCGGAGGAAATTCTTTTTGAAAGATACCGCTTTAGCCGAGGGGGAATATTGTACCTCAAAGATTTATTAGCACCTTATATTCAAAGTGAAACTAGGCGAAGTCGGGCCGTCACAACCACACAGACAGTATGCATTGCTTTGAGGTTTTTTGCAAGTGGCACTTTTTTTATATACTGTAGGTGATGTGGAAAATCTATCTAAAAGTGCAGTTTGCCAGGCAATTCGTAAAGTCTGTTTGACTCTGAAATATTTCCTTCGGGTTTTCATAGTGTTTCCTGGACACCTGCATGTGCAGACAATAAAAGAGGCGTTTCATGCCATTGCACATAGTTAATACACAGGCAAAAACACCCACAGTTCCATAAAGAATCTCACAATCAGCCTAACATTCTCATTACCCAGGATTTCCAAATGTGATTGGGGCACATGGGACTGATCAGAGTGGAGTTTGATCAAACATTATTTGGAATATGTACCTCTCCTCCTGATGAATAATCAGACACAGTGTTTTCATCAAATATTTGGCCTTCATCAATATCTCATTGGTCAGACACAAGTTCTAGGGATATGACATTCCCTTGAACTGACCCAACAAAAAAAAGGGCTAAATGGAACATACCTATGCAACACATTGAGGACAAATATATGCAATGACCATCCTTTACCTGAAATGAAGTGACCACTGCATCCTGCCACTAGTTCTGTGGAGGAGCTTCCCCCTGGAATGCCCTCAGAAACAGGGTGATGGGCATTTTGCTGGAGAGCCAACTCTTCCGCAGGGGTTAGGTCTGGAGTTCGTTGACTTCCACCTGTTTTTTGCTTGTCTGCCTTCTTGTTAGCTTTAAAATGAATGTTTTTTATATTATATATGATTCTTTATGTCAACAATTCTTTAAATAGTTATATACCAATATTTATCAGTTTGAAGTATATTCCTGTACTTCACTTTAACCTGTTCCCATGTTCTCCTTGTGCTCACGTTTGATCTGGAATTATGACATATTAAATAATAATTAATCTGACACATAGGAAATGAAACGCTGCATTCAGTAAGTACAATGGACACAGCTTAGCGTTTTGACATACTTTTTGCCAGCCGTCTTTTCTGGTTTGGGCTGCTTTTGCAGTGTTACCCCTTGTGCATATTAAATCTTGAAATTCATCATATCCTTTGAGTAAAAGGTCCTGCTCCGCGTGTGTGAAAAAATGCAGCCATTCTTTCGTCATTTTGTTGCAGCCTATCAAAGACTTGCTGATCATGTTTTCTAAACTCAATATACAGTATATGGGCTTTTCAATCAATTCAATGGATGATTAGATCCAGCTAGACTAATCTACTACACAGCTGCGTTTGAAAAACCGACTTATCCCGGATGAGTTTCACCGGCATTAACTCATCCAAGATGAGGCATCTGATCTCGGATGGTTTAAGCGACATATGGAAAATACCCCCCTAAACTTTGCCCTGAGTCTGTCTGTGTTGGTTTTGGGAAGCTGTGTGGCCCCTGCAGATCACTCTGTATACATTTCTCTCTTCCTATGCTTTTTCTTTTTCATGTTTTTAATCACTTTATCAGTCTATTTCTTTATAATGTCTAGACCAAAAACTGCTTTAATTTACAGGGTATGGTTGTGCTTCATCAAGGTTTGGTTGTAGTCCCTCTGTTCAGAATTATCTTTTAAGATTCTTGCATGCAAACCTTGGAATTCAGAATCGTCCAAATGCTTGTCTTTGTTTTATGTGCTGAATCTGATGTTGTTTAGGCTCATTCAGTTTTCCTGTTTTAATTATTTTAATCATGACACAGTTCTGGTCATTTGCCATTACCATTCCTTTTATTAATGAATTGTACTGATTATTGTGAGTAACATGCGTTATTCAGAAACTATTCAAAACTTCTTTCCCTAATTAAAAAAACCCTCTTTATTGCAGGTGTACATTTGTTGGTTGTATAGAAAGGGCTTTCAGACATGTGGAGGTTCAGTCTTATGCAGTAATCATTTTTTAGAAAAATAAATCCCTGACCTGAGACAATGAGAACGGCAGATGGAGCAGTTATATAGTCCAGAGATGTAGTCTTGTTCTTCTGACACCTGGGACATCCAGTTGGATAAGAGACAGAGAGACATGCAAATTTGGGTGCACCTAGAAAATCTTCCTAAGTTTAAGTAATTACTTTGGACCTTATAAGGTCTGATTATAAACAAATAAAACAATACAAAATAAAATTGACTCAGGGCTTGCTGTGATAAAGCATGACCATTGATTAACTCAGGCAGTATTCTATATCAAAACATCATTAATGAAGTGCTGCTATATACTGAAAAAATGTAGTTGTTCCTTATAGAATGAATTTCTCTTCCTATTACTTAAAACAATGCAAGATGCCCTTTTCCTATTGTAGTAGAGAAAGAGGCTAAGATCTTCTCCAATTAGACACTATGAGGCAGGCTTTAAGCATCATTAGGCAGTGATGTTCTGTCTACTTCACTGTTAACAAAATTGGGCTATTAGAAAATGTGGATTTATGATACTCTCTTTTTGCTTGATAGGGAAGTAAAATGTATTGTTTAGAAGAACAGATGCAGTAATCATAACTAGAACATGTGGCAGAGTGAAACTGCACTTGTCAACTTCTCTGCCACAATGGATCGAATCCTGGGAAGATGTTGGACAGTCGGGAGAGCTATGTGTGATATACAGTTCTGAGATGAATTAATCTGTGCCTTACATAGACTGATAATGTGTGATGTATTCTGTCTGCGACTGAGGTATATTCATTTTTTTTCTCTTTTTTCCCATCTATTAGTTTACAATCCCAAACTATGACTAGTAGGGTACAGAACAACTAATCATACCACAAGCACGGCAACATTTCCTACTGAATTCAAATTCAATGCCATCCCCAACCCATCTGGAGAGTTATGAAATGAAATTGGATAACCCACTGAGTTGTCACTCAAAGAAACTTCGGCCCCTTCATGGTTATCAGAGGCCCAACATGCGTACTTAAGAGAAACATTAATAAATCTTTCCCTCCCTGTACAGTTCTTTGAATGGAAAATTCGATTGTTTTTTAGTACAGCCTAGGATTATTTAGCTATTTCTTTTATAAAAGCTTTTTTATAAAGTTTGGAGATATTTCCATTATCCGTAGTACCCTGATTTTGAGTTTTTCCTTCTCTCTGTATATTTACTGTTTCAGGGTCCAGTATTTATTACTAATTGTTTTGTAAAATATGTTGTGGCTCAGAAACTACTTTCGGTAGTTAATATACAATTTTTTCATCAGCAATTGATGAGGATTTCTTGGTTTTGTATTACCAAATTTGGCAAAACAAAAATGACATTTTAATTCAATAATTATATTAAAAGCCATCAGCATTGTGTCTGTCTGCAGAGAGAGTGTCGACTTTGTCAATAGGTTTACTTACCTCTGCAGCGACTCTTCCTATGAAGTACAGTAGACAGATTGGGAGAGCATGGGGGGTTCATGAGGTCGCTGGAAAGGGGTGTGTGGCGCTCCCAATATCTATGAAAAAGGATGAAGGTCCAAGTCTTTAGAGTCCTGGTGCTTCCTGTCTTGCTATATGGTTGTGAGATATGGACAAAGAAAATCCTTTGGTACCGTTGGTTTGACTTTGTGTCGAATGAGCGGTTGCTCGTGGAGTCCCGAATGAAGCACATTACCTGCATTGTGAGGGAGTGTCAGTTACAGTACTATGGCCATGTGGCACGATTGCCCGAGGATGTTTCAGCTCGCAAGATCTGCATTGTTGAGGACCCAAGTGGCTGGAACAGACCAAGGGGATGCCCACATAACACCTGGATGTGGCAGATAGAAGGTGATTTCCGGAGGATGGGACTGGACCACCTGTCTGCCTGCTGGGTTGCCAACCAGTTTCCCGAGCTGTTTGTTTTGTTGTGTGGTGGGTGCAGTAATGCACTGCACCAATGCATGCTCCCCAACCTGACCTGATATTATTAAAACAGTAAGACTGTAAGAGCCATTTTCCTAGTTCTATAAAATGTATGAATATTTACTAGATGATAATGCATAAAATATGGGAGGTTCCTATAACCCCCGTGAATAGAATTGAGTTGGTATTTTCCTGTCATTTCTAACAGTTTTGAGCTAACAATATTCTTTACTTAGTGTCTAGCCTCGCCTTGTGTAAGGTATAGAGGTATACGGTTTTTTAACCGTGTTCTTGTTTGTGCTCGCGTTCGTGCTTGCGCACGCTACCGCGCCTCGTTACATGTCTATGTGCCAACGGCCTACGGGCCCTTTGTGTGTGAAGTAACTCATAAAATAAAAGAGTTTTGAACCGTATGTTTAAAGCATACAGAAGAAGAAATAAATAACCTTTAAGTACAGAAATAACCAAAGCTTCTCAAGAAAAGCTAAGTTTATAGAAGATACATTTTTCCTTTTTTTGCCTTATTTCTAAGTGTGTAACTATTTTTCTTTTTATTCTTGTATGGATTATTTGCCTTTAACTTTCACTAAATATTTTTAAAACGAACTTTTGGACTGAGAGATTTCTTTGACACGCGTCTTACCCGTGCCTGACTTCGCCTTATGCAACAGCGGCTACACTAAAGTTAAAAAACCTGCCTGAAGTTTTGAAACCTGCTTAAGATCTGAACCTGTCAAGGACTGAAAGTTTAAAATTGCCTTGGATTATAAAAGAAAGCAAGCCTGCATTTTCAACGCCATGGCATCTGAGTCCGGGAGCCAGAGAACATTTCGAACCCCCATTGAAAGTAACAGTGGTTTGAGTGGAAGTCACGACGATCATGATGTTTCAATGGAGGATCATCTTGATGACGACATAAAGCCATCCAATTCATTAACAACTAAACTTCAATCCGAAATGGACTACAAATACAAACAATTATCTAATGCGATGAAGACTGTAAAGGATTTAAAAAAAATGAATTTAACTGTGAAACTATAAAATCGATTATCGAGAACTTGTTCTTTAACCAGAGAATGGAATATAAAAGGTTAAGTGACAAACTCTTATCCCTCCAGAGTAATGAAGATATACGGAAAATGCTACAAAAGGACTTTGATGCTAAAATGGAAATTTTTCGCACATTTTCGGAAAATACGATGGAATGGGTTTTTGAAGTACATCAAAATATAAGCTTCAATCAGCAGCCTGACTTTTCGGCTAACCAATTCAAGGATTACAGAACGACGAATGACATTCCTGACGTCTCTCCAGAAGATAGTATCTCACAGGTTTCTATTCAAAGTAAAAGTCATATAAGTTCGGCGGCTAATTCAACCAAAGCCTCCCAAATCTCCGCAAAATCTAAACGTAGTACAAGTTCAGCCGGGACTTCTATGAGCGCCATCCGAACTCAAGAGGCAGCACACGCCGTACTGTTGGCTAAAGCAGAGAATCAAAGAAAGCAACAGGCTCTAGATATGGAGGAAATGCAGTTAAAAGTTAAGAGAAAGGCTGAGGAAATGCAGATAAAAGCTAAAAGAGAAGCTGAAGAAGCTCAATTGAAAGCTAAAAGAGAAGCTGAAGAAGCTCAATTAAAAATTAAAAGAGATTAATTAAAATTGGAAGCAGCTATAGCAGAATCCGAAGCAAAATTGGGAGCTCTTAAAAGACGCTATCGAAGTTCAGATAAACACAATTCTAGTAACGTCCCTCAGAAACCAGAGGTGAGAAGCGCAAAACCACAAGGAGCAAGTATTCGTGACTTTCCACGTAACAACGAAAGTAAAAAAAATCCCCAGCAATCGCTTTATCAGCAGGAAAATAAAGCGCCAGCACCTCTTCAACAATCGCTTTACGATAAGCGCTACGATCAACAGAAAGAACAACAGTATAAGACACAAGCGCCTTCTGTGCCACACAAAAAGATCCTAATATTTGACGGCGATCCCTTGAAATATGTGGACTTTATTGGAGCATTTGACCGAGCTATCGATGAGGCGATAGAGAATCCGCAAGATAAATTGGACCTATTGGCACAGTTTACTAAAGGTTCACCTCACGAGATTGTTAAAAACTGTAAACACTTGTCACCGTTAGAAGGTTATCAAAAGGCCAGAAAGAAACTCGAAAGTCTCTATGGACACCAGCTACAGAAAGCCGATGCCTATATGAGAAAAGACAAAGGGCGATCGCAAATAAAGCCAAACAATGGAGAAGAACAGAACTATAATGCGATCTTTCTTGGCGAATGTATAAATACTATGCCCAACTTACAAAGCGGACAACGATTTGAAAGTAAGGATAACCTTCCTACTAAAGTCTCCAAACCTCCTCAAGACCTACTAGCACCGTGGCAATGCAAGGTACAAAGTATTGAAAGTACGGAGAGCAGGCGAACACCTCTCGCCGATCCAGTGAACTTTCTTAACGAACAGCCAACATCAGCTTTGAATCCCGCGTACAGCTCAGCTCCACAAAGCCATGCCTTCAAGAAGGAAAAGAACAAAACTGATTAAGACAAGAACCCCTTGAAAGGCGTCCTGAGAGAAAGCAGCTTTGTTACAAACTTTTCTGCAGCGGACGAAAAAATGGATAGAGACACCTCAGTCAAAATGGCTGGACGTACAAGCGGTAAGCACTGTCTTTTTTGCAATGAAAATCACGATCTTAACGAATGCAGTGGAATTCAGGCATTAACTTATGAAAGTAAAATTGACTTTTTGAAATCTAAAGACTTATGCTTTAAGTGCCTTAAACAAGGACATTTTAGTAAAGACTGTGAAGAAAAGATTAAATGCCAAATATGCTCTCAGTTACATCCAGTAATTCTGCATATGAATAAGGAAAAAGGCACCGACGATAAAGCCACACCTCCTAAAGAGGAGAACGTTATGTTGGAAGAGAAACATTTCCTTTGCCCATATTTCTGTTGAACCGCTAGAGACTTGTACTGACACCGGGGCCGGTAAAGAGTGTGTCTTAGCTGTGACTCTAGTTCAAGTTAAGTCCGAAACGAGTGAAAAATGTGTAGAAACCTCGGCTCTAAAAGACTCTGACAGCTCAGCTACATTTTGCATTGAAAGTCTGCAAAAGCAGTTAAATCTCTCTGGAAGAAAGTCTCACATCTACATCAGCGCTGTAGAAAGAGACACAGTAAATAGTCAGAAATTAGTAAAGTGTATAGTGTTAACGGAGTTACAACTCTATGGGATAGAAGAAAATACATTTTATGATTCACTGGAAGTGTACACACTGAACTCGGTACAAGTGAAAAGGGAGAACATCCCTAAAGAAAAAGATGTCAAGAAATTGTCTAATCAAAAAGACTTGGACTTAAGCCATGATCTGTTACCAGTTGAAAGAGCTTTGGGTGTTCAATGGTGCACACAGACTGACAGTTTCAAGTTCCAGGTAAAGCTGCAAGATAAGCCTGCTACAAGACGTGGCATTCTGTCAGTGGTCAGTTCAATATATGACCCACTTGGATTTTTAGCGCCAGTCATATTGCCTGCCGAGCTTATTCTAAGAGAACTGTGTAAAGAAAAATATGCTTGGTTCCTTAAGTTTAAAGAAGTGCTAATGCGTTTGAAAGAAGAGAGAAAGGCAATTCAATATACAGTTATCCAATCTGGACACAGCCCAGAAAGACAAAAGATGCTGATCGCAAAAAATATGAAGGAATACAAATCAACAATGAGACTAAAGCCATTGTCTCTAGATGACTTGTCTAAAGCAGAAGACGAACTTATTCGCCTCACTCAACTACAAGCATGCCCAGAAGAAGTTAAAGCCTTGCACAAAAATCAGCTTGTAAAGACAGGTAAAATAAACAAACTGGACCCAGTTCTCCAAGATGGAATATCGAGAGTTAGAGGAAGGCTCAGCAAATCAGCAATGCCAGAAGAGGCAAACCACCCTGCAACCATTCAGAAGAATTCACATATTGCTACTCTCATTATGCAACAAGTTCATAAAGAAATTGGACATTGTGGGTGTAATTACAAGATGCTACACCCTGAAACTCCTGGGTAAGGACAATGCCAACTGCAAAAGGGGCAGTCAGAAGAGTTTGTGTGCAGATCCAGACCAGCACACTGGATAGACTTGTGAACAAACTGTGCCTGCTCCAGGAAGCAACAATAATTAAAATGACTAATTTTTCTTTTTGCATGCCTAATTTTAAAGCTATTTAAATTTAGTGCTTGTGTTTATATATTAGAGTTTAAGCTATACAGTTTCTTAAGTATAGTATTTGTGTTTTTATAGTAGAAACTAAGTTAAGCTTCTTAAGGTTTATTTTAAGTTTGGTAAAGTAATGAAGGCTCTTATTAAGTAAAGTTAAGTAATTGATTTCTGCCCTAGCATAAACAATTAGGGGCCGGATGTGTAAGAGCCATTTTCCTAGTTCTATAAAATGTATGAATATTTACTAGATGATAATGCATAAAATATGGGAGGTTCCTATAACCCCCGTGAATAGAATTGAGTTGATATTTTCCTGTCATTTCTAACAGTTTTGAGCTAACAATATTCTTTAGTTAGTGTCTAGCCTCGCCTTGTGTAAGGTATAGAGGCATACGGTTTTTTAACCGTGTTCTTGTTTGTGCTCGCATTCGTTCTTGCGCATGCTACCGCGCCTGGTTACATGTCTATGTGCCAACGGCCTACGGGCCCTTTGTGTGTGAAGTAACTCATAAAATAAAAGAGTTTTGAACCGTATGTTTAAAGCATACAGAAGAAGAAATAAATAACCTTTAAGTATAGAAATAACCAAAGCTTCTCAAGAAAAGCTAAGTTTATAGAAGATACATTTTTCCTTTTTTGCCTTATTTCTAAGTGTGTAACTATTTTTCTTTTTATTCATGTATGGATTATTTGCCTTTAACTTTCACTAAATATTTTTAAAATGAACTTTTGGACTGAGAGATTTCTTTGACACGCGTCTTACCCGTGCCTGACTTCGCCTTATGCAACGGCAGCTAGAAAGACAATATTTTTCTCAGAAAAATAACTTTGCAACTTTAATATTACTGATTGGTGGAATTGATAAGAACATAGCAGTGTGATATACCCGAACTTTGTGGATGCTTGTCCACTGGTTTCATTTGGTGTGCAGCCTTTGGTTCTGAGTGAGAGGTTTTATCGAGTTCCAGACATCCATAGTGAAGTGAGGAGCAATGGTGAATGGCAAAGGGCAGAGGCAGGAGCAGCAAATTAGAAAAGCAGAAGATGCCACAAAAGACATCCCTCTGGTTGTTTGGTGGCATTCTTTTAAAGCCCAAACAGCATATGAAAAATTAAAATAATAGTTTTTAGTTTTAATGTCCTGCATGAGATTTCAGGGGCATGTTAGAGTTT
This sequence comes from Polypterus bichir lapradei, assembly GCA_026402145.1. Taxonomy (NCBI): domain Eukaryota; kingdom Metazoa; phylum Chordata; class Cladistia; order Polypteriformes; family Polypteridae; genus Polypterus; species Polypterus bichir. The sequence continues at coordinate 1,214,905 of JANRMT010062790.1, read as the reverse complement.
CCCTGACCTTTGTGAGTTGCTCATCAGCCCAGGGATACTCTGGATTACTTTATTCTGCCCATCTTCATGGGTGTGTTTTGTATCGTGGTAAACAAAATTCCACACAGTGCTCCTAGTGCAATCATATTTGACAGAATCTATATATATAATTTACTAAGGCAAAACACCCATGGAAAGCATGCCGGAAGGGGCGTGGATTTCACTAATCCGCCGACAAGTAAGACACCTATGGTGCACGCAGGAAGGAGCCACGCCCACCAACTCCAAGACCATTGGATACGACAACAACTTGCAGAGCCACGCCCACCAACTCGGACACAACGACACAGAAAAACCGGCGTCATTTATATTCGTCTGTCGTAGAGGCCACATACACTTCCGAGCCACGTTGACTGTTCATAGAGGCATGTTTCTCGTGGAGGTGAATCGCCATATGCAGCGTGTAAAATGGTTTGCGAGGGGTATCCCATGGGATCCTTAAAATGATCCTTTACAACTGAGGTTAAAACACAATGAAGTAAGCAGTCTTTAAAAAACTGAGTTTTCGGTTATGACGTACGACTGCGTGCACCATAGCAAACTGTTTTACACACTACATACAGCAATTCGCATCCGCGACAAACATCCGTCTTCTTAGATGCTCCTGCAGGAACACGAAAGACGTTTCCCTGCCCACCAACACTCCTTTTTCACCAGCCCACGTCTACCCTCGCTCTCTAGGCATTCACACTGCCTGCCAATGTGCCCGGACGCATAAACTCACCGACCACCCAGTTAGTCCCTTTCGTCTGTGCTAGGAGTCCACATGCACGTCTGAGCCACATTGACTTTTCATTATTCTTTGCGGTTTCGACACTCGACCGCGTCCACCATGAAAAACCATGTGAAAGGAACAACAAAGCCCCACCTTGCTACTACCGTGGTTGGGTGTCTTGGTGGATTATATATAGAAAAGCAGTCGCAACCGCACAGAGCAATGAAAAGTCTATGTAAGTCACAGGTGCATCTGGACTGTGCAAAGACGACAACGATTCAAGTGCCGAGTTGGAGGTGGGCACATGAGCAGGCAGTGCATACTGAACGAGAAATTCAGTCACGGACGATTGTGTGTTGGTTTGTTCCGTGCATTGTTACAATGTTGCTTTTCTTGCTGATTTATTACATTACCGATTTTTCAAATGTTAATTTTCTCCCTGTGCTTAAAAATCATTAAAAAACTGGCCTGATTATGTTATGCGGCGTATGGTACGCCGCGGGTTGGCTAGTGTTAAATATAAAACAACTACAGAAAACTATAGACTTCTTAGATAAATATGCAACAACAAACTTTTACAGACCAGAATAATTAATATTTTCAATGCATTTTGTGACATACTGAATCTTGTTCTTAAAATCTGTGTCCAAAGTGTGAAGCACAGAACTGAGGATAGATTGGCTGTCATTTGATTTAATAGGAGGCCATGGTAAACAAAGCAACTTACATATTTGTGAAGCTATGTCTCTTTAAAAGATAACATTATAAATATTAAACTGTAAAATTCTCATTATTTTCGGTAATTTAAACATTTTGCATTAAACGTGTCTTTGATGTATCATCTATTCAATTAAATTAACTTCGTTTTGTTTTTAAGTGCTCCTCTGAGTGTAGGCTCATAGTGCTGTAGCAAGTTCACAGATAAATGCAATTAAAAACTTAACAAAAAGTTAATGGCATGTACACATAAAGATACAGATTTGTTTAAACACACAGTAAAATAAAGCAGTTTCAAACAGATTGACATAAATGGAACCTAACTACACCTGTCCATTAACATTATGGTTGAACTACAGCCAGTGGTCAATAGATGAGAGGAAAAACACCTTCACTCAAATGAATCTCTAGAGAATTTAAACCTCATGGGGGTTTCACGAGGGGGTCAGTTGTAATATAAAGTCAGACACAGTCACAGCCATAGAGACTTCAGATAATTGGTCACCCACTCACTCGTTGGCATTCTACACTGGAGTCTGTGCTGGCCATCAAATCTGATGATGTATCTTTCCAACCTTTGGGCAGGAACACAGCTTTTCTAGTATGGAATATAAAAATAAAGTTATGTGTTATAATCTGTTTATTCCACTACTTAATGTATTCATTATATACATTAACTTATTCCTGTTTAAAATTATAATTTTACTGTGAACATAATTAATAATACAGAAACAGCTTACAGTATGTCCTAAGCTAAACTTGATTCTACCTCATATTAGGAGCTCTAACATGGCTCTGTACGTTAGAATGTGTGTGTGTGTGTGTGTGTGTTTGTGTACGTGAGCGTAGGCCAGTCAGCAATGGACTTCTACCCTCAACCACATCTGGTTGCTCTCTTGCTGCTGTTATCGCCATGCTCCCAAAATAGGAATAAGCATTTTTAGAGAATTTATGAATAGTTTCAATTCCGGGCAGCATTTTAATGTAATGGTTAGGCCGGATGTCAAGGCCTAATGAAAGTCATTGTGGAATTTAAATATGTTTACATATTTTTTCAGCTGGTAGACTGGTTTACTTCCACTTCCCAAAGATCTCAATATTAGTTTGATTGGCAACTCTAAAATGGCATTTAATGACATGCTTAGATAGATTGGCCTCCTGAATAAAGGTTGGCTTCTGCTTTTCAATCGGCGTTGTTGAGCAGACTTCAGCTCCGTGAAACTAAAATAAAAAAATAGGATCCATAAAATGAATAATTTTTAATTGAATATAAATTAATATTTAGTTAATGTGCACTTGCCTTATCCATAGCTTTGTTTAGGATTAAAAGAGTTTAGAAACTGAGCAAATCATGTGCATATCTCTAGGATTTAATTTAATTTTAAATCAAGTTTATGAATAATCAATATTATATTAAGTATATTAAAGACAGAACCCAGAATTAATATCAGCTCATTTAATGACCCTTAAATGAATCTGTAATATATTTTAAACTTTACTTCACATTGTGTGTGTTGGGCATGTTCTGCTCTACCTGCCTTAAAAGGACAACACACTGTCAGTCCTACCATTATGGAAGCATGTGTTTCCAACTAATGAGCTGAATGATATTACTTACTTACTGGTAGCACTGCCAGAGATACCCCATAAAACAGAAAAAATGTTCTGGATCTCCTGATTTGGGGCCATGCAGTAACCCTTATCAGTCATCAGTATTATTTTATTAACTCTTTGCCTGGCTGAAGGAAACCCTCCAGTTTCCTCTGTTTCACCATTTCCTAATTTAATAACTTCTAGGGCACCTTGCACCAGTCCTCAGGGTGCCTTTTGTCCTGCATTGTGGATTTGAATCTCCAGAACCAGTTCAGGTTTTGCTTTGGTGTCTTAGGTTCACAATTGGCCCTTGTTATTGATTTCTGTGACCCTTTCTATCCTGACATCTCCTTTAAATCATGGAGAACAATCATAACACATTATTAAGGAAATAAGGGTACAATTTGAAATGACAGACTAAAGTAAACGATCATTCAATAGTTGATAAATTAGTTGAAAACAAATTTTGGAGAGTCTACATAAAGAAACATAAACTGATAGTACATGACAAAATAATTAGCAATATGACATGACAACACCGTAGAATCAGGATCAGTACAAATTCAGCTATAGGCAATCTGAGAGAGAAAGTAAGCTTTTAAGCTCAGATTAAATGTGACTGTTGGTTAATTTTATGACTTTTGTTTACCACAATTTGCAAATGAGCTTGATAGACTTCATAATCTGCTCTCACTTATCAAACATGAAATGTTAAAATGTTTTAGAAATTGTTTTTTGAACTCAAATCTGTTTCTAATCACATCACAGACTCTTATTTTTAAAACATATCTTATATATGACTATTAGTCCCCTGGCTGAAACCCTAGGTGCCTTTTGTTCACAGGCAATATATGCATCCACATCACATCACATCCATTTAGGCACACTCTTACACTCTTTTTACTAAAGTCAATTCTAGGATATAAAATATGACTCAAAATAAATAAAGTTAAAAATGCATGTGACCTTACTGTGAGGAGAACAGAGAAATTAGGACAAAGTTCTCAAAACAAAAAGATTAAGTGCTTCATAGCAGTAGTTTGTGCTTGTTATCTGAAGTCAATTAGATTTGCTGTTTCTTTATCTATACAACATTACAACAAGTGAATAACACTCTGTAATCAGTTGATCATTTAAACTTGTAGCAGACTCATTTTAACTGCATTAATAAAGCTGCAGATTTTCTTGCATGCACCCCAGTTTAAATAGAATTATAACTGACTAACTGTCCTTGTCACCATAATTGATCGGCCATTTCAACAGGAACTTTATACATACAGTTAGCTACACTTATACCCATACAAAATAAAGAAAGAAATGTTAATATGACACATCACCGTCTCATGTATGCCTTCAGTACGCATCATTACTATGCCTGACTAATATACGGAAATGTAAAATCTGAATACATCTTCAATGAGTAGCTTGACTCCATAATACAGTATATTCAACAAGTATTGTCCACTCAATTGCTCATTTCTCTTCTCTTTATAACTAGGATATCGTACCTGTCCTTAAGTGCATGCGGTTTCCAATGTGAATCAGTCAAAATAAATTCCCTAAAGTGTTAACATTTTATTCATCTATGCATTCATTTGGTAATCCACTTAATTCAATCAGTGTCATGAAGTGCCTGAGCCTATTCCAGCAGCATGAGACCAAAAACATGAATCAGCTTTACATGGTGTACCAGTTCATCCCTCAAAAGTCGTGACCAATTTAAAGGCATCTAACATTGGGATATCTAAGAAAGACCAGAATACCTGAAGAAAAATGCACATGAACACAAGAGACACTCCCCAGAAGACAGTGACTAGGCCAAGATTCAAACCCAGACTTCTGGAGGCTTGAAGCAGCAGTGATCACCACAACACCCCTGTGCTGCCCTGTTAAAACTTCAGCTTTAGGTATGCAATATTAGTATTAGCAAATGTTTATTCCAGGCAGTGTTACTGAAAAGAAAATTCATCCAATAGGCCCTTCTCATACTTTGGTATTTTTCTTCCAGGAGGCATGATGAAATGGTAAGTGCTCTGGGGCCTCATGTATAAACGGTGCGTACGCACAGAAATGTTGCGTAAGAACTTTTCCACATTCAAATCCCACTGTATAAAACCTACACTTGGCGTAAAGCCACGCACTTTTCCACGGTACCTCATACCTTGTCGTACGCAAGTTCTCCGCTCGGTTTTGCAGACTGGCAGCACCCAGTGTCAAAGCAATGCTACTGTTCCTGTGTGGTTACACCTTATTTTCCTGATGCGGCTTTATAAGTACACTGAAACTAACCTCATATTGTTTATTAGTGTAATGCATCTGATTGTAATTAACTTGTAACAATATAATGGTCCAGGGAATAGCCATAGTATTCCAAATACCATAACTGCTTTAGCGTTGTTACTCTCACTGCACCTTCTTCTTCTTTTTCTTCTTTCAGCTGCTCCTGTTAGGAGTTGCCACAGCGGATCATCTTTTTCCATATTACTCTCACTGCACCACTCAGAGTATTTATATATCTGTATCTGAGTGTGAATCACAGCAGCAGCTGATCGGAAAGAGAATTATTGGTATACAGCTTCAAGCACACGCTACCTCAGCCACGGCAAAACGTTTCAAAGCCTTTTCTGTATGGACCTTGCGGTTCAGAAACAGTTTTATCCCAAGAACTTTAAACGCACTTAGTCAATTGCTCCTTGTAGAACTGTTTGTACTTATAAGTACAATCACCCCACTGTAAACTTGCACTACAGTTATATTACACAACCTGAGCCACTTTATAAAGCGTGTATTTACATATGATGACAATATCATTTTTAACATGAAATGCAGCAAAATATGTTTATTATATTATACAGATAAAACTTTAACTTCATTTAAATAATCTATATTCTTCACTGGGACTGGCGTGAAGGATAGAATAATTAAACATGTACTACGAAGATATTTCAATGTTCCTTAAGAACATTGAATCGGTGCTCTAAGCATACAGATGGCTTAACGTCTATTACAGAGCTGATTGTGTGGCGATCGGTTACTTGGAGAAAGAAAAGCAAGGACTGCAGGGGCGGCTACGCCAATATATATTGAATATAAAACAGAAAGAGAAAATGACACAGCTAAAAACGCAGCGACAAATTTCGGCAAAAGTTAAATGCTTGTGTCATGAGCACGAGGCGGCTATGCAGTGTACGCAACAGACGTGGCCATCCGCCGTGCATAAGATATCAAATTGACATTGGAGGGCAAAGGAGCCACCGATTCTTCCTCTGCCCAGGGCTGCCACGAGCCTAGAGCAGCCCCTGAGTACTGCTGCAATAAATTATTTCATCGAAGGTCGCACACAATCACTGCGCCGTGAAACCCATGTTTAATAACATGCTTTAACTCCTATCATCATGAAAATGATATCACGTATACATCTCAGTATTTTAGTAATTCAGAGCTGTAATATCATGAATGTAATGGTTTCTGTGTCCAGTCGGAGGAAGAGAGCCGGTTTAAGAAGCAAATAGTGATTCACACACATAGAGCACATAGAAGATCAAATACAAAACAAAGCATTTAACGTGCTACTTTAATTACGATGTGATTTGAGAAATTGGTTAATTAAACGATTTTAAGATGAAGTTTATGATGTTCTACTTTAATGACAAAATAAACTACATGATTAAAGTGGAAATTTCGAGATTGAAGTTGACATTTTGTGCTTTTTCCCCACTGTGTGCCTTTTTTTTCTCTGTACCCTAATAAGCTTTCATATGACACTCAGACAGTGGGCTACAACTCGCCTTTTCACGGCGATTTTGATATGTGACTTCTTTTTTATTTCCGGCACTGTGCGACTTTGTGAACTTGAGCTTTCAAATTTCTCCAACACGCTATGTCACTCGATCAACTTCCTTTTGTTGATTATACTACGGTTCCATTAAACAAATAGTATGTTTTTCCTTTGCCTCCACTTGGTATTCGCTGAAATTCTTATATTTTCCCCTGTGCTTTTCCCATTGTCTTTTCACAGAAGGCTGAGCTTAAGGGCGATTTATATCGATTTGCATATTCAAAGAGGCGTAATTCTGGGAGGAGTTGGGGCGTTACATAAAGTGCGTGCACGAGCGTTACTTTTCATGCTGACCGGGATTTATGTAGCGGAAAAACATGGAAGTTGGAGTACGCACAGATTCCTGCATCTGGATTTTTCTGTGCGTAAGCACATTTTGGCTTTTGTGCTTACTCCATGTTATAGTGCGAATTCTACGCACGGCGTTATACATGAGGCCCCTGATGGTTATTAAAAAAACAATGGCAAACTAGTAAAACAAGAACCTCTGTACTGTCTGTCTGAGTTCAAGTTCTAAGAACAAGCATCCTTTACTGAGAGCCACACCATTTCCACTGATAAAACACAGAGAAGACAATTGATCCAATTCATCAAAAGAGATGAAGGACCACTTCTGTTCTATGCCATGCCAGTAGGTATGCTTGTAGCTGGCACTTCAGATCTGATGAGGACTATACATAAAGTCTACATGCTGCCTTAAGACTGATGCTGTGTTGGTCTTTTTAGCTACAACAACTTTGCTGTCCTACTAACATGGGAATCAGCTTTTAAAATGTGTGACAGATAGGGGGCGCTATCGCTCCCTTGAACCCTTGTCCAAGACACCAGACACCAGATAAAAGTCCACAAGTTGACTTTATTTATCTTCCACAGTGCACAAAGTACCCTCTCCTCCACTATACTCATATAAATCAATAATCACAAATACAAATACAATCCTCCTTTCCCAGACACGTTGCCACCCTTCCACCCAGCTCAGCTCGCCGTCTGGGAGCTCCCACAGTCCTTTTATTCTCCCTGACCCGGAAGTGTTCCCAATCCCCAGCCCATGTGATTCTTTATCACTTCCGGGTCAGGTACAAGTTCTTTTCTTCACCCCGGAAGTACGTCACTTCTGTTGTCGCTCTTCCTATGATGCACTTCCGGGTTATAGGGCACATATGATTCTTCGCTCCTCCCTGCAGCTCCTTCTTGCAGACCCTGTGGTATCCAGCAGGGCCATGTATAAAAACTACATAGTCCATGATTCCCTGCTGGTCTTCGGGGCACCTCCATACTGCAGGGAGGGCTCCATCTGGTGGCCTGGGGTTATTGGCCGGGATGACAAGCCGGCCATATACCACAAATGGTAGATGCTCATTTTGGAATAGCACACCAGGTCCCTTGTCAATGGAACACAACTATGTGTACCATATAGGCTCACGTATAAGTCAGGTCTTGAAACTCAAAAAATCGATCATAAAATCAGACCCCGACTTATATGCCTATTCAAAAACGCGACACTTACATTTTTAATTTTTTTTTACATCTTCTTGCCTCCTCCAATCTCGCATCAGTTTCGCAGACGCAGCTACCAATTTCTTTTGCTACTTCAATGACTTTTAATTTAAAACCAGCTTCATATTTTCTTCTGGTCATTGTAGATAAGGGATGTTCTTATGATAAAGGTGTATGAGGGTGTGAGATACAAAAAACACAAATCAGTGCAAACGTCACTTCGGAATCATTCTGGTATTACTGTGTGGTCACGTAGGCAAAATACATAGAAAAAAAAGGCAGTGTACTCTGTGGTTACTCTCTCGGGTGGCCGTTAGCATATCATAATCTCTTGGACCAATAGCGTGAGTTTTCCACATTTGACTTATACGATCAACATTATAAAATACCAGAAATTATACGGTAAAAGGAGGAGAATTTATCTGCCAGTATATATGGTAACTTCGATGTGATTAAGTTATTTTATTTTTGACTAACAATATGAACTCTCTAATATGAACAGTATAATGTTTAATTCTGTATGTTTTCATGTTTCCCAGAATTAACTTGAGCCATATACAATAAACATGAAAAATCTTTTGAAGCAAAATAAATGGTCACTGTTTAAATATTTACCAAATAGGTAAAGTTTATAGCTAATTTACCTATTTAATGTATCTTTCAATATACTGTAGCCTATTAAAAGGGAGTGACCTATTATTAACTATAAAAGAAATTATCAGCAAACTGGCATAAGAAAGTTAACAAACTTACCTTAGTAATTGTTAATGAATTTCTACACAAAAAAAATGATAGCCATTTTCTAGTTTTGTGGAAAGAACTAAATAAAAGAAATTGGTTAATTAACAAGCATTTTTGTTTTTCAAAATATTGATAAGGACTAACAGTACGAAGAACTATAGCCGTTTTTTATGCTGTGGTGTGCTGAGCTGGTAACATCAATTCAAGAGAGGCCCACTGAATCATCACACTAATGTAAAGGGTAGCCCCACTTATGAGATGCACTCTGGACTCCCTGGAGGTAGTAACAAAGGAGAGCATGAAAACAAAACTGAGTGCCATTATGAACAATGCTGCACATCCTCTCTCTGACACACTAATACTGGTAAAAGATACATCCTATGGATGAACTGGGACACATCTTCAGTGATGATTCCTGGGTTCATTCGGTGTTTCGTGTCTCACAACAACATACACAGGTGACCCAGCCGTGGTTGATCAAACCCCGACTTGCATCCCAGCAGCATTAACCTCTCCTAATCCACAGCCACCTGGAGGCTCTCTCTGTTGGCACCATTGCTGTCCTGATGGCTGACTTTTTCAGTGGCCCACTTATACCCAACAGGGTGTAGACTCTGCTCCGAGAATGGCCAGCAAAGCCTCTTCAGACTACTTCCACTTTTGGGTGGCAGTACCCTGTTTCAGGCAATATTCCAGAAGTCCCTGGTACTTGGCAAGCTTCCACTCAAATGCCTTCTCTATGCTTTTTTGCCATGATACTTTCAGTTCTATCAAGGCTAGCTGTTCTGAGGCCTCTCACAAAATAACAATGTCTGGTGGCAGTGATGTTAGTGCAAAATGTACTGGAAACTTTAGTTACTTGCCCCGATCTACCATTAGCTGCCAGTCCTGTGCAGTGGAGAGTAGACTCACCAATGCTCACGGTTGTTTGTTTGGGCTGCTCACCTACCTTCATGAATATTAATTGCTTCCCCCTTTGGGCAATGGGGCCTACTGGCTATTATGGCTAAGGAAACACTCTCAGCAACTGCCTTCAGCACCTGGTCATGATACCAGTAGTAGCGACCATCGCCTAGGGCCTTCAGACAGCTGCTCAGTATATGTTCAAGTGTCACTGTCCCAGAGCAGAGACAGTGGGAAGTGTGTCAGACTTGCCCTTTAAATTGAGGTTTGCCGGGCTAGGTAAGGTTTCTTATAGCTAGGATTAGGAATTTTATGCGCTGGTGCTCTACTAATCAGATGTCAGTCCAAGTGAGCTTTTATTCAGTTGCACTCTCTCATCTCATCCACACACTCTGCTGCCCTCTTTCTTTTTAATTTTCTCCTTTGTTCAGACTAAAGTTACAATACATTTACACAAATGAAATGGGAATCCACATGAGGAATGAAAGCTGACTGGAGTTTTGGATGTATGGGTACAGACAGAAAAATATGGTTACAGAATAACTGTGGACTGACTAGATGGCACAGATCATTTGAATATCCATGACCATTTTGTAAATAGAACACTCTTTGTAAACTGAGTTGGCCAAATCCCATTGAAGTAAATTGCAAGTATCAAACATTATAAATAAAAAAAAATCAGGCAAAAAATATAAATTAAACTTCCCAGTGAAGTCAGAGTAGGTCAAAAGGAAGCAAACCCCACTTATATTATTAGTACTAGTGATGATCTCATCAGTCGAATGAATTAGTAAGTAAACTCAAATTGCTCTTCTGCTTCACCAAGTGTCTACTCTGGATATGTACAGCAGAATGCAGCTCATGGTGACAATAAAGTGATGACACTGTACTCTGTACATGTGATGATCATACTGCTCTGAAAACTGCTAAACAGAATGGGGTTGAAAAGACAAAAGCAGGCTAGTGCAACACAGAGTAACAAGGCAGAAGTAGAATTGAAGTCTGGAGGCAGGCAACAGGATAAAACATAAAGAGTGTTAAAATGAGAAATGGTTTTGATAAGGTGCTCCATGATAGTCAATCATAAAAATATTATAGATAAAGTGAATGCAGAACTAGCATTATGCATTAAACTGCAAGGAACATTTCCAGCTTAGTTAACTTCCAAAGGAAAGCCCACACAGATTAGTTCTTGGCTTCACTGCTTTTTAAAAACTGATATAATTAATAAAGACAAAAATAGTTACATTTGCAAAATACACTAAATGAGATGTATTAACAGAAAAAGTGGAGACAGCAGATTTCCTGCAGAAGAATCGGAACATAATTTTCACATGGGTAGATGGATACTGTATATAGCAAATTAGTTTTGATGTAAATTAATTTAATGTGTTACATACCATATAGGAAGTAAAAGATCAACATAATTATACAATGGAATATCTGCAGTTTGAAAGTATGCCTCATGAGGAAGATCTGGCAGTCCAAATAGACTCATCATCCATGTATAATATTGTACAGCAGTGTTTAAAAAGAGTGATTTGTTATGTAATATCATTGTTCTGTGGAAGAGAAGTTGGGAGATGGCATACTCAAGATGTACATTGTAAAAAATACAAGGATAAAAAAAATGCCCTGTCTTGAAAATAAAAAAAAAGATAGAATAGATGATGGCGTTATAATGCAGGCTTGTCCTTTTTGCTGGTGCTTTAGTCATTCAGCTTCATCCTCTTTTGAGCATGGTTCTGTAATGAACATTCATTCCTGGGAGGTGCAAGGTTTACATGTAATGGAAAGCGGAAAAGGCAAGCTTGTGACCATTGTACTAGAAGTCCTCTGGAAGCTTCTACTTCACTCTAGTGGGAATGGAAATTGCATTAATTATGCCTGAACCATTACCTGTGAGACACTCTCAAACCTTGTGTGGCTGACAACACGTGAAAATTAAGCACTTGCACGTTAAACAATTTATCAAGGTAAGTGTGATTGTAAGCAGTACATTAGAGACTAAATCTCCAGGCAAAAATATATTTTAAATGTTACGTTTTTAATGTAAAAGCTATAGTCCCCCTTGGGGCAAAGTCCCAGAGACACCTACATGCAACAACATGGGCCCAGTTTAACTGCCAATTAACCTAATTCATGTTTAAAGTAGGGACACAATAGCAGTGCATTAGTTAGCATTGTGGGTCATGGATCGACTCTCAGAGATCTGACTTCTTTACCCACTCCTTGTAGGTTTTTTTTCCTGGTCCTCTGGTTTTCCCTCCACATTACCAAAGTGCATTCAGGTTTGGTTAACTGGTGATTCCAAATTGGCCCCGTGGGTGTGTGTGTGTGAGTGAGCCTTATAATGGGCCGGTGCCTTGTACAGAGCCGTTTCCTGACTGGCAGCATGATTGAGAACATTATGTTACCTTTAGAGTACTTAGAGGAAAACCCATGCAAACATGGAAGGTTCAGGTTAGGGAGTATACACTGGCGTTGCTGCACTCACCACACAACAAAACAGCTCGGGATCCTGGTTGGCAACCCCCCAGGCAGACACGCGGTCCAGTCCCACCCTCCAGAAAAATGAGCCTCCATCTGCCGCAACAAGGTGTTATGTGCGTGTCCCCTTGGCCTGGTCCAACCACTTGGATCTTCAACAATGAGGATCCTGTGAGTCGGATCACCTCCGGGGTATCGTGCCACATGGCTTTAGTGCCGTAACTAATGCTCCCTCATAATGCAGGTAATGTAATTTGGGACTCCATGAGCGACTGCTTATTTGACACCAGCAGTACCCAAGGATTCTCTGAAGAGACACAGCACCAAAGGAGTCCAGTCTTCATCTTAGGTCACTGGATAGCATACATGTCTCACAACCATATAGCAAGACAGGAATCACCAGGACTCTAAAGACTTGGACCTTCGTCCCTTTGCATAGATATCAGGAGCATCACACACCCCTTTGTAGGGATCTCATAACCCTCCATGCTTTCCCAGTCTGTCTACTGACTTCATAGGAAGAGTCACCACAGACATGAATGTCACTGCCAAGGTAAGTAAACCTCTCGACAAGGTCAAGACTCTCTCCCAGACAAACACACTGCTGATGGCTTTGCATAAGAGGTCATTAAAGGCCTGGATCTTGGTTTTTATCCAGGACACTTCCAAGCCCAGACACTCAGACTCCTCGCTCAGTATTGAGAGCCCCGATCAGAGCCTCCATTGACTCCATGAAGATCACGGCATTATCGGCAAAGTCAAGATCAGTGAATATTTCTTCGCCAACAAATGCCCCACTGCCGCTGGACCCCACAACCTTGCCCAACACCCAGTCTATGCAAGCATTGAACAGAGTAGGAGCAGAACACACCCCTGACAAACCCCAGAATCAACTGGGAAAAGCGCAGAGGTTCTGCCTCCACTCTGCTCAGCACTCACAGTACCAGTGTACAGGCTGGCCATGATATCCAGCAACCTTGAGGGGATCCTGTGAAGTCTCACGATGTCCCACAAGGCAGCTCGATCAACTGAGTGGAACACTTTATGAAAATCGACAAAGGCTGCAAAGAAACTCTGCTGATACTTGCATTTGTACTCCATGAGAACCCTCAGTGCCAGGATGCGGTCAATGGCAGACTTCTTAGGCATAAAACCAGACTCCTCCAGTCGCTAATAGGTGAGCAAGTGATCACGTAACCTATTGAGGATGACCCTAGAAAGGAACTTAGCTGGCCCAAGAGCAGTGTTATCCCCCTGTAGTTGCCACAGTCCAGGCGATCACTCTTCCCTTTCCAAATAGGGACAACAGACCCATTTTCCAGTCTGTTAGGATGATGCCAGTCTCCCAAATGGAAGTAAAGATTGCTTGCAATGCCAGGAGAACAGCCTTACCACCAGGCTGGAGAAGTTTACTCCAGATACAACAGATTCCTTCACAGATGAAAGGAATGAACAAATTCTACACAGTGTGACTAGGCTATAATTCATACTCACATTCAATGACTGTAGGACATTAATGTTAATTACTGAACCATATCATGTTTCAAAACACAATGCAACTCATATTCTTTTATATAATGTACACAGTTCCCATAAGGTAAATGTAAGCACATTCAGCATACTGGGTAGCATAATGGCAAAGAATGTTGCAATGTAGCCTCACAAATCTAGTGTCCTTGGTATTTGAATCCTGCACCTGGAGGTTGTCTGTGTGGATTATGCATATTCTCCTTTTGTCTATATAGATGTTTTTCCAAGTACTGTGGTTTCCTCCTACATTTATAAAGATTTGCAGGTTAGGTTAATTGTCCACTCTAAAATCACCCCCAGAGTGAGCATACTGTAAATAGCTGTTTGCGTCCCCCACAATGAACTAGAATGTTGTGGACTGTTAACTATGTTTCACCCAGTATAGCTGGAATATAGCTTGGCCCTACAACCATGAATTGGACTAAGTGAGTTGGAGAATATATGTACTTTACAGGATGCATTTATTCATCACGATTGACACCTAATGTAAAACATTTGCCATGACAGCCTAGGTTTTATAGCCAAGGCTGTGTAGAATTACTTGCCAAAAGACATTGTTATCAACCGGCAGTATGAACTTTAAAATTGCCTTGTTTATGTGTCAGTGTTATAAAAGCAAGGCTTTAAAAGTCACAGCTAATGATGCCTTCCTTACAGTGTCAGTCACACATCCAACAAGGCAGAACTGATGTATATAGATATTGTTTGATAATGATCAAGACACCACAAGTGAGGCCGCAGTGATTGTAAAACAATGACAGCCTCAGCATTAGTAATCAGAAAAATCCTTTGAAAATACTGTTTTTAAATATACAATAAAGTAGGCTATTCAATTTGGAACATCAGAATTTAGCAGGAGTAAAAAAAAAGAAAAGGCACAGAAGAGTAGTAAAGACGCACAGTCTTTTAATAATAGATGGTGACATTTCAAAGATATTTTTTCTTATTTCATAAAATAAATTTATTTAAGAGCAAATTGAAAAACAGATTGAAATCAACTAAGTGGAATAATAAAACCATTCTAAAAATGAAAAAAGCTATAAAGATGTCTGTAGAGAATAATACAAAAAAATAAATAAAAAAAGGAAAACGGAGTTAAAGAGAATATAGAGAATTAAATCAAGGATCAAAATAGAGTAGATGTTGAAACTGAGAAAGACCAATGAAAAAGAATATATTGCAGTTGATGCAGAAAAATTGCAAAATGTGGCTTAAAAGGTCAAAAATAATTGTGGAATCTAATGATATATTTCTTTTAGAAATGAAAAAAATTCACAGTAAGGAATATGACCATAAAGGAAGAAATGTTACAGGCAGATTGAGTAAGGGTCTGTGTGTGATAGAAATATATATTTTTTTTCTGTGATGGAGTGGCCCAACTTTTACACGGGTCTACTACTTATAGGTCTTGAAAACTGAGGTATCGTTCAGTCATTAGGGGGTTTTAGCTTAGCTTTCAACATGTGTTTATATTTACATTGGCTTCATAATTTGAACCATTTCAATATTGTGTTTTAAATTTTTTTAACAGCTAGAATGTTTCCTTCAAAATTTAAAGTGGCTTAAAATATTTTAAAATCTCAGTGGTTTGCCAGGTTTTTAACACGGTATTGAACTGAATGTCACCACTAAATTTCAAAAACGAAATTTAGTTTCAGAAGTTAAAAAAGCCACATGATATCTGTCATCTTCATTTCATTCTTCTTCTTGAATACTTAAATGAAGAAAATGACGGATAATCTAACATTGGTCTTCAGCACAAGAAAACAGAACAACAACAACAACAACATGTAATTATATGGCACATTTTCAAACAAGGTGTAGTGTTCTGCCCCACATGTTGTTAGTTGTCAGCTATTATTTGTTGAACTGTGCTCCCCCTTCATCTTGTCATTTATTAACACACCAGTCAGTCACGTCCCACACTCACAGTGGTGCTATAAAAGTCTATGAAACTCACGTAAAGCACGTAGGTCCCATATTAAATATGCAGAACACAGGTTGGAATATAATACACCCCATGTGTCTCACGTAAGCACCCCTTTATCTCTTGTTTCGGTCACGTCCGAAGCGTATCTTTAGGGTAAATAAACCCCTGGGTCTGGTTAGTTCTGGTACGCAGCAATTTGAACCTCTGTCTACACGCTTCTCTTTGTCTTGATCCAGCCGTGGAAATCACTCGCCTTGTAGATGTCTTTTAAAGCTTCATTGTTTAATGTATACTCTCTGCTATGTATGGCTTTATAAATCATTCTTTATTGTCTTTGGTTGTACACCTGTATATACCTGTATTTTTATTTTGTATATATATTTCAGTTCACAACGAGGTACGTCCAGTAAAAGCCTTCAAGAAAGCTCACCCCTTGTCATTTTCATGTGGATGTACCAAGTTGTTTAAGCTCTCTATCGGCCGCGTTGCGCGGACAGAGTGAGGCAGAAAATGTAGTGTCCTGGATTTAAAATTTTATATTTTACTTTTTGCCCACACAAACAAAATTAACTTAATTTCACAAGGACAGTTAACATCAAAGTGTCTTCTCTTAATGAAATTATATCACCTTAACACAGATATTTAGCTCAGATGGACAGTATGAACTTAATTCTTATGGAGGTTATTAACTTCAAAGCATCATATAAGAGCCATTTGTAGAATAATATGTAAATTCCTAGATTAATGTAAAAATATCAATTGATTGATCCATTGTCTATTTAAGGATATTTACGTAAGTAAAGACTCCTATAGAATATTGTGAGATGTCTTCACTTTTGTCTATTTAAGGATATCTAGGTGCGAATGTGAGGGGGCTCTAAGCAGAATATTGTGAAGTGACTGACAATTAGGCTTTCACCTGAGACTTTGTCTACAGGATCCCTATGTGTACGTTTATCTGTATGCTTGATAATTGTAAGTTGCAAGAGTAGACCAACCTAGCAACAGACTTGGGAAGTCCTACAGAGACCCACGATAATCCAGAAGGGGAATGTCGTAGCTGAAAGCGCTTTACAACTAGCAAACACAGACAACAGAAAAATGTAACAAATATCCAACATTAATGCATTTTATATACTCCTAAATCACACAGCAAATGACTCAGTAGGCTGCTTTAACAGGCCCTGTTTGATAATCCCCCATCTTTAGACCCCCTATAAAAATAAGAAAAAACTCCCTAAAAACCATATAGAAAGAAAGGAAGAAAAATCTTAGGAAGGGCATTTCAAAGAGAGACCCCCTACCAGGTAGGTAAGGCATGCAATCAGTGTCAAAACAGGATCAATACTAGACAGAAAATACTAATGTTGGTATAAACTATATTATATTTAAAAAGTGGGAACAGGGTTGATGCAGTTTTGTCTCAGTACTAGATAAATGTGATAATTATTTGTCTCTATAACAGTTGACTGCTTCCAGAAAACAAAGACCATCACTAAAGCTTTGTATTGTTTTACTGATAAAAACAGTAAGTTCATAACATGGAAATTTATTTTTTAATCTGCTTTTAACTAAGACCTTAAGCATCAATAAAACATCAGTAGTTAAAACATTCTCTTCTTTATTAAATATTATTTTTAAAATAGCTAGTTTACCTTGTCCCAAGAAAAAACATATAAATCAATTGTTTTTGATTTTCTGAGATATTGCACTCCTAAGACAAACATATTCTGTGAAACTTCCAATTCAAATTCCTTAAAAGCGAGTCTAGAAACTCAAATAAAGGTGCTGACATACAACAGGGCATGAAAAAATGAAAACACTTTCCTTCTGAAATCTGATAAGAATAAGAATTGATTTGAATAGACCCCATAACAGAGAGTAAAGAATTTGTAGCAATGGCTCCATGTAACACCCTCCATCACAGATCCCCAACCCTTTTGTCTACTGGTGGTTTGTATAGTGCCCTCAAAGCGGGTGTAGTTGTAAAATCTAAATTCAAATAATCTTTAAACCGGGTGTCTGGCATGTCATTAAAACCTTGATGCACAACTTATTCACATATTTCTTCCCCAGATAGTTAAACAATATATCTTCAAAATTGATTATTAACATTTTCTCTGTAAAATTGACAAAGTCTGCAGTTTTGAGCTTCACAAGAACTTTAAATTCCTCCTATAACATGGTGAAGTCCCCAGAAATGACTGGCACTGCCCTTAAGTCTTTCAGTGCTATTTGTATTTGGCTCAGCTGAGCTCCTATCAGGCATACAGACCTCACTACCAGCTCGGATGCTTATTCAAATGCAGCTTTTTTGGCTCTTTCCGATAAAATGACCAATTTTGGTAATACATTTTTAAACAATAGGTGAGTAAATCTAATCTAAAACTACTCTGCAATTTCATCTGCCATAGTAAAAGGATATTATGTCAAACTAGTAAAATCAATAATGCACAATAATTAAAATTAAAAAGGAAAAGATGATGATCTACTAAATGATAAAAAGCAAAAGCCAAGGACCTCCAGGACAGTAGATCTGGACCATAAAACAACTGCGATAAGACTAGCAGTCTAAAGGCCTCAATTCTGTAGAAGACATCCACGATTTCCAACCTCCCTCACTTCCAGGAAAGTGTAACACATCTCTCATCACCCAGTCCATACCATCCCTAAAGAAATCGAGCAGAACCCTCAGAACACCAACACCTGAGCCGTAATATTGAAGCATCAAGGTTGTTAACAATGAGCACCTTCCATAAAAAGAGAGCTTGCAGAGCAGCCACCTCCATGCTGCAGTCTGCCTGAACATAATTCAGCACTCCTATCCAATTTTCACCTGCCAGAATGTACAATACAAACTCCAAGGTATTTGAAAACAGATGTTTTCCAGTTAAGCAAGGACACCACTTCATACACTTTTAAACAATGGCACAGGACGCTGACATCATTAGAATTTGAGATGATTACTTAAATATCATTAGCGCATGCCACCACTTTAAAAGACCTATTGGGGAAGCAAGAGATGGTCAGTTGTATACAATACAATTATTTTGTATATTAATTGTATACAATTATTGAAAAATTGCTCAAATTCAAAAGTTGTTAATACTTAAGAAAGATCCTGGTGATCTATCCTGTAGTTTTCCCATGATCGAGATTAAATAACAAACCGCCTTAAAACAAAAACTCCTAAAAGTAGCCATCAGGTCACAGATAAAGAAAATGTTACCTCAGATATAACTTCCAGCTACAAAGTATGTACGTTCATTTGGAATAAGATGGTTCATTACAGTTCTCAGTTGGCTAGCTAACTCATTGGAAAATATTTTGTAGTCTGCATATAAAATACTGATTGACCACTATCGATGAGTTAACTCCTTGAATTCGGAAAAATCACGGGAAGTGTTCACAAATATCGCAGAACCTGGCGAAATGCATTGAAGTCAATAGGGATGGACTAACTGAATTAGATTTGACTGGATTATAATGGTGCAATCATCTTTAAAGTGTCCCTAAGGGCTAGGGAAACCTCTGCCAAATGTATTGGACTAATTCTTGTGGCCAAAAAATCAACTTTAGCTATACTGTAGCAGTGCCAAGCATTGAACCACTGATCAAAGAAGAAAGAACACAGTCAGAAACACACAGACATATATTTTATCAAAACAAAGGAGAAATCCCAAAATCGTAGTCAACAGTCAAAAAAATACATAGGTCGTTTTAAGTTGATTTATGTCAGAAAGTATTGCTTTGTGTGCTCTTCAGAAAACAGCCCGGCAGCAGCTTGCCACAAAACCCCATCCCTTGCACTGCCGCTTCCACAGTAGCACATGCAGCAACACATGTTTTTTGTTGATTTATGTGAGAAAATCGGCTTTGTGTGCTTTTCAGAAAACACAATTTCTTGGAAAAATATTCAGCCCTTGGAGAAAAGGAAAAAAAAATTAGCCAGAAAATTCAAAGTGGCGTGTCATGGTTGAAGCCGCTGGCTCGTTCTATTTTTTGAAATCGTGCTGAAGACTCTCCAAACTGTCTGTGATGATGCTTTGCACTTTTTCTTCTATCAAAAGGATAAAAACTTCCTGTAAATAGTAATAAATCTTTTGTTATTTTTATTTCATACAGTCTTCTGTGTTGGTGGCTTCAGGCTCGTTCAAGGTTTGTTTTCATTCTCCATGTGGAAATTTACGCATGCACAGGACATGACGTGGAACTCGAACATTGACATGCACATTTGGTGACAAGCAGAAATAACTGATTATTTATGCTGTACTAGCAAAATACCCGCGATTCGCAGCGGCGAAGTACCGCCTTAAAATTTTTATTAAGAAGAAAATTTTACCTTTTTAAACTAAGGGAAAATATGTCAATAATTATTTATTAAGGATCTCTTTGTATACCATGTTGTCAGTTCGGCCCTCCGGTTGTAACATAACCAAGCTGTGCGCTGAGCTTACTCTTGAGCATGTAACTTACAGTTGGCCATGTGAACAGTAATCTTGTCTCAAATCTCACAGCTTGGATTGCTGCTCTCATAATCGGTTTGAGTTTCATGGTTTGTTTCAATTACGACAGTATTTGCAGGATTTGTTGTGTTGAAGTGACATTCGGCATCTGTCAAGCGTTGTAAGCACACAACCGGTTTCATCGATAAAATCACATCCAGCTTTTGAGAGTTTAAACATTCATAAACATCAAAGTGTCCACTACTGAAATCGTCACCTGTGAATCTAAGATGTTTAAGAGGCATTGGCGGTTGTCCAAAGGTGTAAAATATTTGGCCATTTCGGTACACTTGAAAGCGACAACCGAACAATTCAGCGCCAGCCATCAACTCACATGCAGAACCATAGGTGAAGGGCTTAAGCATTTCACTCTTATAGTGCTCCTGTGTAGTATAATTATGTCCTGTAACGTCATCAGTCCACACCTTGAACCTGTCCCAGTCATTCAATACATAAGACACAATGTTCCTCCGGATATCAAGAGTGGCCGTGCAATATGTAACAAAGAGAATGGAAAAGGTAGGTGCCATCTTCGGGCATGGAAACCACTCGGTAAGTGACAGTTCTTTGATCGATAGTGATCACCTCGATAGACATGGTAATGGGGGTTGGAATGATAAAGGAAATGGGTACCTGAGCAATGTAAAGTAAGTCTAAAATACCTATACAATAACTATAATTGTAATAAACAAACAATAAAACAGCGGAGAAGCCGTGGATTAAACAAAAAGGCTGTAGTTATCAGTAGGGAGACGTGAATCCCGTGGCGAAGCAAGGAAGGGAATGTAGAGACCGGAGCGACGGACGGTCTTATATAGGCAGGCAGCCAACAACGTGGTAGGCGTTGGGATGGGGGACCCAATGCCACCTCACACGGTGACCGAGCTGCAGGCTATGGATGTATATATGTACGTAAGTAGGATTCAGTTAGCGTTGGGAACCTGTGTACCAAATTTCTTGAAGATGGGCCCATAAGTAACAAAGACTGTTGAAAAGTTCAATATGGCGGCCGACAGCGGCATCATACCACCGAAATAAGTACGTACATTGGTTTCGGTTAGCGCAGGGAAGCCGCCTACCAAATTTCGTGAAGATGGGGCCATGAATAAGAAAGTTCAATATGGCGGACGTTGTTGACCATTATGACCGTTACGCGTAGAATTTTGAAATGAAACCTGCTTAACTTTTGTAAGTAAGCTGTAAGGAATGGGCCTGCCAAATTTCAGCCTTCTACCTACACGGGAAGTTGGAGAATTTGTGACGTTTGGAAAATTCAATATGGCGGCCAACAGTGGCGTCATACCACCGAAATAAGTACGTACATCGGTTTTGGTTAGCGCAGGGAAGCCACCTACCAAATTTCGTGAAGACTGGTCAGCCTTCTACCTACATGGGAAGTTGGAAAATTGGTGACGTTTGAAAGTTCAATATGGCGGCCGACAGTGGCGTCATACCATCAAAATAAGTAAGTACATCGGTTTCGGTTAGCGCAGGGAAGCTGCCTACTAAATTTCGTGAAGATGGGGCCATAAATAAGAAAGTTCAACATTATCGACCGTTATGACCGTTACGTGTAGAATTTCGAAATGAAACCTACTTAACTTTTGTAAGTAAGCTGTAAGGAATAAGCCTGCCAAATTTCAGCCTTCTACCTACACGGGAAGTTGGAGAATTAGTGATGAGTCAGTGAGTGAGTCAGTGAGTCAGTCAGTCAGTGAGGGCTTTGCCTTTTATTAGTATAGATATGTTTCAAAAAATATCATTTGGGAACCAACATTATTTACTTACATGTTAGGTTCCTTAAATTGAGTTCACCTACTATACACAGTATGAATGTGCCTTTGTGGCTTTACATTTTATAGCATTTGTTTTTATGGAAAAATATAAAAAAAATGGTATTATTACTGATGCTACAGTATTTTACCAGCTGCCTTAGCACCATGAAGTCTACATGTTTTGTTCATATCTGCCTGAGTTTTCTAACGTTGTGTTTCTCCCAGTGTTCATATCTGCAGTGTTGTCAGCCAGTACTGCAGACTAGCAATACTACCTGTGAACGCGATCATGTGCTCTTCATTGGGCCAGTCACTGTGTGACTGTGCCTCTGTGAGATCTAGAAAAAAGAACATAATGAGAGATGTACAAGCTTCGTAACCAGCCTGTTATTCAAGTGATCAGCATTATATACTGGGGATTTGGGGGGGGGGGTGGCCATCTAAAATTGGCAGTTACGGCTCTGGGGGATGTCACACTGGCCTCGCAAAGCATTATGGCACAGTACAAAAAAAAAATTAAGAATTATCAGTAAATGATTTGATGAACAAGGGTGGATGTGAACACAGCAAATTCCCTGCAAACAATGCTTTGGTGAAATTCGCTGACCAACACTTCTGACCACCACTTTTGAGACAGCAGAGGTCTCCTTTTTTTTCGCAGCAGAATTGCAATTGCTCTGTGGCAACTAAATGGCAGTTCATTTTTTTAAAGCTGTCTAATAAAACCACCAATAAAAAGATCTCCACCCAGCTGCTTGCTGAAAACTTCATAAAACAACCAACAGCCCATTAATCCCTGGAGATTTCCTAGGGTTATTGCTATTAAGGGACATTAAGGGACAAGGCAGAAACTAAACAGTCTCTTTCAGAGTTTGAAAGTTTAGTCAAATTTGCAAAGAAATAGTTCATTCTGGGTGATAAAACTTCCTGGGAGATTAATTAGTCTCTTCAGCTGAGAAGAACTGCTGATAAAACCGTAATGCAAAGGCTTTAATATCCTCTGGACTCTGTAGCTCCTTTCCTTTCTCATTTTCAAGCAATGGATGACTTTTGATTGAACAATTTTATTTTCTAAATGCAAAAAAAAATACCTAGTAGGGGCATCAACCTGGAATAAATTAAGAAATCTGGGTCTCACCAGAGCACCTGTTTGTCCTTTAGGGTCATCAGTCTTTAAGTTTTTTTTTTGACTTTCAAAAAGTACTGAATCAGAGCTAACTTTCAATACTGTATAAATGGAAGTGATGTCTTCCTTAAGTCTTTTGACTGCTGGTAGAACATCTGGATTTGGACTTTGGCAATGTCCCGACCCTTTCTGAAAGGAGGAGAAATCCCTACTGGTACTTATCTAGATCTCCTAAAAACAGCAAAACTATCTCACAAAAACTTGAGTCCTTTAATAGCCTGCCGTTCAGGTGCCAATAAGATTTGAAACGGCTTCGTTGGAAACAGAAAACTTCAGACTTCAATAAGATTTTATAATTCTTGAATGCTGTCAGTATTATAGCTTCATCTATTCTGAGAACTCTAGAAATCAGTATCTATCGAAGACAAGATGCTGTCATACACTGTGGCTTTCCCATCACCATCAGGCTCCACAATCTCACTATTGCACCTTTTCACAGGAGGCAGCTTCTTAGCTGGAGTAGCAGGTTCTTTAGCCAAGCTCATTTTATTGACTTGTTTAGCCTCAACACCCTCCTCCTATTTCTCTTTCCTTTTTTTTTTGTACTCAGAGTAATCCATTCCTGTTCAACTTGCATTCTCTCAGCCATGTCCACTCCACTTTCAACCATTCCCTCCTGTAGTGATACTCCCAAGATTGACTGCAGCAGTTTGTGTCCTGCAGTAGGATGATTTTATCTATCAGATGGACTATTTTCAAGTTTTACTAGAAAAGCAGCATCAGTCAGAGCCGCAGCTGGCTCATTCAGGTCATCTCCACTTGCACTGCAATGAGTGGGCATCATACCATGTTTAAAAGATTGAAATATTTTATTCAGCTTATCTGAGCAAACACAGGGTGCAAGGCAGGAACTATCCCCTAGACCGGGTGCCAGTCCATCGCAGGGCATGCACCCCACACACACTTGGACTGTAGGAGGAAACTGGAGCACCCAGAAGAAACCCCCAAGCAGATATGAGGAAAATCATACAAGGAGGACCCGGGACACAAACCCTGTTCTCCTTGCTGCAAGGCAACAGGATTGCCACTGTGCCAACATGCCACCTCTCTCTTTAATTATGCAGTAGGTAATTAATGTCATTATGAATCTGGACTTTCAGAAATCTTTGTGTCATTCATCCTTTAAACAACTCTGTTTTAAATATGGAATTTTCTCGGCAGAGTTACTATTCTTTTTAGAAGACAGAATTTTTTTTAAAAAGAACTGACTGAATTTTTTTGCCTCTTCCATCAATTATCTAGTAAAAACTAGAATATTGCAGTGGCGTAGTCACAAAAAGTTTTTAGAGTGCATCCAGAAGATTCAACAATGTTTGACTTATGAAGGCAGCTTAAATGATGTTGTGGTAATATTATCATGTGACTGGACTTCCAGGGCCATGTCCTTAGCAATAGGAGCTTGTGTCTTAGTAACAAGATAAAAAAGAAAAAAAATTAAATAAAAATAATTGAAGTTCACACACAAAGCTAAACATTAAATAAAAGGTGTTTCCCAATCAACTCCCGGTGCAGTTAACAAGGATGACTACGATGATCACTCGATTGCATGTGCATATTTACTTGACGACTACCAAAGAAATTGCTCTGTGTCAGCCTGTTTTTAACCTTCAAAGCCTCAACTCACCAAGCAGCACTCACAGTCTTTGATACCTGCACCTGCCTTTTTTTAAAGCGGCCCTGTGACACGGAATGCCACACATTACAATAACCAGAAAATACAACCTTACAGAAGAAATGCTCCTTTGGTCTCAGCTTTTAGATCCAAATTGGAGAATCAGTGGTTTAGTTTAGCAAACCTTCATTAGAGATGCTATTTTCCTGGGTGTATTGTGTCTCTGTTTGTTAGTCATTTTGTAAAAATATAGTTATACAATAATTATGAATTGTTACTAACTCTCTTCTGTACTGATTCTCTTATTGCTGTCCTGCTGTGACACTTGCTGCCACTGTTTTATTTCTAAGCTGTTTTGATTCCCTTGGAAAGACACCAGAGAATTTGGCAGCCTTGGAGTTAATGAATGGAAAGATTCTGTTGTCAATGACTGACATCCTGTACTGTGAAGTTGTAACCAATATGTATGTGCTATTCTAATCATTTTACACTTAGTAAATACATACAATAATATACTTTTAGATAATTTTTTTTATATGTTGAGACCACAAGGCAGAGCCACTGTGAGCCCAAAACTCCAGACACATTCAGACCAAAGACAGTTTTAGGTTGAAATAAAGTTCTTTTATTAAGCATAGTGCCTCCACAAGCATTCACAGCCACAATAACACAACAAGATTTAAAACTCATTCCTTTCCCTTTCCTTCTGCTCCTCCAGATCAGTGTTGTCCCTTGCCTCCCAACTCTGACACCCCGAACATAGTAGGTTGGTGTTCTTTTATATCGGATCCAGGAGTACTTCCAGGGCCATGACATTGTCTGATGGAAGCACTTTGAAGGCTCTGTGAAGTAGGGAGATCTTCATCTGGCAGTGCCCATTGGGAGCACCCAAGGACCCATACATTGCTGCACTTCCAAACTATATTTCCCAAATAGCCCTGTACAAGTTGGTATGATGCCAGTGGAGCATAGCCTCCTACTTTATAGAGGTTGGGACTTCTCCAAACATTCAAATTCTACTGGACCATTGCATCTCTACTTATTTAGTCCATCCATTATGGGTTCCTGGCACCAGTCTACATCACAGTTGGGATGCCAGTCTATCTACAATTTATCTATATCTATTGTTAACATAGCGTGGTGGTAGTGGTGATGGAGGTGGTACCCAACCGGGACGCCTGAGAAGACCAGAGGAGGGCTTGTGCCTCCTCCAGACCTTGAGGGGGTGACCGCGGGTAAAGAGCTGGGAAGCTCGACCCCGTAGGGACCCATGGTTACCACCACAGGGACCCCAATACCTGGAAAACCCTGGACCTCAGCACTTCCGCCACTCCCGGAAGTGCTGGGGGGAAGAGGAACAGGGACACCCGGAGTGCTTCTGGGGAGACAGCCGGCACTTCCACCACAATGGGGCGTGTCGGTGGGAGATTGCCAGGAACACACCTGGAGCACATCCGGGTACTTATTTAAAGGGGCCACCTCTCTTCAGAGGGAGACAAGAGTCGGGTGGAAGATTGCACAAGGTCACTGGTGGAGGCAGAAGGCGGCCTGAAGAAGAGAAGAGAGAAAGAGAGAAGGCATTGTATTGGCCTGGACTGAGGAGTATTGGGGGGCTTGTGAGTACTGAACTGTGAAAAGTAATGAAAAATAAACGTGCGCTGGGTGACATGAGTGTGTCTGCCTGTCTGTGTCTGGGGCAATGTTCACAATAGTTAAGATTGTAATAATTGTCATTATATGTGTATTTGTGCCTTTTGATGTCTGCTGCTACTGCTGTAACCCTGCAGTTTCCTTCAGAATTAGCATCTATCTATCTATCTATCTATCTATCTATCTATCTATCTATCTATCTATCTATCTATCTATCTATCTATCTATCTATCTATC
>JANRMT010062790.1:1120331-1187937 GCA_026402145.1 Polypterus bichir lapradei | reverse complement strand
ATCTATCTATCTATCTATCTATCTATCTATCTATCTATCTATCTATCATTTTGGAACTGTATTTTCCTCCTGTGTGCATAAACAAACCTGTGTCTTTATGAGTATTCACTATGTAATTAGTATTTTGTAAACTTGGTACTGTAATTGGATTTACAGTACCTGTGAACATGTCGCAAAGTTCTGAATCTGCACTCAGTCAACAGAGCTTTACAAAAATAAATGGAATGGAAATGAATCCCTCTCTAGGTTAAAATGATCTAAAATATATCAGGAATTGGACTTCACCTGTCAAAGATGCCATGTTATTGTAACTTTGGCCTCACTAGTTTTGAGACTGCTCTAAATTAAACCCTTTAGGATATTTGCTTATCGGTGGATTTTAAATCCTCTTGCCAAAGCACGGAGTAATATCAAACAATTGGGCTATACTATCTAGTGAAAAACTCACTGTGATTTCCTATACTACATTATTAGCTCATCAAGCTATATTGACTCAACTGGAACAATTCTGATGCATAATCCATAACCCAATGATAATCTAAAACTATATCTTACCTAAAATAAAAAAAAATGTAATTTTCTTTGTATGAAGCTACATAGAATCTGGCAAGAATTCATGAATGTTATTCTGGAATACGTCTACTGGGCTTCTGCTAGTTGTTTTAACTGCTGTGGCTTTTATCAGTATAATGAGCTTTTAATTACTAAATAGCTGTCGGTCTTCAGTTGTGGTCGGGTTTTAATGTGTTTTGACATTAATGAATCTTATGTTTTTTTTCTACAATTGTACTTTGTATTTGTTTGGTTTTTTACACATAGAAATGTGTGTTTAATGGCTGCATTATAACTCTTCTACTGTAATAAATATTTCTGGAAATAATCTCTTATACAAAAAAAAAACTCACCTTTTCCTATAGCACTTTATATCAGCCATCACTGCTCTGTATATCATTCTATCAAAAAATGTCAGTGCTTACTGTACATTTCAATTAAATGAACTCTGCTCATTTTAGAAATCTACCAGAACTCCAGGATGTTTGCTAATACTATTTTAAAATTTGCCGTAGTTCAAGCTACCCTCTATTTATATTTACTATATGTGTAAATGGGCAGGCAGATATTATACACCCAATTTAAAGCCTAAATACTGACACACAATGCTCTACTCCCTCTAGGTTTAAAATTTTACGCAGTGTTCCATTGTAGGCAATCCGAATGCAATAACTGAGCAATATTTTTTTTTTCTACAATCGGATGAATGAGTTTTCAAAGAATAGCCTTTAGTGTTTATTGCACTGGTAATCCAGAAAAGGGTGTGTGTGTGCGTGTGTGTGTGTGTGTGTGTGTGTGTGTGTGTATTCCCATGATACTTGCTGTAATATCATTGTACCTTCTCGTGAGTGGAGTATTACGAGCTTTTGCTGAATACAAAAAATGCCCTCTGAGGTACAGTAGCTTTTATTTTATTAAAAGCAACAACAGCAGTTTGTGATTTGTCACAGTTTTAACCTTACTCACATAAATGAGTAGGATGAATGGCTACACTTTACTAATGCCATGCTGTCTAATTGAAAGTAATTTCTTTCCGTTACAGTTAAAGCATGCAACATAAAATTTATGAGACTTTCACTTCATCTTTCATTATGTTTAAAACAACAGGCAATTCAATGCATAACATTTTCAATCCTGCTTAATCAAATTCAGGGTCATGTGGGAGCACAGCCTAGCCTTTACTGAGGGGCGGGCTTGAACATGGGAAAGGTGCTATATAAAAAAATGTACTATTATAATTATTATTAAGGTAAGGGCCTATTGTCACACACTCCCATGCATTTGGATGTGGCAGAAAAGCACAAGTACATGGAAATAAACCAATGCAGACATAGTTGGAAACTGCAAAATTCGCACAGCAAACAACCAAGCATGAGAATTCAATCTAGAATTCTGGATCTCTAAAAAAGTAGGGCTGACTGCTGCAAACATCCAGATTCTACTGGACCATCCGTGTGCCGGGTACTACAATACTGTGAAGGACACTATGCCATATACAATACAATGTACTGTACCATCTAACTCTACAAAATCAATTTCTGGCTCTTTACCCCCTATATCCTCTTTTGTATAAATGAGTCATCTATTATATGGGAGTACTGTGCATTGCAGTTACTTGCTTGTTTCCTTCAATGCCATTCTATTGTTTGATGATTTGTTATTCAAGCGTTGGCATTTCATTTTAACAACAGCTTGGGCTGCTTATTGACACTTGAATATAATAACATGCATTTTAAAAGCACTTTTATAAACGCAGTTGATTACAGAAACAGCTGAGGAACATATTAAAGTGCCCCCACCCACCACCATTTTCAACATGATTTCTGGCACCTTCTAATTAATAAACACTGGACTAAGTCATCTTTGAAAATATATCTCTGTTTGTCTTTATCTTCTAAATTTACATGAGCTATTCTGTTAAATAATGTACTTATGTGTTTCCCTTACCTTGGTAAGTTATTTCTTGATGCTGTTAGATGAATGCACTGGTTGTTATCACATTGGATAAAGGCATTAACAAATGGCAGGACAGTTTGGATAACTGAAATGTTGAAAATGTTAACAGTTAAGCAATAAATGATATTTGAAAATGCTAACTATACATTTGCCATTGCCATTGAATTTGTGTTTGTGAGTCGCTAAGATCAAAATATAAATATATCAATGCAAAACTAGATCTCTAGTTGTTTAACCAGCTGAAGACAAAGAGTACAGATACAATGAATGAGAATGCTCCACTTGGAGAGAGGTCATCGGTGGGGTCCCTCAGAGCTCTGTCCTTGGACCATTACTTTTACTGATTTATATTAATGAAATTGACTCTGGAACAGTTAGTAAACTTGTCAAATTTACAGATGACACTAAAATTGGAGGGATGGCAGCCACTGAAGAGGCCGCAAAAATAATTCAAAATGACCTGGAAAACCTTCAGAACTAGGTGAACAACAGGAAAGTGAAATTTAATGTAGAAATGTAAAAAGTGCTACATACTATATGGGCAAAAGAAACATTGATTATGAATACAAGATGGTAGATACTGTCCTACAGGAATCAATCTATGAAAAGGATTTAGGGGTTTATGTTGATGCAACATTTTCACCGACTAAGCAATGCACAAAAACAATTAAAAAGGCAAATAAGATGTTAGGTTATATCATAAAAAAACTGTTGAGTTAAAGTCAATGTGGCTTCACTCAAAAGACCACATCTGGAGTACTGTGTGCAGTTCTGGTCACCACGGTAAAATAAAAGAAATACCAGCACTTGAAGCTGTGCAGATGAGAGCAATGAAGGACATCCCAAGACTTAAGGACATGTCCTACTGTGACAGTCTAAGTGAATTTAACCTGTTTAGTCTCCGTCGGAGGAGGTTGTTTGGGGACCTATTCCAGGTCTTCAAAATTCTCAAAGGCATTGATATAGCAGACCTAGCAACATTCTTTTAACTTAAGGGTGAATCACGAACTCGAGGACACTGATGGAAGCACTTCTTTATTTGAAAAATATAGAGTCATGTAGTTGAAGCAGAACAGTGACAACCTTTAAGAAGAATCTGGATGAGATATCGGCAAAACTTAGCTATTAGCTAAACAAACCAGCTTGATGGACTGAACGGTCTCTTGTTTGTCACATTTCTTAGGTTTCTTATGTTTCTTATGTTAATGTACTCGGGTTCATGCAGGCAATCAACTACAGTACATACAGCAGAGCCCCAACTTATGCAAATTCAACTTTAGGGAAATTGTAGGCAGAATGTAAAAATAAAATGGAAGTAAGAAAAATATTGAAATAACGATTGTTATTTCA
This sequence comes from Polypterus bichir lapradei, assembly GCA_026402145.1. Taxonomy (NCBI): domain Eukaryota; kingdom Metazoa; phylum Chordata; class Cladistia; order Polypteriformes; family Polypteridae; genus Polypterus; species Polypterus bichir. The sequence goes on along the minus strand of JANRMT010062790.1, from coordinate 1,184,079 downwards.
ATGTGATGTGCTTTTTTCTTATATTACAAAAGAGAAGGCACTCCGCTTGTTGATCTGTGTCAGACACTCTCCCATGTTCTTGCATTTTCAGACAGCAGTTCCAGGAAGAAGGAAACAAAAAGTTCTAAATACACGGTTGCTGTACACTCACTTAGTCTCAACTACGGCGAGATGAGAAGAAGGAAGGTGCACTCCTCTGTGTTCTCTCATGATGTCTCACCTAACCTGGCTTTCGGTGGTGAGGAAACAAAGAAGATGTCTGCCTGCTGTACTCATCTTCCCTTCCTCTCACTTCACACCAATTGCAATTTGAATTACTAAGGACAAGACGTACTGTAGACCTCTCATGTTTTCACCCATCCCACCTAATGTGACACATACAGCTAATCTGTCTTACTACCCACATGCATTTTCAAATGTCTAGATGTCATATGGCTATTTTTTTTTAAATAAAACAATGCTCTGTTCTAAATATGGATGAATTGGAGTAAAGCAAGGTGCTGTGCTCTCCACAGCTGTAGCTTCTTGCATGGGGCCTGAGTCACTTGCCAAGATAATATTACTGTACATGGGATGTTACAGTTGAAACTACCGACTCACATATATATGTGAAGCACCTGATGTGTATACACAATGTACATTGTTAAAAGGGGCAAAAAAATGAGTTGGGGCATCATTAGGATGTCCAATTTAACGTCCTGATGTCTAAGAGAAAAAAATAAATAAAAAGGTTTGTTGTAGCAATCTGTAAACGTTAACTCTCCGAAGTCACACCACACTTTTACTTTAGCTAGGGGCTCTGTCCATCACTAAAGTAGATCTGTGAGTGAATGCTGACTTCTGTGAGATTCCTCTTTGTTCAAATTCTGAAAATAAACATTTTTGCCAGAGTTTCAAAAGCTTTCCCACTGATGAAATATAGCAAAGATAACAGATTTAGACAATCAAAAGAGATAAAAAAACTAATTCTTTCATGCACCATGTCAGCGGATTATGCAACAGCACCTACTCCTGGTTAGTATTTACAAATTAATGTAACTGCAATGTTACCAAATAATTTTTTTTCTAAATAACAATATGAACCAAAAAAAAATTTAAATGCTGTATGTTTGTGTGTTTCATGTAAGGAACTTAATAGCAGACAGCAAACATGAAAAAAAATTTTGAAAACAATGCCGCTAGGAAATTTGATCAGATATGCTTATTTTATAAGATTATTATAACTATTATAACTGGACTTATAATTATTATAAGTCCAATCAGAGTGACTTAATATTAAATATAAAAAACACATTATCTGGAATAAGAAAATTAACAGATTTAACTTAGTAATTATAAAAGAATTTTGCCACTGAAATTTTACCATCTTTGTCCAGCTTTGATGCTTTTGTTATGTAGTGCTTTTCAACTATACTTCTTATATCGCAAGCATCAATTATTTGAAGTGGAAGTGGAGAAATGGAATACATGCCATTCATTGCTAGCAAATGGAAGTAGATTTACACATCAATGCAATGCAATGTAAAAAGGAAACATTGACATCAGTTGATCTTTAGTGGCTTCTCTTCCATTTTAAAGGGAACAGAAACTGTGTTAGATTTCGTCCATCACTCTTTTCCTTCCCTTTTAAATAACTAGGACCTTTACCCATAAGACAGACACTCTCCCTGCTTATGTGTTTGACAACATATGTGCAGTTATTTATAAGGGCAATGTAAGAGATTGTCTAAGGATATTTACCTTTATGCAAATATCGACTACATGTGAGGCTTAAGAAGCATTACCCTTACATAAGACAAGATCTTATTGTTTTACTGCTTGTTCAATGTTTACTTTCATGGTGTATTCCTGAAAGTTGTTCTTCAAACCCTGCGCACTGCATTTCACCATGAGTTTGGCGAAATTATAAATATGTTTGAATGGATTATAATTGTGCAATGGTTTGTTAAGTCTCCATGAGTCCACAGAGAAGCATCTGCCAACTGTGACCTGAGTTGTGAGGCTGCAGTGCTAACTACTGTGCCACCATGCCTCAAACAACAAAAGATGCAGAAGGAATGATAACCTCTAAATGCAGCAAATAGCCAAAACCTAGCAATAAGTAAAAAAAATTGCACGCTATTGTGCTCACAGAGTTCCAGCCTTGGGGCATACATTTATCTTTATAGACTTGCAATATGATATTGCATATAAGGACACCACTTTTGTACTAATTATATATCTAGGTTTTATACAATCATATGGATTTTTTTATTTAGTTTATTAATTAAATCTTTTTTACTTATTAATTTAATCTTTTTTACATATTATCATTCTTACCTAATCTTATTTGTTTTTTCTTTTCTTGTGTGAGAGATGGCTGGCAGTTTATCCCGGCCAACACCCCCCGGCCGCTAGATGGAGTCCTCCCTTCTACATGGAGGTGCCCCGAATTCCCACAGGGCATCATGGACATTGGAGTTCAACTTCACAGCCCTGCTGTATACCGTGGGGGCCGCCAGGGGACGCTGCAGGAAGGCTTGAATATTTCTTTTATAACCCGGAAGTACTCCCTAGTCATGGGGATGGAAGAAATGAAGTACTTCCAGGCTGAAGAAAAAGGAGAAGTTTTTATCTGACCCGGAAGTGCTATGGCATCACATGGACTGAAGGACAGAAGCACTTCCAGGTTGCGGACTATAAAATGAACTATGGGAAACCCAGCAGACTGAGCTGGAGTTGGGAGGGAGTGTGACAGAGCTGCTGGGAGGAGAGGAGGATTGATTGTTGTTAATTTATTGTGGAGTATTGTATTATTATTAAATATTGTGGAGGTGCTTTGTGCACACTATTGAAGAAATTAAATCTATTTCTTATGTTTTACCTAGTGTCTGGATGTGTTGTCTGCGGGTTTGGAGGAGCGACAGCGCCCTCTACTGTCACACTTGTAACTTTGTCTTTAACATCTTGTAAAGCATTTTGAGACACATTCTTTGTATGAAAATGTGCTATATAAATAAATGTTGCTGTTGTTGTTGGTCAGCAGGCTACAAAAGAGACATAATAACACTAGAAAAAGTCCAGAGAAGCACGATTAGGCCGATTCCAGGACTACAGGGGATGAGTTATAAGAAATGATTAAAAGAGCTGAGCCTTTTCAGTTTACACAAAAGGAGGTTAAAAGGAGACATAATTGAAGTGTTTAAAATTATAAAGGAAATTAGTTCAGTGGATCAAGACTGTTACTTTAAAATGAATTTGGCAAGAACACAGTTAGAAACTTGTTAAGGGTAAATTTCGAACAAACATTAGGAAGTTTTTCTTCACAAAGAGAATTGTAGACACATGGAATAAGACACTAAGTAGTGTGGTAGACAATAGGACTTTAGGGACTTTCAAAACTAGACTTGATGTTATTATGGAAAAATTAAGTGGATAGGAACAGTGAGCTTTGACAGGCTTAATGGCCTCTTTCCACCTAGATTGTTCTAATGTGCTAATATTCTAAAAATAAGAAACTGTTCAAATGGATGTCTGCTTTTGCTTCTGCACTTAAGTAAATTTTAGTAAAGGTTAACACTATGAAGATATTCTGATCAATCAGTCTTTTTTATTTAGTACTATCACAAGGCACTTTAAAGAGAAAAATAAGATTTTATAATACAGTATAGTATAAACTGAATGGTACATTCAGGAGATTTAATTTAACATGACACACTGTGGACAGTAGAAGAATAATAATGGGAGCATGTAGAGGCAACTGCTCTCTAAGAAGAACCAAGATAGAGAAGACACACTGCCTTATGCCAATATTACCCAGTACACCAATGAGGTCCAAAATTTCTATTTAAAATTGCAAAATAGTACGAGTGAAGAAAAAAAAAACTGTTTTACTCTATGTGTCTATTCAGGCATTCCCATGTTCATATCATATTTTAGTATTTTACACTGTATTATCCATGGAAATCAGTGCAACAACAGGAAATACTTTAACATCTGATCCTTTAGGTGAATTAAATTAATATTATGACACTGCTAGTTTCAATCATAATAATGTATGATGAGCACATGAGACATTACAACATAATGTGTTTTATGCTAGTAAAATCGATGACACCTTTTTCTTTTAAACTGTCAGTCCTCCATCATCATAATGCTGGTGCCAGGAAATGGCTTGCTTTTTAAATTCAAGGTCATGCATCACATTAACATTTGCACTTTTTTATCATATTACAGGAAATAATAATAAAAAAGTGCTCTTAAAGTTCAGTGGTTCCTTTAAACTATGGAAAATATGTGAGGTTGTTGCTAAGCATTTTACTTTAATTGATACAGTCTAATTAAACTCTTGGAAAAATTACCGTTAAGAAGAGGAACGTGGTAATTTCTAATTATGATAGAGATAAATAGCAGTTATGGTAGAGCAAACATAGAATTTTAAGAAGAAAACTCATTATGTTTTTGCCGCTGTCATAGTTTATCCAGTCTCTTCATTAGGAGTTTCCTGCAACACAGGAAAATCCAGAGGAATGCATATAAGAACAAACAATGTCACCTGTCATTATACTGTCTCTCTCTGTATAGATTTTTAATGCAGCTCCACCAACCTACCAAGGTCACTTGCAAGAATACTGAGAACTTAGATGAGAAAGCAAAATCCAGACACTAAATAAGACTATATAGGAAGTCTAACAATTTTGTGACGTGTGGTTTGTAAGCTCTGTGTAAAATCAAAGAAACTTTTATTTTTTATTATAGGCCGCAAAAGAGAATGATTTACACAGAGAGGGTAATACAATTCCCTATTAAAGATTACATTTTGCTTGGTTATTTTTGATTATTTTTCTAATCCAATGTAGTACATTGTTGTTACTCAGTCTACAGGTGACTGAGTATATTAATGAAAGATTTAATTGAGTCAGATTTAATCATTGTAGTTTTCTGTTTTACTTGGTTTTACCTTTTTGGTTCAACAGCTTTCATTTTCTTGCCTCATGTTCCTCAATGGTCACAGGTACGTCATAGATAAGAAAGACAGACATGTAGCTACAGTAAGTAATATAGAGCTCCCAATACGTCATCATTTATTTAAAAAACTGTAAACAGACATCTTGAATATGCTTCTGAAATGTAAAGACACACATGTTAGCAGTAGGTTTTGCAGTTTCAAAACAGCGGTTATTATACCATTACTTTAAAAAAATGGAATTGGATATTACAGATATTGCTCATTAGCACCTTGTCTGTTGTCTTCATTTCATTTCTAAAGTTTATGTTGCAAACCAATCACTACATTGATAATCAAGCAGCGATCTTTTTGAGCAACTTCATTCTGGATTTTGAAATGCTCATAGTACCGAAACCACTTTTGTCCAGGCACAAAATGATCTGCTCTTGAACTGTGATACTGGATCTTGTTCTGTTTTGCTGGATCTTTCGGCCGCATTCAACACTGTCATTCATCAGCCTCTGCTGCATTGCTTGACATCATGAGTAGGAATTTCAGGCTCCACCATGAAATGGTTTGCCTCGTATTTGTCAAATCGGGGCCATTATATCACTGTAAATAATTTTAAAATCTGCACCTGTACTTGTTTTCTGTGGAGTATCTCAAGGCTCAATAATAGGCCTTATTTTATTTCTTGTATTTATACTTCCTTTAAGGAAATATCATTCATAATGTACTGCAGGTTTGCAATTCCATATTTATGCAGAACGCATTCAACTTCTCAACTTAATTTCCTCTTGGATTAGTTTAAATTTCCTGGATCTAAATGTGAAAACAACTTAGGTGTTACGTGTAGGATCAGCGAAAAATCTGAAAACCATATCAGTCAGTCATTTAATTTTAGCCTAATTGTGGGCAATCTTGGCATGTTATATAATCTGAACTCTGTTTTCTTGCACACATAAAATCCTTTTGAAAATCTGCTTATTTCCATTTAAGAAACATTGCATGAATTGGTCCTTATCTTATTTTCACTGCTACTAAAATACTAATTAGTACTCTTATCCTTCCTCATTTGGATTATTGCAACAACTTTATATAGTTGTTGGCTAAAATGATTTCTATAATCTTGCAAATGGTACAAAATTTGGCTGTGCATTTTCCAATGTCGACTATGCTTTGTTTCAACATAACCACAATTTTATGCCATTTGAATTTGCTTCAAATTGATAAGCGTATTCATTTTTAAATTGTACTTTTAACTTTCAAGGCACTACACGTCTGTAGTAGTAGGGTGTTGTACCATGTTAGCCATTATGGATGCAATGAGAATTAAACCAAAATGACTTTTTTTTTATTTGGCTAACTGAATGTATTACAATATGTAAGCTTTCGATGCAGCTAAGGACCCTACTTCAGGCAAGTCTCTATTCATTTAGCCAGTAGAAGGTGTACACAATAAATCCCATACATATTTATCCATTTTGATAAACCATTATGTGCCAAACAGAGCGCTTTGCTCTGCAGACGGTCATCTTCTTGACCCTTAACTACTTGCGCTGATGTATTTTGTACACCAACCTCAGTTATTTTTGTCCAGTGACCATTTACTTGAACCTACCAGCAGCATCCACCATCGATCCTCAGCTTGATTCACTACAAGTACAGTGTCGCAATGGTTTGCCTCCAGTGTGCCCACCAGCCAGTTTTATGAGTGGATGTACAGTGGCAAGTTCTATAGGGTGCATTTGTTACACTGCATGGGTACCTACGTACTGTATGTATAACAACGATGAGATGTTCTTCTTGCAATGACTTTGTCTGGAAAGAACCCTCAACAACTGAAGTGGAATGTGATATGTGTGCAAATCCTGCAGTGGATGAAAGTGCGACCGGTGACGAATGAGCACTGGATAAGTGGATGAGGTTTATTTTCAGACAGTCCTAGACTGTGTCATACTATTCAGTATTATGGTATTAAATTACATTAAAAACATGTACAATTTGAAATTATTGCAATATTTTAGATTACAACCTCAAAGCATGCGTATAATTAACCATTTTAACACTGGGGCATAAAGTACACCATGTGAGTACGTATGACATGAGAAATAGTACGAATAGTTAAGGGGTAAGGCTCCATAACACAAATATTATAGCTATGGAATTTGAGCCTTCAGACATTATGCTCCTAAACTCCTGATCAGTTATAGCCAGCTGCAGTGTTTAGAAATGTTCAAATCAAGACTTAAGGCTTTTTTGCTTCATCAAGCTTTTAATTCCCAGTTTGGTATTTAGGTAATTTTATGTTTATTTATCATATAATATCTTTTATTTATTGTTTTGTGTAATTGTATTTTTACTAACTGTTGTCTTTTAGTATGTTTGTATTGTATGTGCTTTAATGATGTAAAGTGCCTTAGATGTTTTCGGAGTATACGACCAGTAAAATAAAACCGTTGAATCCTTGAGGATAAGGGGAATCACGGGAATACATAAAATAAAGGAAAAATAACCCTGTCACGTACAAAACAGATGAAATATTTAAAATGTCTAAATTAAAGATTTTTATCAGTTATAGGTTGTCCATGAAATCTATCAGAAAACTCAATGCCTTGTTTAAACACTAAACACTGTGCAAACAGAAAAGTTTGAACCTGCAGTATACACGCGTTAGAGAACATTTTTAAAACTATGTAATGACCAAAGGAAGAAAACACCAAAATATCTAGAGATTAAAGGAAGCAAAAGTAATGGATCATCAGACCTGAGCCAATTGCTACTTAAAATAGCAAGGGAACATCCTGTGCCAGCAACTCCTGATGGAAGAAACAATAGAACCAGCAACAGAGGAAACACAGCTTATGAAAGACTGAGGAGGTTCTGACCAAACTACTACAGTAAAAAGATTAAGATGTTCCTTGACCTAAAATTAGACTAAACATACATTAAGTTTTATCACTTGGTGAATGCTTTGACAATTGTAGAATATTAAATATAATATTGTTTATTGGTATAGTGTTTTTGCACAGATCATTTTTCATCTACATTTAAGCCCATAGAAATGTCACGCCTACATGCGGCAATTCAGTTGCCTTTTGCTGCAAAGGGATAGAATTTTTCACAACATTCCTCTCTTGCACGTTGAGGATGTCTACTGCAGGGATGTGTTCTAGGATGTGGCATGGTGGGGTACAATGTTCATTTTTAAATTAATGCTCAGTCCCAATCACCATAACATAACCTTTATGAGAAAGAAGTGCCTCCTAGCATTGCACAGTGCATTATACCAGCAGTTGAGGTTTGCTTTTACTGTTCAGTTCTTAAAATTAAAATGGAGAGATCTCAGCTCTATTGAAAACTGAAAACTGCACCGAAACTGAAGACATTTTCAGAGAAAAAAAGGCAACACTAAAGAGAAAATTATTATACAAAGTATATTGTTTACTTGAAATGTTAAGCAAGTATTGCACAAAGTACAAGTTAAGAGCATCCCATGTCAGAAAAATAAGAACTACTGTTAGAGTGTTTTAGGTGAATAAATACAAAAATATGCAGAGCATTTGTGCAACCCACTAAACATTTTTTTAAATCGCAATGGTGTAATAACATTTTAATAGGAACTGTATACTGCTAGGGCGACACGGTGGTGCAGTGGTAGCACTGCTGCCTCGCTGTTAGGAGACCCGGGTTCACTTCCCGGGTCCTCCCTGCGTGGAGTTTGCATGTTCTCCCCACGTCTGTGTGGGTTTCCTCCGGGCGCTCTGGTTTCCTCCCACAGTCCAAAGACATGCAGGTTAGGTGGATTGGAGCTTCTAAATTGGCCCTGGTGTGTTTGTGTGTATCCTGCGGTGGGTTGGCACCCTGCCCAGGATTGGTTCGTGCCCTGGGATTGGCTCCCGGTGACCCTGTGTTTGGATTCAGTGGGTTGGAAAATGGATGGATGTATACTGCTATGTAAAGGTCTGTATTTATGTAGATTTTATGTTTAATTGCCATTTTTGAATGACACTTTTTTCATATTTTTATGTTTTTTTTTTGTATGTTCATAATTGTGTATTATTGTGTATTGTCTCTTTAACTGTGCTTCCATTTCTTGTATAAGTCCTAAGATGCAGGTCTTCCCAATATCACTCCTTCCAAGCCGTCTCTCTGGCTATTTAAGGCCAGAGTTAAGTAAGTTAAAATCAGGATGACATTGTTTGTGAAGGAGTTTTGTAGTTTCTTTGAATTTTCTGTTTTTTTTTTTTTTTAATTATTTCACTTATGCCCCTACTTGTCTCTTAGGGATTGTTGATTTGGACTTGATTGCTTGCCTTTTAGGCAACTTCTCTTTACTTTTTTTTTTTTTTGCTCTTTTGAGCATTTTGCTGGTATTTTTTTATTTTTGTTAATACATGACTGTGTTTATTTATAAAGATTCTTTGTTGCCCTTTTTATATATGTTACAGGATAAACTAGTTGAGCCTAGGCCAAATAGGTTTCCCCTAAAGTTGCTCATCATTCCACTTGTAGGGCTTCTGCTATATTGTTGGACATTTTTTAATAATTTGAATGGTTAAGCCAGTTTGCCTAAAAGCATACAGTCAAGAGTTAAATTGATGCAAGAGCTTAGCTAACATGAAGGTAGTGTCACTGAAGGTGAGCAAGAGAGAGTGTTCTGGCAGTAAGTGAGGGGGTGTATGAAGTCCGTTAATTTAGGTAGTGGGCTAGTAGGAAAGCAACATCACCTGATTGGTAGAGATCTGACATGTATGCCCAGGCTGAGTGAAGGTAACCAGAGTTTACTTCTGTAAAAATGCTCTGCTGCTTTCTATTATCATTACATTAGAACACTCTAGACGAGAACAGGCCATTCAGCCCAACAAAGCTCGCCAGTCCTATCCACTTGTTTCCTCCAAGAAAACATCAAGTCGAGTTTTGAAAGTCCCTAACGTCTTACTGTCTACCACACTACTTGGTAGCTTATTCCAAATGTCTATCATTCTTTGTGTAAAGAAAAACTTCCTAATGTTTGTGCGAAATTTACCCTTAACAAGTTTCCAACTGTGTCCCCGTGTTCTTGATGAACTCATTTTAAAATACAAGTCTCAATCCACTGTACTAATTCCCTTCATAATTTTAAACACTTCAATCATGTCACCTCTTAATCTTCTTTTGCTTAAACTGTAAAGGCTCAGCTCTTTTAATGCTTTTGTTGCAACCTCATAGAATTCCAACATGTTAGTAAAACACGACCTCCCCCTTCTGAACCCATGCTGACTGTTCAGAATAACTCCTCTCCTTGCCATGTGTTGCTCAATCTTATCCTTAATAATTCCTTCCGTTAATTTTCCTGTGATGCATGTTAAGCTTACTGGCCTATAGTTGCTTGGATCTGCCTTGTCACCCTTTTTATATAATGGGATGATATTTGCCATTTTCCAGTCCTTCGGAATCTCTCCAGTGCTCAGTGACTTTCTAAAAATATGTGTCAAGGGTTTATATATGTACTCACTAGCCTCCTTAAGAACACAATGATAAATATTATCTGGTCCTGGTGATTTGTTTGATTTCATCTTATTTAATCTGAGCAGCACTTCTCCCTCTACAATTTCCAAATCCCTCAGTACCTCCTTAGTAGTTGCGTTTACCTCTGGGAGGTTATTCACTTGCTCACTTCTAAACACCTCAGAAAAATGTAAGTTTAAGGCATCTGCTATTTCATTGTCTGTATCTTTTAATTCCCCTTTACTATTCCTGATGCACTTCACCTCCTACTTGACTGTTCTTTTACTACTAAAATACTGAAAGAATCTCTTAGGGTCTTCTTTCGCCTTTTCTGCTATATTCCTCTCCAACTGTGTTTTAGCCTCCCTGATATCCTTCTTAATGGTTGCCCTCATATTCTCATACGCTCTACAATTCACTTTGCAGTCATTAGTCTTACTGTATATGCCTTATACAGCTGTTTTTTCCTTTGCAAATTCTTTTTTAAATCTTTATTAATCCACCATGGAGTTTTTTTTTTATTTCCTATTAATTCCAAATTTAGGTATGTATCTGTCCTGCATTACATGTAAAACATTTTTAAACCTGTTCCAATGCTCCTCGACTGTCTCCACATTTAATAGCTTATCCCAGTCTATCCTACTTAGACTTTGTCGCATCTGCTCAAAATTAGCCCTACCAAAGTTCAACTTAACAATTTTAGTCTTTGCATCTGTACTCTTACAAAATACTGAGAATTGTATTACATTATGGTCACTTGACCCTAGTGGTTCAATCACCTCTACACCCTCAATTCTATCCTGATTATTACAGAATACTAAATCCAGACAGGCTTCACCCCGTGTTGGTGCTCTAACATGCTGTGTTAATCAGGGGTGGGGATCGATCTGTTCTTAATTTTTCTCTTTGTAAAAACTTGATTGCTTTGTATGGATTGTAATAAAAGTAATAAAAAAAATAAATAAAAACAATGCTGTGTTAAAAAACAGTCGCTGATTACTTCTAAAAACTCCTGCTCTTGTGCTCCTCCACCTGCAAGGTTATCCCAGTTAATATTTGGATAATTAAAGTCCCCCATGACTATAATATCCCCCTGTAAACTTGCCTTTTTGATATTACTAAAAAGATGTGTGTTGAAATTACTGTCTGAATTGGGTGGTCTATAACACACCCCTAAAATAAGACCTCTTTTCCCTAATATTTTCCAAGTGAAGCCACATGTCCTCACTAAGATGGGGCTCAGCATCCAACTGAAGAGGACTTACATTTAAACCCTTTTTGGCATAAACAACAACCCCACCTCCTTTTCTGTTCTGTCTATCCTTCCTAAAAAATGTGTATCCCTCTATTTTACACTCATCCCCATCTTTGTTATTTAGTCAGGTTTCTGTTATTGCTATAATATCATAATTATGCTCTGCTACATGCAACTCCAACTCACTTACCTTATTTTTGATAATTCTAGCATTAAGGCAAGCTATTTTTAATGTGTTAATCCTTCTACATTTACGTGTTTGCTTAGAATTTACATTACTATGCATTTTTATTTCTACACCATTGTTTGTTCTTCCATGTATAGATCTAAATCTGGCCTGTCCTAAACTCCCTGCCCCCCCCCCCCCCATTCCCTGGTTTAAACAATCCTCGACCAGCCTACACATGCACCTCCCCAATACATTGGTGCCCCTCCGGTTCAGATGTAACCCGTCACGGCGGAACAGGTCCCATCTGTTCCAGAAGGAGTCCAAATGCCCCATAAACCTATATCCTTCTACCCTGCACCAAGATTTGAGCCATGCGTTAAGCCTTCTAATCTCCTCAGTCTTACCTGGACTGGCGCGTGGCACAGGCAGATTTTCGGAGAAGACTACCTTGTCAGTTCTGCTTCTCAGCTTGGTACCTAACTCTTTGAATTTGGATCGCAGAACTGACAGACTACCCTTATGTATGTCATTTGTTCCAACGTGGACAATGACAACTGCATCCACCCCCGCTCTGGCCAAGAGCCTATCCACCCTTCCAGGGAGGTCTCCCACCTGTGCTCCCGGAAGGCAACACACCATGCGAGACTCTCTCTCTCTGGAGCACACCTGCACTTCAATCCCCCTAATGATTGAGTCCCCAACTATCACTACCTCTCTCTTTCTGGGAACTGGTTTTGAGGTGGCCCGTTGGGGCTCCTCAACCCTGCCTACCACCTCAGAATTATCAGAGTCACCGTCCAGCTCCGCCAGGACATGATAATGGTTAGACACTTCTAATTCTGGGGTTGATGCCCCCGAATATACACAACTTAATGAGAATGAGATATTTCTAGGCCAACAGGCATAAGACAATCTTTACAGCGTAAGTAGCTCCAGTACCCTCTCCTGAATAAAGACTCCAGACTGCCACATGATATTGATATCCTTTTCATGTTGCAATGAACTAACGGAGATTATTGTTTTATTGAGAACTTCATAGCAAGTTAAAAATAAACAAATCTGGTACTGTTACCATCAATCAGAGCTGTTATTATATTACATCTGCTCATCAGCCCCTTTGTGTTGCTGACTATTTTCTCTACTGTACTAACACTATTTACAGTGTTTGGCTTTTCTTCTCAGCAGGTCTAACCAGGGAGTGGCTGGTATACACCACTCTTAAAGTCCTGATTGCTTAAATGTACCATCAATTTGTAGGCAACATCTGTCCCATTTTCTTGCTATATTCAATTAATAAGGTTTTTATTTTCTTTTTAGTTTTTTCAGTTTTGTTTTTTTTAATTCCACAGAAAACTAATGCAATTGAATTTTAATGGGAATAGTCAGTAAGTATTATGAAACAAATTATATTGTTTAGGTAACATCTTACTAAACCCCTTCAAGTACTATGAAGGAAGAAATGAAAAATATGTATATTGTGAAGCAGTCCTTAGAAGAAAACACAAAAGTAATATGTAAAGAGTTTTAGACTGCCAGAGGTGCCACTGTTTAATGGCATTTTCCTTTTAAGGAAAGCATGGGTAATTACAATTCTACGGTGTCTTGTGCCTGGTTGGTTTTATAACAATAATGGTGTCTTTAGGGAGTGGTACTCTTTAATGATGGAGGGATAGGAACAGGTGACTTTGGAGACAGGGCAGAGACAAACTAACACATCTTTGGAGGTCCTGCGGTCTTCTGACCCGCGCAGAGAAACAGAAAGAAAGTTATCCAACCATGCATCTTTTTTCTTGTTCTCCTGAGTATTTTTCAAGTCAGACACAGGAAACACATATTTTGCAAGCCAGTGGGACAAAATACATTAATTAAAATCTTATTGGTTTACCAGACTGGTCCAAACTAATGTATAAATGATTCATTTAAAGCGTTTTTTACGATGAGTTTTTCAAAATTACTTGAAACATACCCTGATTGCTTTATTTAGAACATAGTTGTGAGCAAGGAAAAGTTTAACATTCAGCATATTGTGACAACTCTATGGGGGTGTAGCAGCCACGAAACCTGACACAGACAGATGCAGGAAGCACACTTATAAAAGTACACAAATTTTTACACCAGGAAGTATTCCATGTGCTTGTTGCCCCACTTCCGGCAGCACTTCTGGCAGCAAAGAAGAACCACCCACAGGAACAGCTGCAGCACCCCCTGGCAGCGCCCCCAGGGCTATATCCAATTCCATCTCCCATGAAGCCCTGGGAGAGTTTGAGGCACTGCTGCCACCCAGGGGAGATGCCATCTAGTGTTAATACTCTGACCACACTTGTTCCTCTGGTCCTTCCAAGGAAGAAGCATGCCGGCCAGTCAAGGGCCCTGGCCATCAATGACAATATATATTACAAAATTTACATTTTATTAATGCATTTTTGATTGTAACTTCTTAGGTTTCAAAGGTTGAATTAAAAATACAAAAAAAAAATTCAAACCTCAGTACTGCATCACCTTTCTCTAGTTCATTTTCTGTTCTTATTCATACCTTCTTTCTTATCATAACAAGAATAAAGTACCTATGCTAGCATCCTAATTTTCTAGAGGGATAATGATGGATAATTTCAAAAATAATATTAGGTTGAACATGTAAAAAAAGTGTGAAGTGTCTTCTCTGGTTTTTAGAAAAGTTCCCTCTTGTGTCCATTCATTGCCCTTTTACAGCAGTAAATTTGCCAAGTGCAGCTAGGTCACCATACATTCCCAAAGTCAATCTGCCTTTATTGCTGTTTTCTTTCTTTTATACCTGTCTAGTATTTTGTGAACTTTTGGCTTCAATTAGATCTTGGCTCCTTAGAACATCTGGTTGACTATGTGGGGTGGAGGTGTTATTGTGCGTTTCCACCAACATACTGAAAAGTATGCGGAACAAGCTCTGAGGCATCCAGAGTTCTCTGTTCTCTTTTTTTGGAGTTCCCCTGCCTTTCCAGAACATTTCAATAAGGAGGAGAGTAAACTGTAACAATAAGCCCAGTGCCAATTAAGATTACCAATTAACCAGTCTTGCATGTTTTCAGGATGAGAGAGGAAAACTGGAGTTTCAAGAGGAATGCCTGTACACAGTACATATGGAGATTGTATTATCTCTAAACTGATAGTGAACATACCAGGAATCAAACCTAAACTGTGGAACTGTTAAACAGTGCTGCTACCCAATTCAACCCTATTACTTTATTGTTTTATGAGAGAACATACATTTTCTAAAGTTGCAGACAAAAAATCTCAAGAACATAAAAAACAAACCACAAACCAGTGTGTTTCTTCATGCCAGTCCCAAGTCTGTATAAATGGGAAGGATTATGTCAGGAAGGGCATCCGGATGTAATATTTTGCCAGATCAATATGCAGATAACAATACAGATTTCCATACTGGATTGGTCGAAGCCTGGGTTAACAACGGCAGCCACAAGTACAACAGGGTGCTTGGGGAAACTGGGCTACTGTTGGCCGAAGGAGAAGAAGAGGGGGAAGGCTTGTCTGGGTGGAAGTGAGGGCAGGTATTTTGAATATTGGCAGTATGACTGGTAAAGGGAGAGAGTTAGCTGATATATTGGGGAGAAGAAAGGTTTATATATTGAGCATGCAAGAAACTAGGTGGAAGGAGATTAAGGCCAGGTGTACTGGAGGTGGGTCAGAATTGGTGTGTGATGGATGAGAAAGAATATTTCTGGAGTGAGTTGGATAAAGTGGTTGAGAGTGTACCCAAAGGAGAGAGAGTGGTGATTGGAGTTGATCTCAGTGGACATGTTGGTGAGGGGAACAGAGGGGAGTAAGAGGTGATGGATAGGTATGATGTCAAGGAGAGGAATAAATAAGGTCAGGTGAAAGTGGATTTTGTAAAAATGATGGAAAGGCTGTGGTGAATGCATATTTTAACAAGAGAAAGGAAAATAGGGTGATAAACAAGAGTGGAGGAAGATGCCCACAGGTGGATTACAATGATCCCTCGCTATATCGTGCTTCAACTTTCGCGGCTTCACTCTATCGCAGATTTTAAATGTAAGCATATCTAGATATATATCACAGATTTTTTGCTGGTTCGCGGATTTCTGCGGACAATGAGTCTTTTAATTTATGGTACATGCTTCCTTAGTTGCTTTGCCCAGTTGCTATTGCAAGATGGCTGAGAAGCTACCCAATCAGACCACGTATTACATATTAAATAAAACTCCTCAATGATATACGATATGCTTCCCGTGCGGTGCTTCGCATACTTGAAAGCCCAAACAGCACATATTGATTTTTGATTGTTTGCTTGTCTCTGCCTCTCTCTCTGACATTCTCTGCTCCTGACGGAGGGGGTGTGAGCAGAGGGGCTGTTTACACAGAGACTGTTTGCCTAGAGGATATGGACGCTCCTCTAAAAAATGCTGAAAGAATACCTTCACATTGCTGCCTTCCTTGTAGCTGCTTTGTCCAGCGGTGCTTAGCATACTTAAAAGCCCAAAAAGCCCTATTGATTTTTGATTGTTTGGTTTTCTCTCTCTCTCTCTCTCTCTCTGACATTCTCTGCTCCTGACGCACACTTTGAAGAGGAAGATATGTTTGCATTCTTTTAATTGTGAGACAGAACTGTCATCTCTGTCTTGTCATGGAGCACATTTTAAACATTTGACTAAAGGGTGTTATTTCATGTCTAGAGGGCTCTAATAATGTTAGAAAATGTATTCAGAAGGTCGTAAACAGGTTTTCTATGCTCTAACTGAGAAAATATTTGATTTATAAATAAAGAATCTTACTTCGCGGAAATTCATTTATCGCGGTAGAGTCTGGAACGGATTAACCACGATAAACGAGGGTTGACCATATATCCTATGCAGGAGGGTCAATCTGAAGGAGACCAAAGACTGCAAAGTGGTGGCAGGGGAAAATGTAGTGATGCAGCATGGGATGATGGTTTGTAGGATGACGTTGGAGATCAAGAAGAGGAGGAGAGCGAGGGCAGAACCGAGGATCAAATGGTGAAATTTGAAAAAGGAAGACTGTAAGGTAGAGTTCCGGGAGGAGGTAAGAGAGGCACTAAGTGGCAGTAAAGAGTTACCAGATATCTGGGCAATTACAGTAGAAGTGGTAAGGGAGACAGTTATAAGGGTGCTTGGTATGACATCTAGACAGAGGAAGGGCAAAGAAACCTGGTGGTGGAATGGGGAAGTACAGGAGCATACACAGAGCAACAGGTTGGTGAAGAAGAAGTGGGATAGTCAGGAAGATGAAAAAAGTAGACAGCGGTACAAAGGATAAGCCTAAGGTGATGACAGAGATGGTAAAAGGCTAAAGATAAGGCATATGATGACTTGTATGAGTGATTTAACACTAAGGAGGGTGAAAAGAACCTGTACCAATTGGTTAGACAGAGAGTCCCAGCTGAGAAAGATGAGCAGCAGGTTAAGGTGATAAAGGGTAAAGATGGAAACATACTCACAAGTAAAGAGTGTGTTGAGCAGATGGAAAGAGTACTTTGAAAGGTTGATGAATGAAGAAAAATGAGAGAGAAGGTTGGATGATGTGCAGATAGTGAACCAGGAAGTGCAATGGAATAGCAAGAAGGAAGTAAAGATAGCTATTAAGAGAATGAAGAATAGGAAGGCCATTGGTCTTGATGACATATCTGTGGGAACATGGAATTGTTTAGGAGAGATGGCAAGTGAGTTTTTAACCAAATAGTTTAAATCAATCTCAGAAAGTGACTGGATGCCAGAGGACTGCAGAAGAAGTGCACGGGTACTGATTTTTAAGAAAAAGGGTAATGTGCAGAACTGTATTAACTACAGAGGGAAAAACTGATCAGCACTACAGATGCAATATTTGCTCGTAGGGTGTTGATTGAGAAGTATAGAGAAGGCCAAAAGGAGTTACGTTCCGTACAGTGTCTTAGTGGACCTGGAGAAAGCAAATGGCAGGGTGCCTGGAGAAGAGTTGTGGTATCATATGAGGAAGTCAGGAGTGGCAGAGAAGTATGTAAGAGTGGTACATAATATGTACGAGGGAAGTGTAACAGTGGTGAGATCTACGGTATGAGTGACAGATGTATTTAGGGTTGAGGTAGGAATACATCAGGGATCGTCTCTGACCTCTTTCTTATTTGCAATGGTGATGGACAGGTTGACAAACGAGATTAGACAGGAATCCCTATTGACTATGATGTTTGCAGATGACACTGTAACGAGAGTAGGGAGTATATTATATTGAGGAGACCCTGGAGAGGTGGAGATACATTCTAGAGAGGAGTGGAATGAAGGTCAGTAGGAACAAGACAGAATACATGTTTGTGAATGAGAGGGAGATTAGAGGAATAGTGAGGATGTAGGGAGTAGAGCTGGCGAAGGTGGATGAGTTTATATACTTGGGATCAACAGTACAAAGTAATAGAGTGTGGAAGAAAGGTGAAGAAGAGAGTTCAGGTAGGGTGGAGTGGTTGGAAAGAGTGTTAGGAGTGATTTGTGTCAGACAGGTACCAGCAAGAGTGAAAAGAACGATGGTAGTGAGATCAGCTGTGTTACATGGGTTGGAGATGGTGCTCTGACAAAAAAACAGGAGATAATGTTGGAGTTGGCAGAGTTAAGGATGTTAAGATTTGCATTGAGTGTAACAAGGATGGACAGGATTAGGAATGAGTACATTAGAGGGTCAGCAGTTTGGAGACAAAGCCAGAGAGGCGAGATTGTGTTGGTTTGGAAATGTGCATAGGAGAGATGCTGGTTATTTGGTTGAAGAATGCTGGGGATGGAGCTGCCAGGCAAGATGAAAAGAGGATGGCCTTAGAGGAGGTTTATGGATGTGTTGATAGAGAGGACATGCAGGTGCTGGGTGTGACAGACCAATATGCAGAGGACAGGAGGATATGCAAGAAGATGATCTGCTGTGATGATCCCTAATGGGAGCTGCCAAAAGAAGAACAATGTCTGGGATTAAAACCCTAATAAAACCTGTTTTGTTTTTGTTGAAAAAATGCCCCTCACAATCACAATAAGATCAATTGAAAGATGGAAATTGTGTCCACTTGGGCTGCTTTTAAGCTACCCCAAACCCAGAATGTAGTTTGGAAGCAAACAGTATAAAAACAAGGTTTTATTAATAACAAAAAAGTGAAGATGGCATTCTGACCATGGCTGAGCTGTCCCCATCTTTTTCTGGCACCCAACTCAAGGCTTTCCAGGCAATACACTAGGCTAATATAATTGGAACCACTCCCAGTTCAGCACCTGTCTGACTGTACTCTGAGATCATCCTTATACCCCTTATCTTAGCCATTCCAAGTTTCTTTACTGGCAGGGTTATCTGTCTAGGCCACAATTCTCAGCCAACCCTGCAGAAGTTGATAATATAGCAGAATACATAAGCTGTTGTAATCCACTACCTGAGCACATGGGCTGATCACTAGAGCCAGTGTTCCAACTTTCATTTCATTTCAGTCTTATCCCATCTGGGTAGTGAACCAGTGACTTTTGGGTTATGGCTAGGGGCCTTTGACATTCTACCCTGGTAATAGACACTCTGGCTTTCTATACATGATATAAATCACACTGCTGTTTTCAGCGACACCAGATTCTTGTTTACAATAGATACATAGTGCTTTATTCATCTCAGAGGGAAAGACGGCTTGCTCCAACAGCGCCACTTAACATAAAATGCAGACAGACATAGTGTAAAACACAAAAACTCAAATGAAAGTTAAATAAGAACTATACACAGTATATGAAGTGCTCATTTAATGTGTAAATAAATATTTCCCCTGGTTACGATGAAAATGCATATGATGAGAAATATTATTATACAGTCTGATGGTTGTGGGAAAAAAAAGCCCCAGCATTGTTTTTTAGTATCGAGCTGGTGGCTGTAGGTGCTCTAGGAAAATGTGTCATGGAGAGGAAGGGCAGAATTAGTCATGTTGCCCTCTGATTTTGCCATCATTCTCTTTTCTGCCACTCCCTAATGAATCTAAGGTTAGTTCTTTAACGCAACTGGCCTTCTTGATCAGTTTATTCAGGCATTTATCATTTCCTTTTCTGGTGTTACTCCCCCAGCTGCTCACAGCATAGAAAATTACACTAGCCACTATGGATTGGTAGACATCCACAGCCACTTGTCACAATCAGTGTGATGCATTATGTGGTAACTTCTGTCACGTAGAAGGTGGGTAGCTCTGTTATGCCTGAAAGCAAGACCGTTAATCATAATCATATAAATTATTTTACACTAAATCATCAAATACTGTTAAATTCTTGGTTTAGCTGATTTACTGATGTTTCATTATAAAAATGCCATGTATGTGCTTCTGTGAAAAACACTATATTCCAAAAAAAAAAAAACATTTTGTTGGCTTTTATCCTGATCTTGTTCACCTGTTTTACTTTGTCTTTTGTTGTAGCCTTTGAAGCACACCTACCCTTTTCATTACTACGTTCCTTGACTTTAATCTCATTGATAACCCTGCTTGACAGATGGTAGCACATTAAGCAGTTTCAATCTGCATAAAATTGATAGCTGGGATCCAAAAACTTAATATGGCAGATAATGACACATCTGCCTAATATTTTCAATTAAGGAGAACTGATGCTTTAGTGTTCAAAATGTGTACCACTCACATTTGGAAAATGAAGAAACTGAATTAACTGTTGTATGAGTGAAATTTTACCACCAACTAGGAGCTTGTAAGCACTTTTATTTAAGGTCATGTTTTTTAATATAAAAGGAAACAACAGTTTCAAGTTATAATACATTTTTGTTAATTTCCATTGCTAACTTTAAAATTAATACTTATATTATTGACTCACGTTATTCTGTACAGTATATACAATTCTATACACTACTATACACATTGTAATGTCTTTTTTTTTTGTAATGTGAAGAAACATAGACACTCTTATGGCATTCCCACACACTGTCAGATAGGGGTGATAGACACAAGAAAGGCACTTTTGTTTAATCATAAATAGACACAATTTAAAAAGTACAACTAAGAATAAAATTAATAGATACCTTCTAGTCCTGGATGCCACTTGGCATAAACCAGCTATTAACAAAGCAGCAGGTCTTCACAGGGCACACACATTCCCACTGTTGATCATGCCAGGTGGTTTAGACTCATCATTCAGCATAATCAGAATGTCTTTGGAATGCAATAGGAAAGTCAGTGTACCTGGAGAGAAATGGAGACAAAAACTCCACAAAGACAATGATCAGACTAGAATTTCAAATCCATGTCTAAACACTGTTGTATCCTATCATTAGCCCATTGGCACTTTTATTATTCTGTTAAATTTCAGACCTCAATCTCCTACCCAAACAAAATCTTAAAGCAGGCTTTGGGAGAGCACTGGTCAATGTTAACTTCTAATGTAAAATCAAATGTATTCTTAAGTACATCTTGGTTGTATGAAAGTACTGTATTTTCATAAAGCATTTCTCTCAGAATAATTTAAATTAAAACAAATGCCAGTGATGCTGACAATGTAATTGATTAAACACAAATTTTAAAAAAATGGTTCATAGAGAAAAACAATTTTGTCACTGTGGGCAGACATGCTGCAATCTAGCAGACAAACTAATATCAATGGAATAGACCTTTTATTCAGAGGCCACAAGTGGATTTAACTAAAGAATAGAACAACAATGCAACTGGACAAAAAAAATTCAATGATGGTTTGAAGTCAGAGCGAAAGAATATAAAAAATGCTATAATCAATAATACTTTGTGAACACCAGGGGTCATTGTTGTCCCTTAAACCCAACAGACAGACATGCAGGACACAGGGTAAAAGCACCAAGAAGATATTTTTTAATTATTTTTTTCCTGCACAGTGCCTCCAAAGCACTACAGCCACAATAAGCACAATACTCAATAATAAGTACAATATTTTATATTAGGGTGGAGTGGTGGTTCTGAGGCTAAGGATCTGCGCAGGTATCCCGAAGGTTGCCGGTTCGAATCCTTGTCACTGCCTACTCTGCTGGGCCCTTGAGCAAGGTCCTTAACCTTCAATTGCTCCAGGGGCGCTGTACAATGGCTGACCCTGCGGATATGCGAAAACTAACAAATTCCTAATACGAGAAATTGTATAAGGCAAAATAAAGAACAAAAAAAAAATATATTTTCTCTCCTTCACACCTCCCAGCAAGCGTTGTCTACATCCTCCCAACTCATGCTTGTTTGCTGGGTCTCCAACAGTCCTTTATATAGTGCCCGACCCGGGAAGTGCTTCTGTTCTTCATTCCATGTGACTTTCCATCACTTCCGGGTCAGACGGAGAATCCCAATTCTTTAATCAGCCCTTAAGTACTTTGGGGCTTCTGGTCTCATTACTTCCTAGTAATTCTGGGCTGTAAGGGAAACATGACACCCAAGGACCTTTTACAGCTCCCCCAGGCGGCACGCATGGTACCCAACAGTGCTGAGAAACTGGACTCCAAGTCCCAGGATGCCCTGTGGGAATCCGGTTCACCACTGCACTCCAGGGGAACTGCCATCTAGCGTTTTGGGGGAGGCAGTGTCCTGGAAAAGCTGCCTTCCCCCATCCTTCCCATCCTGCCACTAGGAATTCGCCAGGCTAATACAGTGGAGCACTTTAAAAAACTGCTGAAAACACATTACTTTAACATGGCCTTCTCATAACTTCACTGTAATTAAAATCCTGATACTCTGTATATCCAACTCATTATAATAACTATTCATGGTGGATCTTAAAACTGTACTAACTCCTACTCTCTCTTGTGTTTCCTTTTCCGGTGTCCTTTTGGTGGTGGCTTGTGCCACCACCATCTACTGAAAGCACCGTGATGTTCCATCAATGATGGATGGATTAAAAGCCAGAAGTCTGTATGACCATCAACATCAAGTGACTCCGTGAGAACCCTAACTAGAAAGAGGACTATTTAATTTATGATAGGTAGAATGCCCAAAGGGGAATGGGCAGTCCCATGGCCTGGAACCCCTGCAGATTTTATTTATTTTTTTTCTCCAGCCGTCTGGAGTTTTTTGTTTTTGTTTTTTCTGTCCACCCTGACCAACAGACCTTACTCCTTTTCTATGTTAACAAATGTTGTCTTATTTTAATTTCTTATTTTGTCTTTTGTTTTTCTTTTTTTCACTATGTAAAGCACTTTGAGCTACTTTTTGTATGAAAATGTGCTATACTGTATAAATAAATGTTGTTGTTGTTGTTGTATCTTAGGGGCGTCCCGGCCGGGATGAGCTACCGGCCATCCGCCACAACTTGTGCACTCAACATCATATTAGAGCATTACCAGGGCAGACAGAACATGTATGTATAGTATAAGCAATACAGACACCAAGGGAGGGGTACACAAATCAGACAAAAACTATAACTCACCACATGTGTGTTCAGTAGATGTGTTCAGTAGAACTTGTTTAGGGTTTTTTGTGCCCATGTCATCCATATTTAAAAAAATTACCTGTTAACATGTTAAGGAGAACATCAGCTGGACGTCAGTGTTCAGTTTGGACACTGCTTCCAATGAGCAGAGGCTTTATAGAACAAAGCATTTTTACACCATTTGATTTTCTTTCTTTGTTAGACAGGGTTACTGTTTTGAGCACCCCAACACTTTACTTGTTTTGTTCCACTCTTCTTATTGTTCATAGAATTCAGCACCCTTCATTCATGAATTGGATTATTAGGTCTGAGAATTTGCTATGAATGCTTTTCTGATCCTTTAATGCTTTTTAAGTGGAATATAATTCTAATGTTGTTTACATAACATAAGCAATGTAAAAAACAGGCACTCTTCTAGGTGGAATTTGCAAATTCTGTCTTTGTCTGTGAGGGTTCTTCTTTGATACTCCAGTTTTCCAACCACATTCCTTGACATCTTAAGTTGGCCTGCTGTGACTTAAAGTTGTGGGAATGTGTTCTGTGAAGGCCTGGTGGCTCCACCTTAGTTTTGTTCTTGCCTTGCCCCAAGTGCTCATGAGTGCTCAGGCTCCACCCATTGCATAACCCTGAACTTGGATTTTGCAGGTTCAAAATAAAGGACAGGCTTAAATGTGTCGCTACTTTTTGAAATATTTTGTTTTTCTGTATTAAGGTATGATCTTGTTACTTCTTTCTATTGAGGTTAGAATTTTTTGTCCATGACAGTTGTTTTCCACTTTTTACTCCCATGAATACTGTACGTTTCTTCAGTTTAATCTATTAGTTATTAGGAAGAGATCATGAGAAGGGCATATTCTGTTAATTTACAGTACCTGTTTCTACCCAGGCTACCCAATTGCATAACTTATTTACCAAGATCAATTACTTTATATCAATTAGACATATTAGCTCATTATAATGATGGTAGAGAGTATACTAAAATGATTTAGAATATAATTCAGAAGTCATTCACTCTAAAAAATAATTTCATAGGTGAAGGAATTTGGTGGGTTTACATGTGCATATCTCAGGAAGCAAACTGTTGCTACTGAGGTTAATAAATTGCTTCCTTATAATTCTACTTAGAAAGATGCAATCAGACAAAACCTTTTTATCTTTCTGCCCAGACCTCTCACTGGGTTTAGGATTTATTTGTTCAAACCTCATGTTATTCCTTCAAATGACCTTTCCCATGCCCATTTTTCATTCAGTGCTCCATATTTTCTCTCTTGCTCATGAGTTGCATGCTAGCAGTGTCCAAGAAACACTTCCTAGCATTAACACTTTGTGTATTAACCTCAGGATTATTTGTGTCTATTCAGAATATTGATGTTTTAATGTGATTAAAACTTTGGGAAATACAATAATTATCCAGTTTCATTGTCTAAGTAATATTTTGAAGCATTATTAGCTAATTATGCAGTATTTGTTAAGTAAAAGTTTTTTTGTTGTTGTTTTTTGCTTCTTCTTCTATCTCTCTTTGTTAATTTGCATTTTTCCCCTTGGGGTTTTTTTAACATGCAAACAATAAGCCAGGAGACTTACTGATAAACTTGTTATATAAAACAAATGCTATGCTAATTTTAAAATTGGCTGAAAATGTATTTTTTTTTTTTTACAGGTCATTTGGTTGGAAAAGTAATGAGGCTGTTCTTCCATGCAAATATTTAGAGATATTCAAATAGACAAATATGGCCAAAGTTTACAATACATAATTTAGAAATACACAATAAAGAGGAGGGCACATTGTTTCGCACTGCTCCCACACAGCTCCAGGGAAAGAGATTTGTTCTTGCGTGGGGTTTGCACATTCTCCCTCTTTTATTTTCAAGAACTCTGCTTTCCTCCCACATCCCAAGTATGTCTTTTTTTTATCTTATTTGACAATTCTAAGTTGACCCAAACTGAATGAATATTTGGTGGTATGTGAGTGTGCCCTGCATTAAACTGGAGTCCCATGAAGACTCGGATCCTGCATTAAACTCAGTGTTGCCTGGGAAAGCTCTAATACCCTGCAAATCTTAAACTTGTTTAAGTGAGTACAGTAAATGCAAGGATGGATGGATGAACAAATGTGTGCATATAAGCATAAGTATACTGTTCGAAGCTGAGTCATGGCCCGTTCCTTACAGAACAGGTTCTGGCACAGCACCATCTAAAACAGAAAGAATACATAATTTTTCAACATGATCTCCCTGCTTTTCAATACACATTGTCCATCTGTCAACAAGTGTTTGAATACCTTCATTAAAAAATGTTTTAGGCTGAGCTGTGAGCCACAAATGCACTGCTGTCTTCACCTCTTCATCAGATGTGAATCTTCGTCCTTGTAGGGCTTCTTTTAGAGGACCAAGCAGGTAATAGTCGGATGGGGCAAGATTGGGACTATAGAGAGGATGCTGTAATACCTCAAAACAATGTTTTTGCAGAGTGTCAACAGTGTTGGCAGCAGTGTGTGAACGTGCATTGTCATGCAAGAACTCAATGCCCTTGGATAGCAGTCCTTTACATTTTGTCTGAAGATTAGGCTTTAGCTCTTCAGTGAGCATCTCACTGTAACAAGCACTGTTGATTGTTGAACCTTTTTCCAGATAATGTTCCAATATTGGCCCTTGAAAATCCCAGAAAACTGTAAGCATGCAAGTTTCCAGCTGATGGTTGACTCTTGAACTTTTTCTTGGTTGGCGATTGAGGATGTTTCCACTCCATACTCTGCCATTTACTCTCAGGTTTGTAGTGATGAATCCATGTCTCATCACCAGTAATGATTCTTTTTAAGAAACTTTCACCTTCCTTAGAGTATCGGTCCAAGTTTAGTTTGCATAAATCCAAATGCTTCTGTTTGTGCTCTTCTGCGACTTGTTTCTGTACCCATCCTCCACAAACTTTTCGAAACCTAAGTCTGTCATGAATTATTGCATAGGCAGAGTCATAGCTGATTTGCAAATGATTTGCCATATCATCTACTGTCACCCGTCTATTCAACAGAATCATTTCATGTGCACGCTTAATGTTGTCATCAGTCTTCATGGCTGACACTTGTGCGGCCTTCCTTGACCTTCTCTATCCATTCATACACACTTCTTTGCGACCAAACACTTTCTCCATACTGTGCACAAAGTCTTCAATAAATATCAGCACCAGGCACACCCTCAGACCACAAAAAACAAATTACTGCCACGTTGCTCTTGTTTCGTGCAAATCACAAATAGGGTAGCCATTGTTTTTCACATCGCAGTTACAAATGATCTGACGTAAACTGTTCACACCTACACAGCAGTTAGTGGGGAGACAGGGACCTCGTACGGAAAGCGCTGATAAGACAGTGCTGCCAACAGAAGTTTTAATATAACCAGAGTGTGGATAATTTTTAACTCAAATAAAGTAGAGTTCCGAAAATTGATCTATTAAGAAGGGTGGCACAGAGTTTAGCACTGCTTCCATAATTCCAGGGACCTGTTGTCATGTCTCGGCCAGGATTCCTCTCCTGGCTGGGGTTCAAGTATATGTTTTATGCCTCATCTTTTCCTCTTTGATTCTTTTATTTATGTTGATAATGTGCATCATTCTTTATTTTTGGTTTTGTCTCTATATATAAACTGCCTGCGCTATGCTCCTTGTGTTTTGTGGGTGGTCATCAAAGAGGCGGGACCAACTGCCAATTCCTGCCAGGAACTGTCCTCCAGTGTATAAACTGGATCTCCCACAGTTCCTGGCAGTACATTTCAAATGCACTAGGGAGTGGTGAGTTTGAGATTCTTTGATATTTTAAATATCTAGATTTTTGCCACTCTGCTTTTTTTTTTTTTTTTTTAATTTTATTCTTTGAATATCCATAATGGAACTTGTTTGCTTTGGATTCCCATTGGCATCCAGGCAACTCCCTTTTGCCTTTTGTGGTCATTCTGGTTGCAAGCAATTCTGTGAAGAATCAATATTTTTATTTATAAAGACTGTGTTTTCCCTATTACTAGCCAGGGTTTGACAGTGATATCCCCTTCTACTGGTCATTTTTGGAAGTGCTTTTGGGACTACATGCTTTGGGACTCCTAGTCTAGAGCACATATAGATATATAGATGTTTTGTTTGGATATTAATTTTTGTTTCTTGTGGTTTATATTTTTCTTAATTTTCTCTTTGTGGTTAATTCACGTTATCTTCTTCCTAATGGACACTGTTATTTTTCTTGTCTTTGTCACAGAGTGTTGAAGAGCAACATGGCACACTCCTGCGCATGACAATTGCACTTTAAAAGAAGGCTGCGCCCACAGCAAAGCACATAAACTTTGACAAAGGCTTTGTGAAAGACTAGTATTCAAGCAGATAATAAAATAAGCAACGTCTTAGGAAAGACTTCTTTTCTTAATCTAGTTTTGTCTGTTGCTTCAAATTTCAGTTTTGCCTTTAAAAATAATGACGAAAGAGAAATGACTTCTGTGTTTTCACCACTGTGCGTGACACTGATAATGGATCTGCTTTCCTCCCAAAACAAAAACTCAGTATCTCTGCCACTCACGATATGTATTATACACTCACCTAAAGGATTATTAGGAACACCATACTAATACGGTGTTTGACCCCCCTTCGCTTTCAGAACTGCCTTAATTCTACGTGGCATTGATTCAATAAGGTGCTGAAAGCATTCTTTAGAAATGTCGGCCCATATTGATAGGATAGCATCTTGCATTTGATGGAGATTTGTGGGATGCACATCCAGGGCACGAAGCTCCCGTTCCACCACATCCCAAAGATGCTCTATTGGGTTGAGATCTGGTGACTGTGGGGGCCATTTTAGTACAGTGAACTCATTGTCATGTTCAAGAAACCAATTTGAAATGATTCGAGCTTTGTGACATGGTGCATTATCCTGCTGGAAGTAGCCATCAGAGGATGGGTACATGGTGGTCATGAAGGGATGGACATGGTCAGAAACAATGCTCAGGTAGCCCGTGGCATTTAAACGATGCCCAATTGGCACTAAGGGGCCTAAAGTGTGCCAAGAAAACATCCCCCACACCATTACACCACCACCACCAGCCTGCACAGTGGTAACAAGGCATGATGGATCCATGTTCTCATTCTGTTTAGGCCAAATTCTGACTCTACCATTTGAATGTCTCAACAGAAATTAAGACTCATCAGACCAGGCAACATTTTTCCAGTCTTCAACTGTCCAATTTTGGTGAGCTCGTGCAAATTGTAGCCTCTTTTTCCTATTTGTAGTGGGGATAAGTGGTACCCGGTGGGGTCTTCTGCTGTTGTAGCCCATCTGCCTCAAGGTTGTGCGTGTTGTGGCTTCACAAATGCTTTGCTGCATACCTCAGTTGTAACGAGTGGTTATTTCAGTCAAAGTTGCTCTTCTATCAGCTTGAATCAGTCGGCCCATTTGCCTCTGACCTCTAGCATCAACAAGGCATTTTTGCCCACAGGACTGCCGCATACTGGATGTTTTTTCCTTTTCACACCATTCTGTGTAAACCCTAGAAATGGTTGTGCGTGAAAATCCCAGTAACTGAGCAGATTGTGAAATACACCAACAACCATGCCACGCTCAAAATTGCTTAAATCACCTTTCTTTCCCATTCTGACATTCAGTTTGGAGTTCAGGAGATTGTCTTGACCAGGACCACACCCCTAAATGCATTGAAGCAACTGCCATGTGATTGGTTGATTAGATAATTGCATTAATGAGAAATTGAACAGGTGTTCCTAATAATCCTTTAGGTGAGTGTATATTTTAGGGGGTTCATTACACACAGCATTACTGTATATAAGTATACATTAATATGTTTTGCTACTTATTGTAATGTGTACTGGTACTTATGAATTTTTGGGACCTTTATAGTGTTGCAGTAGTCACATCATATGCTGCACATTTCCTGTTTTTCCATTGTAGCCACCACAACCAAAATGGTAGAGCATGTTAAAAACAAAATGGCATCTCATCTAATAAATTTAAGTGAGATAAAAATCTAACTAAAAAAATAATAGAAAATACAATTTTCCACATTTTAGAACTCCAAAAATGTTGCAATAATGTTTCTAACAATACCCAAAGACTCACAGAAAAGTATGAAAACATATTGAATTCACAATAAAGCCAGTCATGGGTTTGGTTCACATCATTTCTCCAGCACTTGACTAAATTTTAAATCTCTTCCATAATATTCTGTAATGGCTACTTTCACCTTGTACACCTTTGATTTTCACTGATTTTGTTCCCTCCTTCCTCTCTGATATACTGTAAGCATCTGATTTTTTTGTTTTCCGTCACATACTGTACATGATGAATGCTATACAATTAAAATGTTGCATCTCTAACCTTTCCATTTTTTTCAGGGTGGAAAAAATCTTTACTTTTTTTTCCTTATACATACTGTGTACTGTAATTATTTATTTGCTGTCATGCTGTATTTTTTAACTGATCTCATAGTTGTGTAATAGGTATGTAGTGCTGTCTATGAGTTCCATTGCTTTTGTGTGCCATTTGGGTAAAAGTATAATTAATCATTACTCTTATTTCTGACAGTTATGGCTACACTCACTTACTGCAAGCTAGACTTAAGGCTCTGATATTTATGAAAGCCATCCAGAGATGTGAATGCAGGGTCTGGTTTTCATAGACTGATGGGAAGTAGTTCCCCTTGCCTTCAGCTTCCAGAACCCAAAGTGTGCATGCTCTACTCGTTTTTACTCATTTGTAAATTCAGTCAAATATTTCCTAGTCAGTGGAATGTTAACAAATAGTGTTTTAAAAATGTACTAACATAAGAAAACTATAATAGAACATGGAGTTTAATTTGTGGTCAGACTTTAGTTTTTATAAAATGTTAACAACTGATATTTATAGTGGGTTTGAAGTAGTGATATGAAGCATTTTCTGAGATGCCCTGTCATAAGGGCTGTAGGCGAAAAATATTTAATATGTCACTTAGGACCATGAGGCTGCGACCTGGAGGATGCCCTAGGCAATGTCATGCAGTTTTTTTTATATATTTATTATGAAGCAATTTATGGTTTCTTATAAGGGAAGTATTCTTCCCAGAAAATAACTAATTTTTTAAATATATACAGGTAGTCTAGCTGCACACTAAGTCTATTAAAAGCAGTTCAAGGAGTGCTGCCTATTACAGACTGAATTACCTCTATACTGTTTTTGTAAAAGGCCAAAGACATCTAAATGATGACAGTTTCCATTAATGTGTATAGCCGCAAAGCTCCATTATGATAGACGTGATAGCTGAATTAATGGCAGCATGAACAGTCAAGGTAAAAACATGTCACAGAAGTTGATGAGTTAATTTATTTTAGAATTCTGGAATTTTTAACTACAGTAAGCACTTTTCTAAATATACATACGAGGCTGATGCCTAATTTCTTAAGATTGTTTTTCTGGATTGAGAAATTATTCTGTTTAGCACAATTTTTCATGAGTTTTGAAAAATCTGTGAACAGTGTCCTCTCTAAAGTAAAGTTAAAATAATTACTTATATCATCATTTATACTCAGCCAAAATGTATTATAGATAGATCTAAAGATTATGATGAATGACAATTAAAATATAGAAAAGATTTTGTCAAGCTATAATTAAAAATAGGCACTTTTCTGAATGTTTACTTTGAGTTCACTCATTGTTTACTCCTTCTCTATTTAATATGCTTCTCAGGTCTTTATTGAACTTGGAATTGGAGTTAATTCAACAGATAAAATCTAAACTCAGTTATTTTAATCCGACTTTATCTTAACTTGACAAATCAACATTACATTATTTAATCTCATTATTTTTTCATTATTTATTTCTTTAACTGTTTTTGCATTTTACTTTGGGTTACAAACGTATGCCTGGATGAAGTATTTCTCACTAAGTCAGAAAACTGTCCTTTCTTTAGCAATACTGTGGCAGCTGATGACAGAAGCAAAGCAAATTGTCACAAAGTTTGATTGTGCTTTCTGTCTTGACTGAACATGCACACTGGATTCTCAGCCAGAAGCGTTTGCATCAAAGGACTGAAATATGTCAGCAAAATAAAAAACAATCAAAGGACTTTGTGATTTGCAAACAAGATGCAGTGATGATTCTTTATTGTGGGGTTGTGTGAAATGCAGTGTATTCACCCTGACTTTAATAGGTAAAAGCTAAATATAAATGTGTGCTTGATATGCCCACATCCACAGCAACTGTTCATGGATAACATGTTCAATGTTTGTACAGACGTGGACATATTTGTTGGTTGCCTTAGAGCTCATTGAAAAGTGTTGTATCCTTCCTGAAAAGTGATTAAATGAAAAGCAATTGTCCCATGTATACTTGTGTGCTTTTGATGTGCCATTGAGTAAAGCAAAGCAAGTGTGAAAAGAGATCAAGTATTACTTATTCTACAAAGATATTCTAAAATGGCCTGGTTACATTTGTTGGTACCCCTAAAAAGATCATCAGTAATTGGATTAGAGTATTTTTCAGACTTGCTGTTTTCTTTAATTAGTATCACAGTCTCTAATCATGCAATCAGTTATTCAGCTTGAAGAAAAGTTGTCACTCTGTTGTTTTGTATCATCCTGTGTCCCACACGGTACACACAGTACATGGACCAGAGAAAGCAAAGGAGGGAGTTGTTTGAGGAGATCAGAAAGAAAATTATAGACAAGCATGTTAAAGGCTATACAACTATTTCCAAACAGCTTGATGTTCCTGTGGTAAGAGTTGCATATATTATTAAGAATTTTAAGGTCAATGGGTCAAAGCCAACTTCCAAAGAGATACAAGCTGAAGTTCAAGGTCATGGTCCATCAGTGTCACTTTCTGAGTGACAGTGGGCTCAATGGAAGAAGACCCACTGTTGAAAGAAAAACATAAAAAAGCCAGACTGCAATTTGCCAAAATGCACAGTGCTTCTGGGAAAATGTCTTTGGACAGATTAGACAAAACTGGAGGTTTTTGGCAAATCACATCAGCTCTATGTCTACAGACAAAAAAATGAATCTGTCAAAGAAAATAACACAATACCTACTGTGAAATGTGGAGGAGGCTCGGTTATGTTTTGGGGCTGGCTTTGCTGTGGCTGGCACGGTGTGCCTTAAGTAGGTGCAGGGAACAATGTAATCACAAGACTACAAAGACATTCTGTAGGGTAGCATACTGTTCAGTTTCAGAAAGCTCTGTCTCAGTCACAGGTCATGGATCTTCCAACAGGATAATGACCCAAAGCACACAACTAAAAAGCACCCAAGAATAGCTAGGAATAAAATTGGCTATTATGAAGTGGCCTTCTATGAGCCCTGATTTGAATCCTATCAAACATCGATGGAAAGAACTGAAACAAACAGTCTGAAGAAGACACCCTTCAAATCTGACACAGCTGAAGCAGTGTGCTCAGGTTGAGTGGGCCCAACCTACTTGTTGAAAGGTGCAGAAGTTTCATTGAGAGCTTCAGGAATTGCTTGTTTGTGGTAATTGTCTCTAAAGGTTGTGTAACAAAATGTTAGGTTAAAGGTCCCATCGTTTTTGTCCATGCAATTTTAATTTCATTTTCATTTGTGTTATTTGAAGTATTCTCTTGAATCAAAATTTTAAAGCAAAGTTTAATTTTTTGGGCAGTAAAGGGTGCGCAGGAGAAGAGATTAGATATAGCAGAAATGAGAATGTTGAGATGGAAGTGTGGAGTTACAAAAAACAGAAAAAGAAGTGAGACAACTAGAGGTGCAACAAAAGTGAGAGAAAGTACAGAAAAGTATGTTGAAGTGGTTTGGACATATGATGAGGAGAGATAAAGACTATGCTGATGAGAATGGTAGTACAGGGAAAGAGAAAGCAGAGGTGGCCAAAGTGGAGGTGGATGGATAAAGTAATAGAAGATCTGAAGGAAAAGGGCCTGACTGGGGAGGAGGTGCAAGGCTGTGCTGTTTGGAGAAGGTTGATCATTCACATTGACCCCACAAAGACCTGGGGAAAAATGAAGAGGAAGAAGAAGAAGAATATAAAGCATTTCACCACTTTTACACTTCAGAATCTGAGACCGAGAAGTGTATACCTGGAATGCCCTCCTGCTCTTATTGAGCTATTTTGTTTCTATTACATGATAAGAGCTGCCTCTGCACTGGTTCTGATCTTAAATATGTATCGCTGAAACAGTTACATCTTTTATTTTTTTATTGTCATGTAAATCATGTTTTTTTCCTTAATGTGATTTATATTGTAAAATATATACACATGGATACTGTTATTATATTTCTAAATTATGTATGTTTCTGGTGGCAAGTTATCATTATTCAGCTGTGTATGTGATCTGACAAAATTTCCAGTTTTTTTTTTTTTTAACATGTTTGAAATCCATCGTGATGATGAAAAAAGTAATGCATAGCCTATTCCTGAGTGTAGCCTTTCTGTCGAGGCAGAACCAGCTGCAAGACTAAACTGATGTAACATGAAACAGCAGTGAACAATTTCTCATCAATTTTTCCTCACTTTTATAATGAGTTAGTGAAAACTTTGGTCCACAGCAATTTAAAAAAAATTGTCATTTAAGATAATGTCATTCTGTTGCCTCTAAATGTCAACTTTGACATTGGCAAAGCTAAACAATGTTAAAGTAACAAACAAAGCCAAATAGCTACTTAGAATGTGAAAATTGTGAACTGTGAAGTGTGAAGTTAACTGGCTGTTGAATCCCAAAGTGATGATGCTTTTATTACATGAAGAAAGATGGATTAGAAGGAAATCAGAATATGCCACAAGACAAAAGATGGAGAAATAGAAATCAATCAATACAATAATATACCTGGCAGCTGCCACAGGTCGCACCCCACATCTTGAGATTCTGAGCTCTTCTGCAGAGCAGAAAAACAAGAGAATTACGTTCCTGTGCTCTGCAATTGTCGCTGTTATTAGTGAGGGGTATGTTCAAGTCACAGCCTTTACCTTTGCCCTCTCACTACCCTCTCTTTCTTAAGCTTAGTATTTCCATCTGCAATGAAAGGCCTTCCACTCTGACACCAATTTAATGCTTTTGAGCTACACTATTACAGCTCTCTGTTATTAAAAATCCTCAAATTACATTTTTATTAATATTGGGGCAATGCAATGGGGCAACATTTAGCTCTTCTGTCTCACAAGTGCATGATACTTCAGTTGTGTGAAACTCATTTAAATAGCTAATACGCTACATGTGCAATCCTTTTAGGGCAACAACTTAAAGAAACAAATTTCATAGGGGTGTACAGGACAAATGCAACTATATAAAATATTTTATATCCATTTAGTAGAAATTAAATTGATGCAGTATCTATAAATAACATCTACACTCCAGCTCTCGGTGATCCTGAACTGGAAAGAGTGGGACTGAAAGCGAATAAACAGATGTTTATTCCATTAGATGGGTCTTCATCCGAGTGTGTCCAGGAATTAACATGTGCCTCTCTGTCATATGCCTAATGTTGCCTGTGACTCTAAAACTGAATTAAACAGTTTTGGTAAATGAATGAATGAATGGATACTTACTGTTCACTTACTTTATCATCTTGTTTATATCCTCGGCCAGACATGATTCTCAAACGAGAACACACATCTGGGGACAACTTGCTGAAAAGTTTATAGTGAACGGGTGAAAAGGCTCTGCCCTCAGGGTTTCTCCCTAAAAATCCTCCCTTGATTTATTCCAGCCCATGCACTTTAAACTTTCAGGGCTGTAGTGTCCTATTTCTACTCACATATTAGACAACTATGGAAAGACATGGAGAGAGAAAAAAAATGGAACGAAAGACATGACACTGAGAGGAAACAGAAAGCTAAAATTGCTGTTATCAATACAAGAGCTCAGTAGCAAAAGGTTACAGAAGCCTAATGATTAATTTATTTATTGTAATCAGGACAGTTACAGAAGAGAGAGACACACACACGTGGACCACTACAAGTAGTTGGCCCCACACATTTGAGAAGTTCTTCTTTCCATTACAATGCAGTAGCTTTCTGTCATTTTGACTGTTGTATCACTATATGGTATAACAACAACAAACAGAGTTTAGATAAGCACTGTGGCCTCTGTACTGTACTTACTTCGTATTAAAACACTGTGGCTATAGTCTGGCATGGTATTTAGACAATAATATCACGTTACTTTATTAATTTGTTTAGTCAACCAGTCAGAATGTGGATGCTGTGCAGCCTCATCCGTGGTCCTGCTGGAGTGGTGTCAATGTTGTTAGGTACATTTACTATTTTGGGTGTTTTAAGTATTGCAATCTACATCTCCTGTGGTTCATCTTTATCAACTTTCTTAACAGCAGTTCTTTTCACCAGCTTTTGATGGGGTGTGACAGGCCATTTTCTTTGAATGCATATTTTGCAATTCATATTTTCATGAACATAATTCTTTCAGCCTTATATCAAACAACAGAGAGTAGACACAGCACCTGCAACAATGTATTGTTCACTTTTAGCACCTAGTTCATTAATGTCTTCAAATGGCAATAAATAATATGATTCTACAGACAGGTTTTTCCTATACAGTAGGTTATGTCCATTTTCAATACATGCAATGTGTTCTCTACATATACAACACATTTTTTTATGTTTAATAAGGATCTTTTTAGGACACGGGTGTCGAACTTCAGTCCTGGAAGGCCGCATTGGCTGCAGGTTTCTATTTTACCCATCTTCTTCATTATTGACCAGTTTTTGCTGCTAATTAACTTCTTTTGCCTTAGTTTTAATTAACTTGACTCAGGCCCCATAGTTGTTTCTTTTTTCCTTAATTAGCAGCCAAACAATAAGGAGACACAAAACAAGCCGCCACATGGCCAGCTCTCCTGTGCCCATCACACAATATCTGAAAATAAAGAAAGGTGGAGATCTCAGTAAAGTTGATCTCTCAGGTCATCAAAACATTGTGATGGTGTTTTTAAAAAAAAAAAAAATTAACAGTTTTGGAAATGTCTGCTGTGGCAGAATGAAAGCAGCAATAAGCCATGGAATTAAATAATGGGTTTAATTAACAGCAAGAATCAGATTCTCATTAAGAGATTGATTGGAGTGAAATTGGTTGGAGTTTGAAATCCTAATTTAGCTGGACATCTATTGGCTCGTTTCGTGTCTCATTTCTTTTTGGCTGCCAATGAAGAAAGGAATAAACTCCGGGGACTTAATCCTTAAAAACAGGCCTTTTAAAGTGAATGGAAAAGAAGTGAATTAGCAGTGAAAACTGGTCACTGATTAGGAAAAGGGTTGAAATGAAAACCTGCAGCCACTGTAGCCCACCAGGCCTGGAGTTCGACACCCCTGTTTTAGG
This sequence comes from Polypterus bichir lapradei, assembly GCA_026402145.1. Taxonomy (NCBI): domain Eukaryota; kingdom Metazoa; phylum Chordata; class Cladistia; order Polypteriformes; family Polypteridae; genus Polypterus; species Polypterus bichir. The sequence continues at coordinate 1,147,541 of JANRMT010062790.1, read as the reverse complement.
AGATGTTTTGGCTGGAGAGTTTATTGTAATCAGAGGCTTGTTCTTTTTCGGATCAGGTTAATGAGAACACTCTTGTTTTTTGGCAGTTCAAAATTACCACCCCTACTTTGAGCGTTGCCTTGGATTGGTTTAGAAATGAGATGCTCAATGAGCTTTCTAATACAACAACAACAACAACAACATTTATTTATATAACACATTTTCATACAAAAAAATGTAGCTCAAAGTGCTTTACAAAATGAAGAACAGAAAAATAGAAGACACAATAAAAAATAAACATAAGTCAAACATTAATTAACATAGAATAAGTAAGGTCCGATGGCCAGGGTGGACAGAAAAAACAAAAAAAAAAACTCCAGAGGCTGGAGAAAAAAAATAAAATCTGTAGGGATTCCAGACCAAGAGACCGCCCAGTCCCCTCTGGGCAATTGTTAATTGTTAGCATCCACATTTAAACAAAATTCATTCATCATTGTCTCCAGACGTATGTATTTATTCAGATCTGTCTTCTGAGAGCACTCTAGCCAATAGGCAACGAAACCAACATACTGTACATAATTTCCTTTAGGAAATTAACATTCTCTTCAAACTGTCAGATAACACATTTGCTGTGGTACATTATGAACATTAGGGTGCTCGAAACCAGGCCCTGAACTCAAAGACAAACACAGGAAAACAAAATACTAAAAAATGAAATGCTTTTATTAAACAACGGTAGGAATGAATACAGCAGGCTACTGACTTCGTACCAAACACATAAGAAATAACTAAGGCCTATGACCTTTGAGCCTTCCCACAGAACGCTTAACATTCTGCTCACTTTCTTAAACACCACTCTCCACCTCTTCATTGCCTTCCTTCCTCCCGAAAGCCCTGGTCTGCTACTAAAAATCAACTTCAAACTATTCTAGTCCAAGGGACCAGAGGTTCTTTTATACCTGATTCTATGACCGCTTCTTGGTACCCAATGAGAATCACTTCCAATGTCCCAGACGGCATCACAAATTCCTGGTGCCACATAGGTAAAACTCTCCTTGGTGTCACCAGATTGGTTATCCTCTTCAGTACGTATTTGAGAATAAAACATATTGCTCTGTAGTGGCTTGCAGAATCACTCTTCCACTCTGCGTATCTATTCTGAGTTCTTAGTTGCCTGTAGCTGCAGTGAATCCTTGCGGGCCACAGAAGATGTCACTGGGTCATTCCAGAACAACACATTGTAGTACTTAGAAGGTTCAATTAAAAAACTAGTTTTAGTACCTTGTTCTTTACTTTGTTTAACCTCAGTTGTTCAGGAACTCTGACACTATTATCGCATAAAGGCCGCAACATGGTAAGTAAACATCCAACTTTATTATTTTGATGAATATAGTGAGCCATTTAGAATTCAGTCAAACATATTGCTACTAATTGGGCTTTATTGTAATTGTACTATGTGATAATATAGCTGAAACTATTTTATTGTTACCCTAATAATTAATGGGATCAAATACTGCAGGCCAGACAAATGGCAACACAAATATGCATACTGTGATCAGGTACAACATTAAAACCACCTGCCTAATACTGAGTAGGTCCCATCATGGCACCAAAACAGTTCTGACCTATTGAGGTTATGATTTCACAAGGCCCCTGAAGGTATCCTGTGGTATCTGGCACCAAGACATTAGCAGCAGATCCTATAAGTGCTGTAAGTTGCAAAGTGGGGGCTGTATGGATAAGACTTGTCTTTCCAGCACATCTCACAGATTCTCAATTATATTTGGATCCAGGGGCATTCGGAGGCCAAATCAACACCTTGAACTCTTTGTCATGTTCCTCAAACCATTTCTGAATTATTTTTGTAGTGTTCTAGGACACATTATCTTCCTGAAAGAAGCCACTGCCATCAGGGAATATCATTGCCTTGAAGGGGTGTATGTGGTCTGCAACCATCTTTCTGTAGGTGGTACATGTCAAAGTAACATCCACATGAATGCCAGGACTCTACGTTTCTCAGCAGAACATTGCCCACAGCATCCCACTGCATGTGCTGGCTTGACTTCTTCCCATAGTGCATCTTGTTGCAATTTCTTCCCCTGATAAGCAGTGCACATGATCGAAAAGAAAACCTAATTAATCAAAACAGGCCACCTTCTTTCATTGCTCCATGGTCTAGTTCTGACATTTACTGGTCCATTTTAGGCATTTTTAGAGGTGGGCTGGGGTCCGCATGGGCACTGACTGGTCTGTGGCTACAGAGCACCATACACAGTAAGCTGCAATGCACTGTGTGCTTGACACCTATTTCTCATGGCTAGCATTATGTTTTTCAGCAATGTGTGCTACAGTAGGTCTTCTTTGGGATTGGACTAGACAGGCTAGCCATTGATCTCCAGGCGCATCAATGAGCCTTGGGCACCCATGACCCGGTTCACTGGTTGTCCTTCCTTGGACAACATTTAGTAGGTACTAACCATTGAATTCTGGGAACACCCCACAAGACCTGCCATTTTGGAAATGCTCTGATGCAGTCATCAAGCTATCACAATTTGGCCCTTGTCAAAGTTGCTCAGATCCTTACGTTTGCCCCATTTTACCTGCTTCCAACAAATTGCTTTCAAGAACTGTCTTTAATGCTGTGGCTCATCTGTGTATATTGAATTAGATATTACAAAAAGAGAGAAGAGTCCTGGGTGGCACGGTGGAGCAGTGGGTAGTGCTGCTGCCTCGCAGTTAGGAGACCTGGGTTCGCTTACCGGGTCCTCCTTGCATGGAGTTTGCATGTTCTCCCCGTGTCTGTGTGGGTTTCCTTTGGGTTCTCTGGTTTCCTCCCACAGTCCAAAGACATGTAGGTTAGGTGCATTGGCAATTCTAAATTGTGTTTGGTGTGTGCCCTGTGGTGGGCTGGCACCCTGCCTGGGGTTTGTTTCTTGCCTTGCACCCTGTGTTGGCTGTGATTGGCTCCAGCAGACCCCTGTGACCCTGTAGTCAGGGTATAGTGGGTTGGATAATGGATGGAGGAGTGTCCTTCTGAGGGGCTTGGTGGAGGGACGAGGCTCTATTTAAACCTTCTGAATACTTTCTAATACTATATCTTTATTTGTAGGTGGTTAGTGCTTCTGTTTCACAACTCAAATATCCTGTGTTCAAATTTTGACACCAGACGCTATGTAGAGTTTGTGCATCCTCACCTTTTTCCCCATATCAGTGTTTGTGGAATTGTCCTTGTGTGTGCTCTGTGAATGGCTGGTATCTCCTTCCTACCAAACTGATGACTTGATTCTTCCGGCAACCTTGTGATGAAAAATGCAAATGCAAGATGAAGAGACAGATGCATTTATTGAATTCTGAAGTGGTGAGTCATTTTAATTTCAGGCATTTTTCATGAAATGGTTATCATCTTGAAATTTTTAATATAGCTATACTCTTTTGTAATGATGTCATAAAAGAGCTGGACAGCAAGATTGAGAGAGTTACTAAATTATACACACAAAAAAAATTACACTTTAAAAACAAGCTAAACCAATTAAAAAGCATAAAGTTGACATCAAATCTACATCATACAGTATGTTAGGTCAGGTGAGGTTGGGGAGCATGCACTAATACAGCGCATTGCCGCACCCACCACACGATGAAACAGCTCAGAATCGTGGTTGACAACTTCCCCAGGCAGACATGCGGTCCAGTTCAACCCTCCAGAAATGACCATCTATCTTCTGAAGCCAGGTGTTACGTCGGTATCCCCTTGGCCTGGTCCAGCTGCTCAGATCTTCAGCAATGAAGATCCTGGGAGCCTGATCACTCTCAGGGAATCGTGCCACATGGCCATAACTGATGCTCACTCACAATGCAGGTATTGAGCCTTCATGAGCAACTGCTCTTTTGAAACAAAGTCAAACCAGTGGTACCCAACGATCTCCGAATAGACACAGCATCAAAGGAGTTCAATCTTTGTCTCAGGTCACTGGATAGTGCTCATGTCTCGCAACTATGTAGCAAAACATGGAGCACCAGGGCTCTAAAGAGTTGGACCATCATCCTTTTACAAAGATATCGAGAGTGCCACACACCCTTTTCCAGTGATCTGCTGACCCCCCCATGCTCTCCTAATCCATCTACAGACTTCATAGGAAGAGTCACCATAGACACGAATGTCACTGCCGAGGTAAGTAAACCTCTCAACGCGGTCGACACTCTCTCTGCAGACAGACACACTGCTGATGGCTTTGCCTAAGAGGTCATTGAAGGCCTGGATCTTGGTTTTTATCCAGGACACTCTCAGGCCCAGACACTCAGACTCCTTACTCAGTCTCTTGAGAGCCCCGATAATTTTTCTTTTTCGTAACTCATAATGTTCAACAACCTTTCAGTTTAAAAATTCTGCTATTTATTTCTCAGAATTGTATTCTACAGAAGTTTATATTTTTCATCCTTACATGAACCAAGCTAGTACACCCACATAAGGTCCCTGCTAAGCATGTTATCATTTTAGGATTGCAGTAACTGGTTTGTGAGCTCAAACAGCATCACCCTGCCCTGAGGGTGTCAAGGGACCTTTCTCATCCTTTTGGCACTGACCTCCTACTGTTACATAATTTGTTTTCTGTCTTCTCCTCTGTGCTGTATATTTGTACAGTCCTTCTCTCTTCCACCTGTTTTTGCTTCTCAATATTTTCTCAATAAGAAAAATGTTTTCTTACGTAATAACCAAACTTTTTTTTAGCCATTCATTGCTATATTATGTAAGGATGTAGCTGATGCAGTTACATCATCACTATTTGGCACTAACACAATGACAAGTAAACTGAAATGGCAACAAGCAGTAAACCATACTATTGTATGTTGCAAGTATCATCACTTATGGATAAAAATGATTTAGCTAGGTATTCATAATCTTTATCTTCATATGAGTAGGAGTTTAAGATTGTAAAAGGCTTGTCTATCAAGTGGACTAAGGCTAATGATAAATTAGGGGCTGCAGGGGCATCAGAAACTGCTGAGTTGAGCTCTAGCCTGGGGTCCCTGATCTCATTGTGTACCGGCCCCTGGTATAGAAGTAATTCAGAGGGTACCATCAATAAAACAAGTTCAACATGGAGTTGGGAGTATAAGTTTTACAAATGCTCAACTGGTAGGAGAAAGATAGGCCAGAGGTATTGTATGGTGAGGCAGGATGTTAATTGTGTTGATTCTGGGCAGGTGTACTAGGCACAGTTTATTTAGACTGAGAAGGATTTTATTTAGCCTGTTTATTTTGATACTTGTACCTGTTTATGTCTGTTTTTTGTTACGCTTCTGTAGCTTATCACAAACACCAGGACTGTACAAACAGTAATGTTAACATGAGTCAAAAACATATATGTCTTAATACCTTGCTGTCTTAATAGTTAATATTTCTTACTAGCCGTCTAACTACAATCTGAGAGCCTTCTTTTGTCTAAATACAGAAATATAGCAGATCATTGAGGTCATTCCATTAACTTGTTAGCTTACTGTATAGGAAGTAAAACAGAATCTTCCATTGTCTATGTGAAACCTACATATTGTACATTTCAGATTGAGTGTAAATTTACCATGAATATTAGCATTACAAGTTTGGCTCTTACAACAACACTCCACGGTCTCCTTCTCATTCTCCTGTGTTCTGAGACAGAACTGTTCAAGGGCACCCCTTCTAGCCACAGCATACGATAGGAAATCATTGTCAACTTTAAAGGTATATTTTGTTTAATTTACTAAGGAGAAATAAAGTTCATGAGAATGTTAAACCATATTTTCAGATTTTGACACTTTGACATCAGTTTGTTTTTTTAAAACTCACACTCTGGCATGGCATCACTGGCATAATCACAGATAGAACATTTTGCTTTCATTGTTGCATGGCTGTCAATGTGCTCATGAGTTGTGCTGACTCACCATGTCGACAATAATAAAGCTTGCATAATGTGGGTATGCACCTTTATAATATGTCAAAGAAAATTATACAGTAATGGGAATAAAAAGTTGCAGTTATAAACTATTGACTTTTCGTTGATCAGGAAAGTAGATTTTGTTTTCACTTGATCATATATGCCCTTGGTCTGGGAAAGGGAAAGGATTCTGTCTCTCACCTTAAACACCAACATAATAATATTATTCAAAGATCACATATTTACTTTAAAAATCAACAAATAATCTCTAAAAAATTACATTAACCCTGTGTACATTTGGTCCTCATACGTAGGAAACATTCAGATCTCTAATTTAAGAAGAACAGCCCAGTTATTTCCAGTGAAAGATAATTTAAATTAAAAAAATATTCTTCAGGTTTTACTGTTCTGCTAGCAAATCAGAACAGTTTTTGATTTTGAAAATGGACCGGGTAGATGAAACAAGAATAAAAAGCCAAGTCAAGCAAAGAACTAGGAAATCGAAATAACTATTACCAAACCCTAATGCCAGGCATACACTGTGCAATTCTGGCACATATTTAAGGCTGAATTGTAGTCGCTGACTGATTTTTTTGAGTTGGTCCAAATTTCAGCTTCATCAGCGTCATTTTGCATGCATGAGAGGGGTTACGATGCCGAACTGCATCTTACTATCCGGGTGTAGTATGATCTAAAGAATTTCTGTCAAGTCAGAAGTTTAATACTGCTTTCTTGTAGTGTGAGCAGTTTCAAGACCCGATTTTCTGATGTTGCTGTCAAATTTCATCGCACAGCAATTACATGATATTGTACATTGGCTATTGACATTGTCATGCTCATTTTCATCATACAGCATCACACATAAAACTAAATGACCAATGACAAAAGCATCTTAGGAAACTTTACTGGAAGAACCTGAAATAAACGCACACATTGGTAAATTATATAGATGACAAGCCACAGATTCTTTCTGTAAAATAGAGAGACCATATGGTCCACACCTCAACCATCTGCGTGTCCAGTTGCACCTTTATCTTTTCTTTGTACATTGAGAGTACAGCAAAAGTCAGGAACTCTGCTCTTTGCTTTGTTGCCATTTTGAGAAGCTGGTTGCCATAGTGCTTTTTTGAATGGTTAAAGATGTATAGTAAAATGACAATGGGTAAATCTGTCTGTCGGGGCCAAGTACATGCATAATCTGAACACCTGTTTCGTGGAATATCACATCGTGACAATGTGGTCTTTGAACATGAGCACATAGATGACTGGTGACTCTATCAGCCAGTCTGAGTAGTCACTTGATCACAATTTCTAAAGAACACACAATATTATCCCAACATAATGGTAACCAAAAGAGATAGATACAAAGTTTTTAAGTACAGAATTCACTATAATCACACACACAAAAGATCTTTGAATATCCGCAAACTTGGAAGCTAATGGATCTGTGTTGGCAGCTTATTAACCCAGCTGTTAGTGGACCACACCGCCTAAGAAAAGGAGTGTTGTCCTGAAATAGGAGCCTTAAAATGGCGGCACATCACACATTGTCATAACCAAAAATACCAAAATAATAAATTTTAGTTTGGGGACTGCAAAAATGCATCTATTATTCATTTATTTTTATGAAAGTAGACCTTACAAAAGCGTCTTTTATTCTTAATTACAGTTATAAGGCATCAGTAAATAGGCTATTCATCTCTGTCATCTCTCTACTGTGGCATTTGATAATGCTGGTAAAATTACTTGTGAATATGAAGAATTCACAAGTCTGTTCTGAAATATGCAATATCATTAGGTAAAGGAATCACTTAAGCCAATTCTGACTGCTCCAAAGTGAAGTTATTTTAGTAGGTCACATTACTTTGTCATTAACACTAAAAGAAACCTTTGTTATGGTCTTGCTACATAAAAGTAAATAAATAAGAAATTCATTTTTGCAGTTCCTAAATTAAAGTCTGACCCAATAACGAATTGTTATTTACAAAATAATAATACTGTATTTAATCTGATATTCAGAGCATACACAATATCCCACAAAGGCTTATGAAAAGTTAAATAACTTAATAATTTTTAATGACAATTGTGTCCTAACAGCTATTCTCTGCAGGGGTTTCCAGTTATCAATTTCTTTTGATGACCTCCATATAAAAGCTTTATCAGCAGTCAGATATATAAAGAGAACACTCAGAATAGTGAAGATTATTCCCTGCCAGTACAGTACTACATAGTCTGGTTTTGAAAGGGTCCTAGAGCGGTACTGTCTGAGATATGCTGCAACTGAATGAGACTCTGCACTTGTATTTACAAACATTTGCATTGCCTACAAAAGCAACTAATTTCCTAGAAAATCGAACTGCAAAAAGGTAAAATAAAACAGTCATATTGGTACACAAATATATGAAAGATCCATTACTAGTCCTGCATGTATCTGTTTAGATGCCTTTAAACAGAGAATTCCATGAAGCTGACAATGACATCATCCCCCACCAGATAAAAGAATAAAAATTTCCATATTCCAACAAAAACATCTGCAGCAAGTATTTTACGACATAAGACATCAATCACATAAATTAAACTGTGAATCACCCACAGCTGCCTGCCTCACTTTTACCAGAGCAGATATCAGACAAACTGCCATTCACTCAAAAACCTGAAAACAAATCACTTGTGAGTACTGCATACAAGAATATGAATGTACTGTATGTGGTTTATATATAATCTATAAATATATATTACTTCCTAAACATTTGTGAAAATCTTAGAGTGACTTTTCTTTTTTCCTTTGCAATACAGATGCCCTTTAGAGAGACAGCACACACCTAATTGTTAACAATTCCCCCATTTGAAATGGAATCTCATTTACAATTTTTGGTTGCAGAAATATATATTATTTCCTTTAGCAATGTAACTGGTCTGAAAGCCTAAGCCAAGTGTGAATATCCTTTGTTTTTTGTGAAGTCAAAATTTAGAAATAAGACAAAATAAAAATGCTCCAAACAGCTAATACCTAGTAAATGGCTAAAGTCATGTCCCTTATTTGAGGAACTGCATTTCTGAAATATAGTGGTTATCAAAGTAACTGCAGTGATAACAGTTGTGGGACTATGTTGGGTCAAATGTGTAAAAATACATTAAATAATCCATAATAGTAATTTAAATACATGATGGGTCTCTCGGCACACTGTTATTGATATACTTGATCCAGTCAAGTGTCTTTCCATAACCCCTTGAAATGAGTTTAAGTGTGACTACTGACTCTGCTCAGCTTACAATAGGAAAAGATGAATGACTATTTAAAGTGTTCACAGACTGCTGTACATTTATAAAATTCTTAACATATTAGAAGAAAGCAGTACTCCCTGGTAAAATATAAGCAAACACAAGGGGCTAAGGCAAACCCCACACAGATAATAATCAGCCAGTGGAACTGAAATGAGATTATGAGAGCCTTTGAGTGAGCAGAGCTGATCATTAAACTATTAACTTTCCAACATATTAGCTATTTCTGTAAGTGACTAGCATGTGGATGAGATTTCAAAGTGACCTGATTAAGTATCTCCCAAAGAATTAACCTTTCATATTCTAACAAAGTGTGTGAATGAGTTTCACAGCTGTTTCTCTGTTGATCTTTCTTTCTTTTACTTATCTTTTGTACTGACTAGGCCTGCTTGCTTTGCTTGCCAACCCCCGTGTTTGGTTTTCCAAATACACACTTTTAAGATTTTTTTTTCTTTGAACTTCTGTAAAAACAATATTTGTAATCTTGCGAGTCCCAATATGCTGAATCTTTTTAATGAGGTCAGTGAGACATGTGTTTAATGACTTTGTACCATAATTCAGGATAGGTTTCTCTATTTGGAATTTCAGCACAGACGAAACGATCTACATCATCAGCAGTTAATGTTTTTGTTACAAAGTAACCAATAAATGCATGTGCGCTAAACTCCGTTTTTGAAATTCTCAAGATTCTTTATTTGTCGCATGCATAGTTATACAGGACAACAGGCAGTGAAATGCATCCTGATCCGCTTATCAAAAACTGTGCAAAGTTACAAGGACATCAGTTAGATCATAGTCATAGATTGAAAGATAACAGTATAGTAGAACATAATAAGTAAAATTATGTGAATAAAGTAGAATTAAGTGTTAAGGTGCAATAGTGTAGAGATTATTGTGCAAAACCAAAGTTAGACTGGTGCATAGTTAAATGAGGCAGTTTGTTTGTTTGTTTGCACTACTGCGATTTTTACTTTCTTTTTTTATATTTTCTAATTTTCCTACTTTCATATCCTTTAACTTTCTCCACATGTGTATAGCGCCAACGTTTTGTTTTGTTTTTTTTTTTGAGCCTTTCTAATTTTACTGCTTTCATAATCTCTAACCTGCTCTGCATGTGTTTAGCGCCAACGTTTGTAAACGTCTTTATGAAGTTTTACTTTGTCTTTTACTCTTTGTCTTTTAATTCTGAGCCGGATTGGGCGTGATTTTTTTTTCCAATTCCACTTGTTCCGGGCTGATAATTACTTTCCTTATTTTCTGAATTTGCACCTCGATTATTCTTTTTTGCTGTTTTTTCTCTCCAACGCTTTTGAGTCTCTTTTCTCCACGCTGCTTTTTTCTTCGCTTAGAGGTTGACATTTCATTTATAATGTACTGTCCTTATACGCTTTATATGTGCTGAGAGCCCTGAATCTGTGTGTGCTCAAATCCTTTAGACGACTGAATGTTTTGCTGCCTCTTGGCTTATTTGATATTGATTGTAAGTAGGGCGTGTCTTGCAAGAATCTCATGTTCCACATCATCGCAAGACGGTCCTGGCACAAAGTCTCATGTTCAAGGTCCCCGGCGAGACGCTCTGTGGCCATGGGTCTCTTTTCTCCGCGCTTTTCTTTCTTCTTCGTTTAGTCGTCGACGTTTCATTTCTACCCTATTCATTTCATTTCTACCGTATTGACCTTATACACTTTATATGCACTGAGAGCCCTGGAGCTGTGTGTGCTGCGTGACTGCCTTTACACTACTGATTTGTTTTTTCTGCCCGTGGTCTTATTTGTTGATATTGCTTGTAAGTAGGGCGTGTCTTGCAAGAATCTTGTTCTATGTTACCGTGAGACGCACCGTGGCAAGTCTCTTTCGTCTTGTGGGTCTTTTAAATGTCTTCGGAGAAGATCACGTTTCGTAGCCTTGCTTTTGCTTTCCAGGACAGGATTTCTTTTTATAATAGAGTGATATATTCTCATCATTTTCTGTGTTTGTTACTGTTATTTGCTTTGGGCTGTGTGTGCATGACTTGTATTTGATGCAGTTCCATCTTATCTTTGCATGTCCATACACATCAGTGACTAAAGCAGTAGTTGTGCCTTTTTACTTGAAAAGAGCTGGAGTGCGGAAGGTACGTTGTCATCTTTCCTCATCTAATTTCTGAATTGCTTGGCACTGTTTACATCACATTTTTAGCTAAGCGTTTATTTACATTCGCTGTCATTGGTTTGTGGTGCTCTATCATTTGTTTTTTTTTTCCGTTTTCTTTTCCCTCACTTTTTCCTTCCCAATCCTGGCTTTATTTGGGTGTTTTTATCATTTTAACAAATTTATTTAGCACCAGAAACAATGTGTTGCTTAATTAATTGTTTATATGATTTTTTTTTTACTTAGAACCAGAAATAATGTAGTGCTTAATTGTTTATATGATTTGGGCATTTATTATTATTTATGCTGCCTCTTCTTCCTCCTGCTGTATGGTTGTTTTGATTATTATTTTTATTCTCTGCACTGATGTTTTTGTTTGTTTTTTTGGACTTCAATTTTTTTGTGCTAATGTCCTTTGTGATCTCTCCATATTATAGGGCTAGTTATTTTTCTTCATTGCAGCAGCACAACTGTACTCTGCCTTAAAACATTTGAATATTTTACCTTATTTATTTTGGCAAGGCTCCCAACCTATATTTTCCATGACAGTGACTATCTTATACATTTTCTAACCTTTAAAATAGATGTCTTCCAACTATGTAGTCCAGCTTGCTGTTTTATTTAGGTGTTCTTTGTTTTCCTTCCGCTTTCAGCATTTTAATTTACTTCATATTTCCTCCTTAAGCAAATTCAATCATGGTCGACTAACCAGGCAAGGCCAAAGATTTTTGGCAATTTCAATGACAATTTGAAAACACTAGTGTGAATGGAAAATATTTGAAACTAAAATAGTTTTCAAATATATCTGTGCTAGTGTGTAATATATACATCTGAAGACAGCCATGAGTGAATTATGCTTAAAACTGGGTGTTTGAGTAATTTGACAGTTCAGAGTGTCACATTTCTAAACCTATCCAACACATCGTGAAGATGGTGCTCAAAGTAGGAACTGTGATTTTGAACTGAAAAGAGCAATGAAGCTCTCGCTAACCTGGGTCCGACAACCAGCAAGCTTCTGATTACAATGAGCCGTCTTCAGTTGAAAAGTCTCCTAGACAAGACACCCATTAAACATATGTGTGTTGGGTGTGCAAAGAGCACATTGAGCATGTTAAAAAAAAACGAAAAAAAACATAACCTGTCGCAAGGGAAAAACCTCAGATTATACATCGGTGTTCAAAGACATCAAACATGATTGATAAACTGTTGCAGGGGCTGTGGATGCTCTTTGTTGTTTGGCATTACGACAATAGTATAAGAGTCAATGTAAGCCTGAAAGAATTGGCAGTTATGATTGTGAAAATATGAATTGTAAAATTTGCAATCGAAGTAAACAATATGTCAAGGCATATCAAAAGAACTGCCATTAAGAGAGCTGATAATGAAGAGCCACAAGAGAAGCAGATTTCAGTACTCAAACACCCGAATTGACAATTATGCCTAATGACACCAGCAGAAGAGCATCAAGGCATCCACCTTCTGACTGCACTTCTAAATGAATAACTAAAAAAAGGTAACATTACTGTGTAACTGAAAATGCAAACATTCCATGATAGAATATCCACAGCATTTTAACACTTAGTATATACATCATGCATATCTACAGGGCTGTTTCTGACCTATTTGTCATTTTCACCACCACAAACACACACACACACACACATAAAATATGCTACTAATCACTTATTTAATTAAAAATAAATAAATGTAAATAGGAGAATAATATAATAATATAAAATTAGAACTCTTTTGCATGTAAACTGTGTATGTACCAAAACATACAAAACTTAGAACAATAAAATAACAAAACAGAACCACTTTGCATGTAAATCACTTATTTACCAGACTCTAAAAACTTTACATAGAAAAAGGAAGTACAACAAATAAATAACATTAGAAAAACATCACTCACTGGTAAATGGAGGGACCTTAATATTGCAAATAAATGTCTTTTCAAAATCGGACACACCTTGACTTTCATGCAGCAAAATCATTTATAACAATGTCATATGATATATTCCTAGACATGTCTCTGTTAATGCTTATCATTGCAAGGTCACTGAGACGGTCTTGTGACATTGTAGACCTCAAGTAATTTTTTATGAGCTTCAGTTTTGAGAAGCTTCTCTCTGCAGAAGCTACAGTTATGGGAGTAGTGGCTGCAATTCTAAGAGCTATTCACATATCTGGATGTATTTCATTTAAATTAGTTTCTTGCAAGAAAGACAGAAGTTCCAGCGTGGTCCTGTTAACTTTAGGAAAATCTGGTAAAACTTCCATTTCTTGTGCCAATGCTTTCCCATCAAGGTCTGACTGATCATTGCAGCTTAGGGAATAACTTAGTGCTGTACATTTTTCATTTACCTCTGTGTTGGAAAGCTTTGGAAAGTTGGTAAGGACGCCATGTTTGCTCTCAACTTCATTTAATGTTTGAAATCTCTCCTGCAATGATGCAATGGAAGCATCCACAACTTTGTTGAAGAAAGAGATTTCCCTCTGTTTAGATGCATCACTGATAGACTCATATGAGAATTGCTGCTTTGTTTTTCTCTGCCTCTTTTGCTTCAGCACAGGTTCCAAGTTAATCTCCTCACAACTCTTGCAGAGATCTGTGCAGAGGCAAAATCAGTAGTTCTACAATTAACTAAGTACGAGTAAGCTTCTATTTTTTTCAGGAGGTCTACAGAAAAATTCAGTTGCATGGAATCTGAATGCATTATTGGCTTGCATGTTGAATTTTTGAAGGAATGTCATTCCCCACAACAGTGCATATTGAAAAATTGTATGATCCCACCTCCTCAGGTAGAGACTGTGCCTCTGTTTTCAATACTGGGTCACTAGCTGTTTCCTTCAATTGTAGAAGGGCATTCCTGATATTTAATGCTGGTATCTTACAGCTTCTAAACTATCCACTCTGACCAGGATTTCAATATGAGACTGACCTTGCTTTTAAAAATAGCCCATCACTGAGTAGACACTGAGAACAGAGTGTGAAGTTTCCACAAGTATCAAAAATAGGCAGTGGCATCTGGAGATCTTTTAGCCAAAACCACCACCACCAGATTTGATGTGTTTGCACCACAGGGTACAAAAAACACCTTTGATTTAAATTCTAAAAGTCTGGCTTGCACACTTTTCATTTTTCCTCTGTTATTTGCCCCACTGTCATAACACCATCCCCTACAGCCTTCAAAATGGATATTGAGTGCTTCCACTCTCTTTACAATGAGAGATACCAGGCTTTCTCCAGTACATTCTACTGGTTCAAGGAAACCCATAAAATGCTCTTAAATTTGAAGATTTTCAAGTGACACAATTCTAAAGGTCTCTGTTTTGAATGACTCACATCAGGGGTGCAATCCAAAATAATTGCATTGTATTCAGAATTTTTTATTTCAGTGAGAATAGCATCAGTAATCCTTCTACCAATACAGTCAATCAGCTCATTCTGAATAGTATTTCCAAAATATGTGGTGTGGCTGGCTTCTCTTTCCACCTCACCAAAATACTGTTTGAGTAGTGGGTCAAATTTAGTCATAAGTTCTACTTCTTTTAGAAAGTTCCCTTTGTTTGGCTGGTAAAGAGTGTCTGTGGTGCCTCTTAGAATATATTTCTTTCTGCTAGTGACGAATAACCAACCTTATCCAGATTGAATGCTGCTTCTTTTCGTCAGCTTCATAAAGGTCAATTTCTAATTTATCTATTGTTTGGCCTCTTTGAAGGCAAATCTGCAGTTCTTTCCACAGTGTGATCTGCTTGGAATGTTCCTGACTATTCTCATGGGTATGTCTCCATGTTCTTCCAATCGTTTTCTCCTTTGTATATCAGATTATACTCTTTTTTGGAGAAGAGTTTGCAACAAAAACAGAAAAGTCTGTTTTCTTTGAATAGACTAACCAGCTTCTCTTAATTGTCTCGCATTCATTAATATTCTGTATAAGTAGTTTTGGTGGCAACATCTCACATTTTGACTTCTTGTAAATATAAAGTGTGATTCAATCTGATCTGGTCCACTTCCCACTATCTCTTCCCTCACTTTATCTTTTAGGAATGGCCAATTGGAAGGGTCTACAGGTGCTGCTTTGATGTAATCACTACCTTTTGTCATGTAGCTCAATAGCCTCCTGTATGTCAAAATGTTCTTCTGTAGACATATGTATTTCTGAATTGGTATTTGCAACCAGTTTCGTTTTAGAGTGGCTCTCTGTCTCTGTAGGCCCCTGAGTTTCAGAATGGGCCTTTGCATTCACCTGTGCTCCAGAATGGGTCTCTTCAGCCTGAAGAATTGTAGAACTGTTAACTAGTAATAGCACTGTAAGATGATGCAATTTGCAGTGTTTCACAAGTAGGACAATCTAAACATTTATGTAGAATAAAATAATTGACAACTGTACTTATGAAAATGGAATCAAGAAATAGGGTAGAACATTGTGTACTTGTGTCAAACGTAAGCTATGATAATCCTTTCCCACTGTCTACATCAGTGTCATCTGGTGCTGGTTTTGACTTTGAGCATTCCAAAAACCTTTTTGTGGCATCTGTAAAGTTTGAATTTCATAGATATTAATCTAGAGTCTTGTAGCATAGATGTGCAAAAATGCACACAAATGTCCTTTTAAGATGGCAGTCATATTACTAACCACAATAATGCACACACAAAAGTTTGAGCCATAGACAATGTTAATAATGAATACATGAAATACATTTGCAAACTTACATTTGCCAAAAGATTTGAAATTCTGGCCAGCAGCTCTTATGGTTCCCACAGCATTATGTGGCACAGTCACAGCTGGCTCTGTGACCTCATTTCCTCTTTCTTTCAGTGAACATTCACAGCGAGGTCACAGGACCACTGCCAAACCCAGCTTTGGAAATATCCAGATTGGCAGATACTAAAGCCAAGTGCATATGTAAAACTTTTGTTGGCTGAAACAATCACTCCTGATCATTTTGGGTGACATTTGCCCATAAAAACACACTGCCCGGCTCTCTACTGAGCAGCCTGTTCTGTGCCATGGAGAGGAAGGAGTGTGGGGGTGAGCATCAGCGAGCTGCGACAGTGAACAACATTATCAGTCAGGCATGGTTTTCCAATATGTCCACTGGGTAATATATGGTGTGCAAATGTTGGGGAACACCTGTACTCACATTAGAAAGTTGTCAGAGATTATCACAAATAATCATTTGGGACAACTAAAGTGTAAGGTGTATATGAGTCCTTACTCTACTCATTCCTGTATCGAGACTCAAGTTCCCTTGAATCTCCACAATACCTGGATGTGTGCAGAGTGCTCCTCTTTGCCAGTATGATGTGCACGACCTGACAAGCCAATCACTTGACACAAGATAGGGGTGACTAGGTAAAATTGTAAACCTTTAGGTTTTAATATTTGCATTGAAGAAGGAGGAAGTTACCTGGACGCACTCACTAACTCACTAGAGTCTGAACTGCACCCAGGTCAGCTGAAACTCACCCTGTGGCACTGCGCTTGAAGAGGAGGAGGGGACTGGGACCCAGCTGTGTGTCCGTCCAGCAGGCTGCATGTCACATAGGGAGGCCAGGGGATGAGTCCTGACTCCTGGTCCTGTAAGTGGCTAATTGACAAAGCTGGAATGGTTCTGCCTCATGGTCACGCACATAACACACAGGAAGCAAGGAGGCTGCTCATCGCACGAGATGTCTGGCACGCTGCCAGGATTAGTGTATGCAACAGTACACAGATTGCACTGTGCATACTGCATACAGTGCAGATGCTGCTGAGACACACAACATAAACATTTCTTTGTACTCTCGTCTGGACAATTTTTTCTAATGGTAGGAATCTCTACACATGGCTGCAGTAATGCACTTTGACCACTAGAGGGCTATACCCAGAAACGGCTCTGCTTATTTAGACTCTGTTCGCCGTTTTTGACATATAGTGATGCAATAGTCAAAATGATAGAAATATATTGTAGCAGACAGAAGCACGTCTCAAACGCATGCAGCCAAGCAGCACAGCTCATTAAAATGTTCATATTAATCATTAAATTTCAGTTACCTTGTGCTACTGAGTTCCTGAATTAATAAAAACAACTTCAGCTTTTTTTTTTTCTCTCAACATCAAGTCTTTTGTTCAGCATCTTTTGTTGTCTCCCTGAAACATCTATTCACTGAAAACTTTTTTAACAGGTTGTCCTCAGACATGTATTCTCTTTCAAGAATCACGTTTTACCCTGTGAGACTAGTGTGGGCTAAGCCTTAGTCTGAACTATATTTAACTTCCTTTTTATTTCAAAATACTAAAAGAACTGTAATGGGATGCAGGGTCAGATATGCTAAAATGTTATTTTGTTAGCTTGAAAGCAGAAACATTGCTCGTGTGCATTTGAAAGTGTAAAATGACAAGCTATTATAAAAGATGAAGCGCAAATGTGCACCATGCAAAGCTACTATGACATCAATTTACTGAGTCAGTTGTTCCACATGTTCTATATAGAACAACACAAGATAAAGCATTTTGTTCTCTGTTTTCTCTTCGTTTGTTACTAATTATTATTTGGCTACATTAAATATATTATTATTCATAAAGCTTCAAAAATTAATTACTTTGGAAATTAATCCATTTATCTCTTTTTGAATCCACTTAAACCAATTAAGGGCTGTGGAAAGCCAGAACTTATCTCTTGTAGTACTTGTGAAAGGTCCTGTACAGGGCACCAGCCGATTGGAAGGCATATATCACACATGCACACTCATGTTTGGAGGCACAAAGTAAACTAACCTAAATGTTTTTTTTTTTGTTTTTTTTGTTTTTTTCCTGGATGAAGGAAACCTACGAAACTCACATAGACTTTTAGATACTGTGAAGACTACAGTACAAATAGATTGTGACCGCAACTCCTTAGAGCTTTGAGAGTAGAGCCCAGAAAATTCTGAATTGTCAAATATGCACTATTCACATCACTGTTTGTATACCTTTGATATCCTATAACTACAGTACATTAATGCTATAATGTGCTCATGCACAAAAAGACACAATACAGTAAAGATGTTATTTGTTGTTGTTTAGCAAATGCAGTTATCTTGTCTCAACCAATCAATAGCAGATCCCGAGGCTTTATGCAGCATGGTAAGTCCACCTCTGAACTTTAGGATGGGACAGTTGTTGACAACATGGGCAATGGTTTGCTGTTGTCCACAGGAACAGAGTGGGTTGTCATGATACCCCCATCTATGTAGGTTTGCAGCACATCTGCTAACCTCTTGTTTGGTAGTGGTTCAGCATGGCCCAATCCCACCTGGGAAAGTCAAAACTGGCACACATTTTGTTGGGTTGCTGATGAAGAAAGAGTTTGCAGGAGGGTCTATCTCCCATAGCTTTTTCCATGTGTCTGCTACAATAACATCCCTAGGTGACCACCAAATTGGGTGCCTGGAAAGAAGACAAAGTCTCGGATGGTGGAAAATTTCACCATATATTGGTAAACAGTCTTGCTTCTCATATTTTGTTAAAAAGTCTGCTGTAGCAGCATCACGGTGAATGTGAGGCCGTGCTATGTTAGCTAGCACCAGTAGCCACTTGACAGAAGTTGAACGGAGAATGCCTGTCATGAAGTGCATAGATTCATTGAGCTGTGTATCCACCTGTTTATAGTGAGATGAGCAGTTCCATGCTGGACGGCAGTTGTCAGCCACCGAGTATGACAGAGGCAAGGAAGAAGACCTCAATATATATGCTTTAGCCCCCCCATGATGTACCAGCCAGCTTTGACAGTAGGTTAATTCTCATCTTCAATTTAGCAGTAGCCTTAAACAGGTGCTTTTTGAATGACAACGTTCTGTCGAGAGTGACTCCAAGATAAACTGGGTTGGGGTGATATGAAGCTGTTTGCCTGCACTGTTGTGGTGGAGGTGAAAGACACTTGAGACTGTTTTTGATGAACTGGAGATGAGCCTCCACTGGCAACAATAATCTGCTATGGCAATCATTTCCTTGATCAGCTCACACTCCAGCTTATTAAAGAATATTGCCTGCAACCCGCAACAGATGTTGTCTGCATGAATGAACTTTCAAGATGATGTCTTGGGAAGGTCGTTGGTGTAGAGCAGGGGTGTCCAACTCCAGTTCTGATGGGCCACGTTGGCTGCAGGTTTTCATTCTAACCATTTTCTTAATAATGAGCCGTTTTCATTGCTGATTAACTTGTTTTGCC
The DNA here is from genome assembly GCA_026402145.1 of Polypterus bichir lapradei. Taxonomy (NCBI): domain Eukaryota; kingdom Metazoa; phylum Chordata; class Cladistia; order Polypteriformes; family Polypteridae; genus Polypterus; species Polypterus bichir. The sequence continues at coordinate 1,128,042 of JANRMT010062790.1, read as the reverse complement.
TTAATTTTAATTGACGTGACTCAGACCCCTTAGTTGTTTCTTTTTCCTTAATGAGCAGCCAAACAATAATAAGACACAAAACAAGCCACCACATGACCAGCCAACCTGAAAATAATGAAAGGTGAAGGTCTTGGTCATGTGGGTCTGCTCAGGTCACCAAAACATCTTGATGGTGGTCTTAGAAAAAACAGATAATCAACAGTCTGCTGTGTCAGAATGAGAGCAGCAACAAGTCATGATATTCAATAATGGCTGTAATTAACAGCAAGAATTGGCTTCTGATTAAGAAACTGCCTGAAGTCTGGCATTCCAATTTAACTGGTCATCTGTTGGCTCATTTCACATTTCATTTCTGTTTGGCTGCCATTTAATGAAAAAAACTAATCAATTAGAGGACTGAATACTTAAAAACAGAGCTATTAAAATGAAGGGAAAATTAGTTAATTAGCAGTGAAAACTGCCAGCTATTTAGGAAAAGAGTTAAAATTAAAACCTGCAGCCACTTCGGCCCAGCAGGACCGCAGTTGGACACCCCTGGTGTAGAGGTTGGAGAGTGTTGGCGAAAGAACAGACTCTTATGGTGACCCATTTATCTGCATTTTTCCAGGTGATTGATTTTTCACCAAGATGAACTCAGAATTGATGGTTTTGAAGGAACAGTTCCACCACATGGGTTACCCACTGAGGTAGAACTTGGCTAATCTTAACCAACAACCAAATATGTAAAACGGTATTGTAAGCAGCCATCAAGTCAAGGAAAATGGATCCTGTATTCAGTCTGTGTTGGAAACCTTTTTTGATGAAGGTGGTTAGTGCCATTACCTGGTCACATGTTCTGCAGCCTGGGTGAAACCCAGCCTGGTCTGATGAAAGGATAGATTCCACCATGGGTGAGATACCCTGGAGAACCAGCCGTTCCATTGCCTTAAAGCAGACACTAAGTAAATATATATTGGGCAATAACTGGCTAGCAAGAGTGGGTCCTTTCCTGGTCTGGGCAGTGCTATAATTTTGGCCTGTGACCTGAAACATGGAAGTGTACCCTCCGACAGGACCCTGGAATAGAATCCTGCCAGAATTCTTGTTGCATTTGGACCTAGGTGCTTAAGAAACTCAGGATATATATAATTACCCTGCTGCTGTTCCTGCCTTCATTATATTCAGGACTGTTCACAGTTCATGTGCTGTGAAAGCTTTACACATTCTTTGCTGGTTTGATCTCTTAAGGAACCGCTGTCACTTGTCGTGAGTTATTCTTTTGACAGACTTATCAAGTGGGGCTCTTGCAACCTTCAGCAGGTGGCTGGCCACTTGATTTGGTACAACAAGGGAATTATGCGGAACTGGAGGTCTCTGAGTGGTGCCAAGTCACCAAATAAGTGACCATACTTTTCTGCTGAAAGCTCTTAAGTTCATTGACTGGATCATCTCCTCCCATTTGACCCACCGTGCTGCAACCCATGACTCGATGACTTGCTTTGCTTAATTCAGGATTTCTAGATGCCTCATACTGTTTTAGTAAAACCTCTACATCCACTGTTAGGCATGGTGTGTACACATGACTTTATCGACTTTAGACTGATACAACAGCTGCCCTGAACAATGCCCAACCTAAAATGCTATATGCCTCCGGTGCTGAGATGCCTCTTGATGGGATCATGGCCAGGTTTCATTCCAGTGTCTCTGTATACTGCTACCAGATTGCCTTCCTGAAGTTCCACCTTGCACTTCAAATAGATTGAATAACTGGAAGCTTGAGGTTTAAGTGGATGACAGTGGAGGCGGTGTTAGGTTTTTGAGAAATCATTTAGCACAACACATGAAACTGACTGTGGGTGACGTGCGATCTTGGACACCCAGTACAGATCAGGGCTGTACTCTTATTGCCATCGTACCTTGTTGTTTAGAATCATATACAAGTAGGAGGTCAATGTTGCAGTCCAAATCCGTCTGCATTTGCCAACTGATATCCCTAGCTTTGGTGGTGACTGTTAAAATCCACCAACATAAACTGATGGATGATAAACAACTGGCACTTGGTGATATATAGACATTGGCAACATGGAACACTTGGACTTGGGTAATGTCACAGTGTTTGGTAAATTGTATCTTTGTTGCCACTGTAATGTTACCGCAAACATATGTGGCTGGGCTGTGTTTAGCATGAAGACTGTAACGGATGACATCAAAACCATCTATATTGAAGTGTCTTGCCTCATTTGCTGCAATGTGTGTTTCCTGCAGACAGATGACATCAGTTTCATGTTTGTCTTCTAGGACACTGTTGAGCCTCTGCTTGGCAGCTGATAGACCCTGAACATTCAGTTGGAGAAACTGTAGCGCCAGAGCTGCAGCTTGAAAGACTTGTGTCAGCTTCTTGTTGGAGAGTCTTGACGAGGGACCAGGATTCAATAAGTTTTCGGAATTTGGTCGGCTGCTCGTTGGACCATTTGTTTCTCCTGGTGTGCCAGGGTAGTTACGGGGGGCACAATGTAAAAACTGCTGCATTGCTCTACGAGCTATCACTGAGTACAAAAATTAACTTAATGCCCATCAACTTATTTGACAACATGTTTTTGAGGAACAATGGAAAGAACCTGTAGTTACTTATAATCTCCTGCTCAGAAAAAAAAAACACAAGAGCACTACAACCAGGGATACTCTCCATAAAGGATTGCTTTAAAACGTTAAGCTTATAATAATAGTACTATAAAATTTTGGGTTTCTTGTGTAGCTCTAATTCTGGTCTCTTTTCATAAAAAAAATCTACCAAATGTATTCAGGCACAGTTATATACACTCCTAATCACCTATAGCTGGCCAAAGGTAAGTCACCAATTGACCTAATACTCAAACTGGAGGGACGAGCAAAGAATTCACTCAAGCACTGGAAGAAGCTGCAGACTCCACACAGACAGTGTTTTCTCTTCTCATATTGGACATGTTTTCAGAAGGCACATAGATTGATTGTGGACTTTAGTTTTGACAAGAGTGACCGTTTCACAGTCTTCACTAAAGTGGACCATTGCCTATGTGCTAATGATAATATGCCTGCCAGCTAGCTGAATGATTTGGCCGTGGTCTTGTGTAAAATGAACTCTGGCTCCATCCAGACTTGCAATCACCATCCTAGAAACTAGTTTATGTGTTATACTTCTTTTTTGATGTTACATGCTTAATGTTTAAAGAGATAGATTGGTTGACCACGAAGCAAAAAGAATAAAAGGATTCCAGTCAGACTGTCATTTTTCCGGAGGCAGCATCAAGCTAATTCAGCACCAGTATCGAGCTTTTTTAATCTTTTTAAAAAAGGCTTGCTTATGGCAAAAAAGGCCATCCTTGAGGCATGAATTTAAACAGGATGTTTAAAAATATAAATCACCTAATTAACCAATTCCAAGTCATTTGTTTTAATATTGCCCTTGAAAAAGTTGGAAGAATGCTAAAATATATAATATGCAAAACATCCAGCCTTTTCTTATGAAACCCAGTTCATCCCAAAGGTCACTTGAGCTGCAGCCTTTATCAGGGGCATCAGGTGCAAAGCAGGAGCCATTCCTGGATGGGGCCTGATGTAGGTTTTAAAATTAGAAGATTCAAACATTAGCATTGTGTTAGATCTTTTGACCTCAGTTTTTAAATTTCAGATCAACCTTACAGGTTCTGCAAGAGAAATTACTTGTAAATGCATGAACAAAACATTTTATTACATTTTAATTCTTCATGTGAACTGACCTGTGATCCCACCATGCATTTTCACTCTGTGATTAGTTTGATGGCCACTCTAGGTCATTTACTCTGTATACTGTAGTTCTTCTGAATGTTTTCCAGTTATGAATGTTCAATTTATGTATTTAACTTAATCATAAAACATGATATATGTATATCAATGCACTTTTTAACATATATGCAATATGTATTGATATTTTGCACCTTAAACAGCTTTTTCCTACAATATATACAGTAAGTGTCTTAAAAGAAACAGCATTCCTATATATAGGGTAATAATTCCCATAATTTAAACTTGCAAAGTAACAAAATTCTTATCTTCCTAGTCTTCCAGATTGCTCAGCTGATGCAGGATGGAGTTCCATATTTTCATTTAAATTATTTGCAGATCTTTTTGTCCCAAAGGACCGTGCCAGGCTGTGAGATGTGGTGAGTAATGCATTGGACCTTGAAATCCCAAGGTTGTTGGTTCAGTTCAGCATGTGACTCTAATCAAGTCACATGGCCTGCTGGTGTTGCAGTCATACAAAGTGTATGCAAACAGTTGCTGTTTATTCAAAAATTGTGTTCTGCTTTGGATGTGTCAGCCAAATGTAATGTTTGAATATAACACACAAAATAAACAGATAGATGACACTTTATTTGTCTCCAAGGGGAAATTAAAATCTTACAGAAGCTAAAATATATACACGTATATGTATGTATTGTGACGGGCAGCCTCAGCCATTACCTGACGCGAACCCAGCAGGATGGAAGGACCAGGGCAGAGAGCATTTCTGAGGCACTACCTCCCCTGGGACGCTAGAGATCAGCCATGGATTCCCACAGCGCACACTGGGACTTTGAGGTTGGTACAGGCCTGTTGAGTTCCGTGGGGGCCGCCAGGGGGAGCTGCAGAGCTCTATATTGGACTTTCTCCACACCTGGGAGTTATTCCAGGTAATACTAATGAACCACCTGGAGCATTTCTAGGAGTAGAATAAAAGAAACCACCTTACTCCATTTGGGGAGCCAGAGTCAGGAAGAGGTGGATAAAGCTTGCCGTGAGGAGTGGAGGGGAAGGACAAATAGAGGATGAGAAAATAGAGAGCTGAGCTTTATAGTATGTACTGTGCTGTGTGGGCTGGACTGGAACTCATGTCCTGCCTGTCTGTGTTGGGGTTAGGGCGGCTGTAGCTTTGTAGCCCCAGTGCACTAATATATATATATATATATATATATATATATATATATATGAGTATATATATGAGTGTAAATACAAAGAGGACTGTTTCATTTATGTTAGGTAGATTGCCCAGAGGGGACTGGGCGGTCTCGTGATCTGCAATCCCTGCAGATTTTATTTTTTTTCTCCAGTCATCTGGAGTTGTTTTTTTTTTGTTTTTTCTGTCCACCCTGGCCAGCGGACCTTACTCTTACTCTATGTTAATTAATGTTGACTTATTTTATTTTCTTACTGTGTCTTTTATTTTTCTATTCTTCATTATGTAAAACACTTTGAGCTACATTTTGTATGAAAATGTGCTATATAAATAAATGTTGTTGTTGTTGTTGTATATATATCTATACTAATAAAAGGCAAAGCACTCACTCACTCACTCACTCACTCACTCACTCACTGACTGACTCATCACTAATTCTCCAACTTCCCGTGTAGGTAGAAGGCTGAAATTTGGCAGGCTCATTCCTTACAGCTTACTTACAAAAGCTGGGCAGGTTTCATTTCGAAATTCTACGCGTAATGGTCATAACTGGAACCTATTTTTTCATCCATAGACTATAATAGACTTCTGCTCGATGTAATTTAGTGCTTGCCCATATAAGGCTGTCCGTCAGCGGCAATCCAATAGAAACACTGCCGCTAAATATTCACGGGTGAAGGACTGTGCTTATGCAGAGGAAGATGAGATGGTCAGGGTGGTGTTTGGCACAAACTCGGCGAAACTGTGAGAGAAACTTTTAAGTGCCGGGTCTTAGCTAACATAATACAGCCGTGGACATCGCATGAGATGGCACCAGCACAGCTAAGAAGCTTCGATGCATGTACACCGAGCGGCTCACGTGACCTGACGCAGTGCACAGACAAAAAGCAACAGTTCCAAAGAGTGCTGAACAAAAACCGAATTACACAATTGAGAAGGCAGCAAAAAAATATGAAGCGTGTGATACATACAAGCATATTCATAAGTGCAGCTAGTGCGGAAACAAAGCACACGGTGGAAAAAGTCAATGTCCCGCTAAAGGAAGACAGTGTAAAAAAAAAAACCCATGCATGCAGTGTGTCACGTCTCAGATAAAGAGGAAGACGAGCTGCTTATTGATGCAGTAAGAAACGAATCGGTGAATGAAACCTGTTATCTTTACAACGATTGACAAACACGGAATGTAACTTGAACACAACACATCCTACAAATACGAACCTGATTGAAAGAAATAATGATAATCAAATCCTTGATGACAGCAACACTCATAACACTCACAAAACAATTACTGTATATTGACAATCATGTTACGTTATTTTTAAAATGTTCCCTTTTCTTTTTCATAACTTCTTTAACACAGTACTTCTCCGCTGTGAAGCGCGGATATACAGTATATACCCCGATCTACATACTCTCAAATAGATAAACCACATGCTGTGGTGCAATGGTAGAGGCTTTGCCTCTAACGCTGAGGACCGAGGTTCGATTCCTGAGAGGGGCTACTCTGATTATGTATGCGCGCTTCCCGATTCATTTTCCTTGGCTTGAGACGCATGAAAAAATATGCGGTTAACGCAGAAAGACAGATCACCAATTGAAGCTTTATGAATAATGGGTACTTTATTCGCAATCAATGATTGTTTTTGTAAAGCCATACTCAGTGTATTCATTAGATGAACGGTAAAAAAGTAAGAGCGAGGGGAGGGTCACTTATTGAGGCATGCAGGCAAAACCACAATAGCACGCGGGTTCGATGCGTCGTGCGCGTCAACTCGATCTGAATTGCGCGATCACATTCGAAAAAATATATCTTTTCAAGTTCTATTTAGTCAACACAAATATCTTTGGTTGGAATGTAAGGCGAATTTACTCTTTACATTTGTATGGTGAAGAAAAATGTATGCAATGATGACTAAATTTAACTATATAAAGTCAAAACTTGATTATATAAAGTCACTGTCGGAATAAATAAAGTCAAAACTTGAATATATAAAGTCAGCGTCGGTATATATAAAGTCAAAACTTGTTTCTGAATATATAAAGTAAAAACTTGAATATATAAAGTCAGCACTGGAATATATAAAGTCAAAACTTGAATATATAAAGTCATTCCCAAATATATAAAGTCAAAACCCGAGTATATAAAGACGGCGTTGGAATATTTAAAGTTAAAATTTGAATATATAAAGTCAGCGTCGGAATATATAAAGTAAGCGCTGGAATATATAAGGTCAAAACTTAAATATATAAAGTCAGCATCGGAATATATAAATTCAGCGCTGGAATATATAAAGTCAAATCTTGAATATATAAAGTCAGCGTCGGAATATATAAAGTAAGCGCTGGAATATATAAAGTCAAAACTTGAATATATAAAGTCAGCGTCGGAATATACAAAGTCAGCGCTGGAATATCCATCCATTTCCCAACCTGTTGAATCCGACCACACGGTCACGGGGGTCTGCTGGAGCCAATCCCAGCCAACACTGGGCGCAAGGCAGGAAAAAATCCTGGGCAGGGCACATGCATCATTTTCAAAACATTAACTGAACAGTGTTTTTTAATTTATTTTTCTGAATACGTTTTTGTTAACTTAGTTCAGTTCAGAGTCGTTTCAATCAATATATTTTGACTTTGACTTTATATATTCAGGAATGAGTTTATATACTCCGATGTTGACTTTATATAATCAGGAATGACTTTATATATTCCGACGCTGACTTTATATATTCAGGTTTTGACTTTATATATTCCAGCGATGACTTTATATATTCAACTTTT
>JANRMT010062790.1:1078645-1107826 GCA_026402145.1 Polypterus bichir lapradei | reverse complement strand
ATAGATAGATAGATAGATAGATAGATAGATAGATAGATAGATAGATACTTTATTAATCCCCAAGGGGAAATTCACATACTCCAGCAGCATCATACTGATGCAGTGCAAGTTAAAAAGATGCAAGTTACACCCCCAGGTGGAATTGAAGAGTATGGGGAAGGAACGACCTCCTCAGTCTGTCAGTGGAAGAGGACAGTGACAGCAGTCTGTTGCTGAAACTGCTCCTCTGTCTGATAATGATACTGTTCAGTGGATGCAGTGGATTCTCCATGATTGACAGGAGCCTGCTCAGCGCCCGTCGCTCTACCACAGATGTCAAACTGTTCAGTTCTGTGCCTACAATAGAGCCTGCCTTCATCACCAGTTTGTCCAGGCGTGAGGCGTCCCTCTTCTTTATGCTGCCTCCCCAGCACACCACCCCGTAGAAGATGGCGCTTGCCACAACTGTCTGATAGAACATCTGCAGCATCTTATTGCAGATGTTGAAGGACGCCAGCCTTCTAAGGAAGTATAGTCGACTCTGTCCTCTCTTGCACAGAGCATCAGTATTGGCAGTCCAGTCCAATTTATCATCCAGTTGCACTTTCAGGTATTTATAGGTCTGTACCCTCTACACACAGTCACCTCTGATAATCACAGGGTCCAGGAGGGGCCTGGGCCTCCTAAAGTCCACCAACAGCTTTTTGGTTTTTCTGGCGTTCAGGTGTAGGTGGTTTGAGTTACACCATTTAACAAAGTCCTTGATTAGGTTCCTATACTTCTTCTGATGCAGCCCACGATAGCAGTGTCGTCAGTGAACGTGGCAGGACTCCACGTTGTATTTGAGGCTATCAGCAAGAGTGAAAGGGAAGGTCTACAGGACGGTAGTGAGACCAGCTATGTTATATGGGTTGGAGATGTTAGCACTGACCAAAAAGCAGGAGACAGAGCTGGAGGTAGCAGAGTTAAAGATGCTAAGATTTGTATTGGGTGTGACAAGGATGGATAGGATTAGAAATGAGTACATTAGAGGGTTTGCTCAAGTTGGACGATTGGGAGACAAAGTCAGACAGGTGAGATTGTGTTGGTTTGGATATGTGCAGAGGAGAGATGCTGAGTATATTGGGAGAAGGATGCCGAGGATAGATCTGCCAGGCAAGAGGTAAAGAGGAAGCCCTAAGAGAAGGTTTATGGATGTGGTGAGAGAGGATGTGCAGGTAATGGGTGTAACAGAACAAGATGCAGAGGACAGAAAGATATGGAAGAAGATGATACACTGTGGCAACCCCTAACAGGAGCAGCTGAAAGAAGAAGAAGAAGAAATATGTGTATAGGCTTTATCTCACTTTCCAAATGACTGCTCTTTTATAAGATGTGTACACGGAACAAGGAAGAATATCTCATTACTTAAGTGCTGTCAAATATTTTTGAAAATGCATTTACACCCAAACATGCCACCTCTGCTTCAATTCAGTCATTTTGAAGCAACTGGAAGATAACTAAATAACTGGTTAATACTTGGTGAATTACATAAAGGATAATCGTAAGTCTATAGACACTTTATAAACAGATTTTATTCTAATGTAAGCATATACAGAATGCTGTAGTACAGTATATAAAAGCCTTTTTTACTCTAGGATTACTTATGCAGATTTGCATATATATATTGCAACATGCGCATGGGAGACAGTTTACTCTCTTAACTCTGTTTAACTGTTAAAAGTGAAACTTCATCAGAGCTTTCTCAACTCACAACTTGCCTCAGTGAAATTAAAACCTGGATGGAGCAGAACTCTTTAAAATTAAATTACAAATCCTGAAAATTGGCACTAAAGTGCAACTTAAGAAAATGAACTCCTTTTCAGTCACTCTTGACAGTGATCTCATCAGACCTTACAGAATTGCATATAAAATTTTATTAATATCCTACAAAGCTTTAAATGGCCTTACACCAGACTTTCTCCATCCCTGTGCTCCTGTTCGCCCACTAAGGTCCTCTGACTCCTCTGAATTTTGATGTACCCCACAATAACCTGCACTCTATGGGTGACAGGGCCTTCAGCTCCATAGCACCCAGACTTTGGAATGACTTCCCGAAATAAATTAGATCAGCTGACTTCAGTCATTCTTTTAAAAAACAACTTCAAACTCATCTGTTCAGGAAGGCGTTTAACTTCACCTAACATTCTGCCACTTCTTTCAGTTCACCTCTCTGTCCAGATGCTCCAGGTGGTGCAGTGGTTAGCGCTGCTGCCTCACAGTTAGGAGACCCAGGTTCGCTTCCCGGGTCCTCCCTGTGTGGAGTTTGGATGTTCTCCCCGTGTCTGCATGGGTTTCTTCCGGGTACTCCGGTTTCCTCCCACAGTCCAAAGACATGCAGGTTAGGTGGATTGGTGATTGTAAATTGTCCCTAATTTGTGCTTGGTGTGTGCGTGACCTCCGGTGGGCTGGCACCCTGCCCAGGGTTTGTTTCCTGCCTTGCGCCCTGTGTTTGATGTGATTGGCTCCCATGACCCTGTAGTTAGGATATGGCGGGTTGGATAATGGATGGATGGATTGATTGTCTTTTATTCTGATAAAAGGTGTGTATATCCTGTTTCTATGTGTTTTAGTGTTCCATTCAGGAGTCTGTTTCTTCTGTTTCTTTCTGAGACTCTGTGAAGCTCCTTGAGCGGGAGAAAGGTGCTATATAAATAAATTTATTATTACTATTATTGTTATTATGATGATTTGTACTAATACTGATTCTACTTTTCTGTGATCTCTTTCTTATGACACATATCAGATATTCTCATTAAATGTTTTAAGTATGACAGTGAGCAACAAAAACACAAATGGAAACAAGTTTTGTGTAATTTATATTCCAGTAGTATTTAAATAAAGTAATGCTGATACAGATTTTACAAATAGATACAGTATCTCAAAATTTGTTGAAAAGATTAATACAAACAAGAGAACAAAGATCAGTAAAATCATTCAGTCAAAACTAAAACTGCATCCGCAGTTTGGCATGCAAACTGGTCAACTGCATTCATTTACTTTAGCTACAAGTCATGTATTATGAATCAGAGGACCAGATATTCCAGAAAGAAAGAGAATCAAAACTTAAAATTCAGTCTTCGCTGACTTGACTTTGTACCCCGTCAGACTTGTCATTGCCTTTGTTCCTAAAAGCACGAACACATCACTGGTGCTTTCCTCTGTTCTTCTGGTGCCGAAGTCTGCACTGTGTGTGTTTAGTTGCGCAAGCAATCATATTTCTATTTCTCTTGCATGCCTGCTGTGTATATTTCTTTTTGTCAGTTTATTTGTGAAATGTAACAGATATCTCTTGATCTGCTGTACACTTAGACTGGGGCAGAGATATAATGACCTGGTTTTAAGTTTTAACAAAGATACCATGCAGCTTTGCTTTTTTCACTTGCAATGAAAAGGCCCAATACATTTGTGATATACACTTTTGATGCACACATGTTGCTGAAGCTAAATGATATAACTGTTTACAATATCCATAATTTTATATTCTATCAACAATTCAACAATTTCACATTCTGTTCTAGACTATTTTTATTGTGATTTAAAATGTAAGTACTGTAGTACTGGACTTATATATACAGATAGTCCCCAGGTTACGGACATCCGACCTACGACTTACGAACGAGGCTGCAGCTGTGACGCATGCACCTCATTAACTGCCGCTCCGTCATCTTTGGCCGGAGGACGCTGCAAGTAGTGGCTGGAGGGGTGCGATTTCACTGCTCGGGCAGTGTAGTGTCCCCCAGGCGGCTCCCGGCAGCAAGCGAGCGGTGACCCGTGGTCCATAGCCACCGGGGCCACAGCTATCGCTTGTATGCAGGACGGAGGCTTAATGGGGCGGTTCGCTGTCCGTCCACCACGCCGCCACAGCTACTCCCATTCATTCTCAATAGCAAGCCTGCTTTTACTGTTATGTACATAGTAGCAGTAAGTTGTCTCTTGTCAGTACTCTAGGCGTGCTGATGAGAGATGCCTGCCTGCTGTGATAGCGTATACAGTGCTGTGCAAAAGAGCTCACCTTAACCTTTTGTCTTCACCCTTCAACAATGTCTCTGAAACACAAACCTGATGCAAATGCTGGTGATACAGTAAAGAAGAGAAAAACCATCACCATTGAAAATAAAGTAGAAATAATAAAAAGGTCAGAGAGAGGTGAAACTCCATCATTCATTGGCAGAGCTCTTTGTTACAGTCGGTCAACAATAGCATTTATTAACATAATGTGCCTGTTCCGACTTACATACAAATTCAACTTAAGTACAAATCTACAGTTCCTATCTTGTATGTAACCTGGGGTCTGCCTGTATTGTGACAAGTAATTCACTCCAGACATCAAAAAGGTTTGGGGCAGCCACCCGTATATTATATCCTAGCTGCAAAAGTTTAAATAATTGAACAGAGATATTCGCAAGACTGAGTCCAAAGCAGAACTGACAGACTGGAGTTAAGATGGCAGCTTTAAAGGCCCATAAAGGAAGTGACATCATTGGGACTGGGCCGGAAGTTACATCATCCTAGGGCCCAGAACTGGAAGTGACATCATCCAAGGGGCCAGAACCTTGTGGGATTTCCCGGGAATGGTCTGCAAGGAACTGAGAAAGACAGTCAGTACATCATGCCGCCCCCTGGTCTGATGTTGTATTACAATTACTCAAGCCCTTTAGCTGCCTCCTACTCTCACGTGTGTGACAATATATTATCATACCACCTTTATTTTTCTGAAGTGAATATAATTAGTGGAATAAAGTTGTTGAAAATAAGTTAGAACTGATGAACGAGGGTGCTCTTGAGCAGCAGAGTTTTTATTTTTATTCCATTAACAAGCATAAGAGAAAAAACACTTTGATACAGATTCATCCACTAAGCCCCTTTACAGCACTCGAGCGTCTCGGATCAATCATGGTGTGCGCCTGTCGTCGCATACTGGAGCTTTTAAACTACTAGCACAAATAAGGTTTAGAATTAAGCCCACTGTCATTTTTGATACAAATCATGATAGTATTTGTATGTACACTGTAAAATAATAAAGAATAATTTATATTAAATTGCATACCTCAATATTTAAATGCATTCAACCTCTTTATTATTTTTATAATAGTCCACAGACCTATAAATACCTGGGAGTGCAGCTGGATGATAAATTGGACTGGACTGCCAATACTGATGCTCTGTGCAAGAGAGGACAGAGCCGACTATACTTCCTTAGAAGACTGACATCCTTCAACATCTGCAATAAGATGCTGCAGATGTTCTTTCAGACGGTTGTGGCGGGTGCCCTCTTCTACGCGGTGGTGTGCTGGGGAGGCAGCATAAAGAAGAGGGACACCTCATGCCTGGACAAACTGGTGAGGAAGGCAGGCTCTGTTGTAGGCATGGAGCTGAACAGTCTGACATCCGTGGCAGATTGACGGGCGCTGAGCAGGCTCCTGCCAATCATGGAGAATCCACTGCATCCACTGAACAGTATCATCTCCAGACAGAGGAGAAGCTTCAGCGACAGACTGCTGTCACTGTCCTGCTCCACTGACAGACTGAAGAGATCGTTCCTCCCCCACACTATGCGACTCTTCAGTTCCATCCGGGGGGTGGGGGGTAAATGTTAATATTATACAAAGTTATTGTCTGTTTTACCTGCATTATTATCACTCTTTAATATTGGTTTTATCAGTATGCTGCTGCTGGAGTATGTGAATTTCCCCTTGGGGTTAATAAAGTATCTATCTATCTATCTATCTATATGTGTTTTTTCCAGTAAAAAAAAAAATATTAAAAATACAAAATGTTCCGTGACTGAAGATATACCAGTTAAACAGAAACAGTCATTTGTCAAGTCTGGTCTGGTATGCATTATGATGATTTTCGTACACACAGTTGTGGTTACATTTAATGCCTTAAAAGTCAGTTGACTTTCAAAAACCCTGTGGTATTATGCATGGCATGTGTGTTCCTTGAAAATCTGAAGAATGAGGCAGTTCGGACTCTTTGCAACAAATAGTTAAAAGGACAACACAGACCTCTTAGCATTTCCTGATGACTGCAGAATTGCAAACTTCATATACAACTAGTTGAAGCCGGACAATGTGAAATCAACTCGCCTCAGCAGATGCCTGGCCACTGTGTGATCTGTTTGCATCAATTTGACATTTTTTTTGGTGAGTGAACCTATGTAAAATGCATTTATCCAAAGCTGTATTGGTGACACTAGAGAATGTCAGTTAAGCTTCCCAAACATCATAAGTGACTGACTACAATTGTGTGCAAATAACGGCAATCTAATTAGAGAGCAAATATGTAAATAGTGATGTTTATATACAGATCATCGGTAGCATTAATGCACAGGTTGGTCATTTTAAATGACAATGACATGATTGACCAGTCATATTGTGTAGTCTGACATTCTGATAAGAGCAAAAATCTTCAGCAGGAGTGATGTTTGGGCATCGCACCAGTGACAGAAGCTGCAGCTTTCTTTAATTGCCAAATGTGCAATATACATTTTCATATATATTCCTGTATATTCACATATGTTCTTGTATATAATTTTCAGTTACTGCCAAATGCACTTCATATTGCCACTGAATACTTCTGTTAGATCCATTTGCTATTTATTTAAGTTAGATTAAATGTTTGCCTATATATTATTGCACAGTCTATGGGAGGTTCTTATAAACCCACAAGCTAAATTGATATGTTTTAAATTAAACAAATTAATATGTTTAAATTTTTAATGTGAATAATGCCACTAATATTTAACTGTGTAATGCACAAATTCAGAACCATTGTGTACTTAGGCATTTTTCTGGAATGCCCTGCAGCCTCTCTAGATTTCTTAAATGTGGACATGTTTCCTTTAAGAGTTATTATTGATCAACTTTTATTTCTTGATCAACTTCTGAAAGGACCACCACTGCCATTGTTACATGTTCCTCTGTTTTTTGATAACTAAATAAAACTCCCATAATACACCATACATCAAAACAGTTTCACGCTTACAGTCACAGGTACTCAGTCTGCCAATACTGCACCATCCTCTGTGCTTTTTGAGCCCTGATGTTTTCAATGATCACTCCTTGAGGCTGCTTAGATCTCACAAGTGTGTGAATAATTGTGGATCGCCGAAGTTGGTTTTGAGTTAACAAGAAACACTTGCCATTCATGGAATTGACTGAGCCTTGACTGGAAAATGCATAAAGCTTTTACAAGCGAAGGTGTGCTCAGCTAAGTCTAAATTTCATACTGTAAGTGTACTTCGTGAAATAATCCCAAATCAACTGTCAAACAAACTACTTTTTTTGAGTGCTAGTTTTTCATCTAGCCATGGAGCTGACTCTAGTACAGTATCCCTTATCCATAATTCCAAAATCTGAAATTATTGGAGTACTGGCATGACACCACAAGTGTAATATTCCACACTTGACCTCATTTGCCGATGTGGGGCTCTAACCAATGAGCAGGTGTAAATAGCACACAAGCTGGTACTTACCATTTATGACTGATTTCTTCAATTCCTCTTTGAATTTCAAGTGCACCACCATACAAATGTTCATTACCAGAGGATGAGAACAGCTGAACAACACTTCCAAACATCTGTGGGTGAAGAGGAATGAGACATGCAATTCAAAAAGGATCACAGGCTCTGATGTTCTTGTGTCGCCATTTTCTTATCAAGCCTACTTTTGTTTGTTGGTGCGGTTGTTTAATGTTTAATAGCTGATACAGGTATTCTACTGATGCTATTTGCACAACTTTGTTTCATGCACAAAATTAGTAAAAATATTGTATAAAGTTACCTTCTGGCTGTGTGTATGAGGTATATGAAACATACGTTTTGTGTTTTGACTTAAGTCCCATCCCTAAGATATCTCATTCTTTAAATGCAAATATTCCAAAATCCAAAAATATCAAAAATTCCTGGTCCCAGGAAATTGGATTGGGTATGCTCAAACCGTAGTAGATTTCTTGTACTGTACTTTAAATTTTATTGCTTGATCATTTTTCACTTTTGTCAATCAACTTTGAGTGGCTGGTCCAAAATCAGCTAATACCCCTGGATTTCAGTACATCTGGATCCTTTGCAGTTTGCCTATCAGACACATATAGGTGTGGAAGATAATTTGATCTACATGCTCCATACAACCTACTCCTACTTAGTCAAAGTCGGTAACACAGTCAGGATAATGTTCTTTGATTTTTCCAGACTGGGGGAAAAAGCACAAGGCTTTGAATCTTGATACTCCCACAATCTCCTGGATTATAGACTACCTGACCAGCAGACAGCAATTTGTAAGGCTGAGGGACTGTGTGTCAGAAATGGTGGTGAGTAATACTGGAGCACCTCAGGGATTTGCCCTAACTTCCTTCCTGTTCATCCTCTACACAACAGACTTCCATCACAATACCAGTGCTTGCCATCTACAGAAATATTCAGGTGACTTGTCCATCATAATGGAGAAGAGTCAGAGCACAGGAAGGTTGTGGTGGATTTCATCTTGTGGTGCAGAGACAACAGCTTGCAGCTCAACATCAGCAAGACAGAAGAGCTGGTGGTGGACTTCTGGCATGTCAAGGAGCCTCTGAGACCAGTCACAATTTAGGAGGATGTGGAAGTGGTGCAGAACTTCAAGTATCTTAAGGTTCACATAAAATACAAACTGGACTGTACTGATAACACAGTGGTACTGTATAAGAGGGCCAGAGCGGACTGTACTTGCTAAGGAGACTCAGGTCTTTTGATATATACAGCAGGCTGCTGTCCACATCAGCCACTCTGCTGTTTTAAGCTGCAGTCTCCTGGGGAAGCACCTTGAGCTCAAAAGAAGCACAATGCTTCAATAAACTTATCAGGAAAGCCTGTTACATCATAGAGCAAACCCTGGACACACGGAAAGCAGTTTTAGAAAAGAGGAGAGTGGCAAAATTTGATGCCATCATGAAAAAGCCCCTCTATCCACTCCAGGAGGTGCTCTTCTGGAGCACTTTTAGTTAAAGGCTCATTCCACCACGGTGTGCTAAAAAGAAGCTTTCAGGGTCTCTTCTGCCCATTGCTATCAGACAATTCAATGCTTCCTCCCAACATACTCTTAAATTAATTTTGAAATATCTGCACAGTGTACATTGATTGATTAGCTGTATTATCTGTCCTGTGAGTCTATATTCTTTGTTATGTTTCTGCTGTTGTATGCTTCTGAATTTCCCAGTGGGATTAATAATGTTTATCTAATGTAATCTAATCTAAAACCTTTCTAAAAATATTGAGAATAATGTCATTTTATATTACTGTAAATTCATACAAGTTAGGAACCAACCCAAAGCCGAACTCCAGTCCTTGGAAGGGACCCTCACTCATACCAAGCCAATGCTGAGCCATTAACCAAATTAAAACTGCTTGCTTTTCCACAATAGGAGGATGTCCACTTGAATTCAGAGAGATAATTCAAATTGTAATTAAAATACTCCAGTAAGAAAATTAATTGGATTCCGAGTGCTATGTTGTAGCAGTGCTACCTGCCTATACCACTGTGCCATCCAGTTAATATTTAAAAGTTATTTATAGTTTAGCTATCTCATGGCCTCTAGTTATATCAGATAGCTTATGTAGATTCTAAGTCCATTATTTAATGTTTCTCACCTAATATGACTTGGCACAATTCAATTCCATGTACCCAAACTTATAACTACTGTATGTTGCAGACATCTCAGTTTCAAGTAAAATGCAACATTTGATATTATAATGTATACAAAAGCTTTCGGGGCCTAAACTGAAATAAAAATGCTGCAGCATCATGCCTATTATCAAAGTTCTTTAAATAGAAGGTTGATGGTAAATGCAATGATTCATTGTGAGTGAAAGCCATACACTTATTGTTTATTCTACTTTCCCTGAATTCTATTTTTGTCAACAGAAATATGATTTAATGGAGACTATTTTAATGTACTAATAGGCAATGGCATTTTAGGCTATTAGAATAGGGCAGCTAAGTTGACAGATTGTGCCAAGGCAAGGAACTTGTAGCAGTCAAATGAATAAATTAAAGTATACAACTACTAATTATATTTACAAACAAGTGTAAAATACAGTATTATCATACAGTAGATAGTTATTTCTAGATGTAATATGAAATGATGAACAAAGGTTTACAGTTTGTAAGGCATTGCTTGTCAAAAATGTTTGTGTTAATAAATACCTGCTGTCTAAATGATAGCTCAGTTTAACTAAAAGAACTACATACTACCTTATCCATAATACTGAAACCAATTAAAACCAGCATCAACTCTTTTGTAAAATATGTTGTACAAAAAATATGTTCATCAGCTCGCCTTAATGCATTTTAATGACAAATGCTTTTGTCATTTCTTTAAGGCACGACTATGATGAAAACAAACCCATTCCCTGCATGAGCTTCAACAAGTACTATAACTTGTTTAAATAAAAATGTCACAAGCTCTAGAAGATGCAAATTAATCCTTTATCTCCACTGGGCATGTCTATATAAGCAGGAAAGACAAAATGAAGATAATTTATTTCACTATGTGCAAGTAACTGCAGGCATTTCATGAATAAACCTTATTATTTTTTTAAACACACTATGAACAAGAATAAGAAGGCAGTATTAGAAACTCTCATGCAGACAGCACTGGCTACTGAAGATGGTCTTTACTGCAGCCATTTTGGCTGCTAATGTGTTGGCTGTTGGTGAGTGGCAACCTGCAGTGCACACTAAGGGACAGTCACGACTATGGTCACAATTCAGGTATATCCTGAGCCGAATCCTGGTGAATTATTTTTTCTTTTTTGTTCCAGGGAAAACACGTACTTCTCTGTAACTGCTGTCTGTCAATTTCTGTACTATTATTAAAAGGTACAAAGAGAAACAAGGTAAAGGGACCTAAATATAAACTATATTACAATTACTTTATTGAATGCCTAAATACAATATTTTGTTAATCTTTAGGCAGCACTGTTAAAATGTATTGAACATTTGTTTTGTTGTACAGGATCCTAGGGCAGGGATGGGCAATGTCGGTCCTGGAGAGCCGCAGTGGCTACAAGTTTTCATTCCAACCCAATTGCTTAATTAGAAACAAATCCTTGTCAATCTCAGACATTATTTAATTTTATGGCTTGTTAGCCTGCACAATGTGAGGTTCTTATATCGTAGATTTTTTCCTTTCCAAGAATATCATCCAAATGATTTGAAGCCTAAAATGGATAATTTTCAGTCCGTCACATTTTTCTATTAAGTGTTTTATTAAATCAAACAATGCATGGTGAACACACAGATGTAATTTGAAAAAAGCTAGCTGGAGAACTACTGGCTGCTTTGTCTTTTACGTCTTATTGCTAATCATGAGCCATTAAAACATTGAATGCAGCAGTTTAAGATTGAAATAAGCAATTAAGGTTGGAGAACCTTAGCAAGCGAGACCACTGAAATGAAGCATTAAAATGTCACTTAAGCAATAAGTGCTTCAACAGAAATAATTGACTTCTCATTAAGAAAATGGGTTGGAACAAAAACCTGCAGCCACTGTGGCTCTCCAGGACCGGCATTGCCCACCCCTGTCCTAGGGTAACCCTATTTTCTCCTTTGTACTCTTTATTGTGTAGACCTTAACAAAATATTAACACTCTTTGGTCAGGTACTTTAGCACTTTCTACTGTTCCCCCTACATTTGTAACTTCAGTTAAATAGTCAGAGTAAAAAAACAAGAAAAAGTTAAGTTTCACATTTAATTTTATTTTATTGATGATATGATCAAAAATATTAAAGATGCAGAATACTTTTTGAACATTGGCAAAAAATACAGACCAATTAGCAGTGCACCTTGAGTGTATAGGCCACTCTCGGCTTATCTTCAGTCCAGCTTGCTTTGCTTCCCCATGGCCTTTGAATGAAGTACTTGCATTTAGAATATTTTGTTTATAAATTCTTATTTCAAAAAGTTGTCCTCCCTAAAGGGGTATTTTAAGTGTATCTGGGAACATTTGAATTTATTTTTGAATTCTAAGAGTTAACCAAGTTTTAGCCTGGTGTATGCCAAAGCTAGACGCTCAAATGAAAGTATGGCTGCCTTTTGGTGCACCTTCTCTGGGCTGAGTGGTGGGAATCAGGCATGCGTTCTTAGCTATTTTTGAATTCTTCATACCAGTTTGTCTATTCTGTGTGAGTGGATCACTAAAACCTTACAGACATATGAATCAGTCCTTAAGAAAGGACCCTGATGCACTTTTAAAAATATATAAACATTTGTTGCCACACACTTTGGTCATTATTTTTATTTTAAATGCATTTTTTAAATTATTAAAACTTATTATTTTAAAACTAAATGACTATTATGATTTGCATGAGAAATTATTTTCTTATATCTGTTGTTAAAAGAGAAGGTACTTATAGGAGGCTTCCAAACAGCCAGTTTATTTATCAAAAAATGTATGTTCATATTGAGTACTACAGTCTCAAAAATTCCCAAACTCCACTTTAAGAAAAATATTTTATACTTGAACACAAAGACTTTCATCATTATTCAATTTGAGCACAAAGGCGTCCAACATCCTAACCATTTTTCACACTATAGGCAGGTCAGGGAAGTAGTCCTTAGTTTCATGATGTTGGGCCTGTGAGCATAGCCCTTAACCTGATAATTGCTGCAGAGCACTGTACAATGGTTGACTTAGAAAAGGCAATTTTCCATCAGGGATTAATAAAGTATATAAAAAAATAGCAAAATGCCCAGAGGGTTAAAGTAGCCATAGTAGGCAATGTTTGTAACTTCTGTCAATGAATATTTACCCATCGTTGATCAGGCTGATGTGTTTCAGGACTCTAACACCAACACTGGGACCCGACTAACTAGGATGTAAAAATAAATAGATTGCTTCCATCTTGTTAAGACATACATTCCTAATAAATACATGTGCTTGAAGGGGTATTCACAATGTTAAAGATGCCTTTAAATGTAAACTACTAGCATTGTTAGGTAAATCTGATCACCAATCTGATTCATCTTATTCCAAGCTACAAAACTGTTATTAGACAGCATCCTGTTACCACCAGAATATTGAGGAAGTGGAGCCTTCAGGCAGAAATTACACTGAATGACTGTTTCCAAATGACAGATTGGTAAATGACGTGTGAGTCACATGGGGATGAAATTGAGGCCCTTAGTCATTGGATCACAGACTATATAAACTTCTGTGTCAACTGACAGTGGTACTCACAAAGACAGTGTGTTGCTTTCCAAACAGCAAACCCTGGATTACTAAGGAGCTAAAAGGGCTCCTGAATGAGGAAAAAAAAGCATCCAAATCCACTGACAAAGAGGCTCTGAAGGACTTATAGCATGAGCTAAAGAAAAAGCTGAGTGAAAGAAAGGCTGCTGACAAAGCTAAAATAGAAAACAAACTCACTCAAAATAACATGAAAGATGTCTGGAATGGACTGGGTATAAATACAAGACTTATGTGGTAGAATTGGAAGTGGATAAAGTGAACACCCTGAACCAGTTTTTAAATAGATTTTCCCTCCCACTTCCAATGACCAATCTCCTTACACCATCCCTACTACATCAATAAATCCTAGTGACAAATCCATCTCTGACCATCAGTTTGGGCAGTCCATAACCGAAGACCAAGTAAGGAGAAAACTGAAGAAGCCACACAGAGGGAAAGCTTGACTATATAAGTCCTCTTGTGGTAGACCACCTGGACCCAATACAGTTTGCCTTTAAGACAAAGATTGGAGAGGAGGATGCAATTATCTATCTGCTCCACAAGGCCTATTCTCACATGGACAAAGCTGGCAGCACTATGGGGATTATGTTTTTTGATTTCCCCAGGGCCTTCAATACCAGCCATCCCTATTAAAGAGTAAACTCAGGAGATATGCAGGTGGATGAGCCAATGGTGTCTTGGATAGTGGACTATCTGTCAGGCAGACCACAGTTTGTGAGACTTAAGGCCTGTGTTTCTGATATGGATGTGAGCATCACAAGGAACAGTCCTGTCTCCTATTCTCTTTACTCTGTACAACTCAGATTACTAATATAATACCAGGCCATGGCACTTACAGAAATTCTCAGATCATTCTACATTCATGGGGTGTATTGATAAGGGGGATAAGACAGAGTATAGTAGTTTGGTGGAGAACTCTGTTTCTTGGTGCAAAGAAAATTTTCTGCATCCTAATATCAGCAAAACCAAGAAATTGGTTATTGACTTTTGCCGCACCAAAGATCCGAACACTATTCAAGGAGTGGATGTAGAATTGGTTCTCTCTTACAATACTCGGGGGTCCACATTAATGACAGGTTGGACTGGTCTTGGAACACAGAGGAACTAAAATATATAAGAAAGGGCAGAGCTTTTCCTTGGGAGACTGTGTTTCTTTAATGTGGGAAGTGACATCTTTCTCATCTTCTACAACTCTGTGATGGCCAGTGCAATTCTCTACATTGTGGTGTGCATGACCATTAACATCACTTCAAGAAAGTTACACCAAATCAACAAGCTAATTTAAAAGGGCAAGGTCAGTTATGGCACTCTGGACCTATAGGAGGTAGTAGCAAAGGAAAGAATTAAAATAAAACTGAGTGCCATTATGAACAATTCTGCAGACCCTCTCTCTGACACACCAACAGTGAGGGCAAACAGCTAATGAATTATTCAGCAGAAGTGGGCAAAGAAACATTACTGGGGTCCTTTATACCAACAGCAATACTTCTGCATAATGCTCCACTGTGACTGGGATTGCCAAATCAGATGTTTTCTTTCCTTTCAATTTTCTTGTTTGAATAGACAGATGTGTCCACATTTATTTATTTATTTTCCTATTTATGTATTTATTTATATAAAGAGCATTCGTAAAACAGCCAATTTTCCCCATGGGGAGAAATAAAGTTCTATTTATCAATCAATCTATCTAAAACTTTATCAGTAATAAAAGATTCTAGAACACTCCGAGGGCAAAACTTATTATTATTATTATTATTATTAAGTTTTATTTATGTAGTGCCTTTCATACACTCAAGAACACTTTACAATTCAATACACACATTAACAAGTGTGGCAGGCGGCTGGCGTCCATGCCCAGCCGGGACGCCTCTGCACACTATTTTCAGGGGGAGCAGCCCTGGACAGTGCAATACCTCCCCCTGGACGCTAGATGGCTGCCCCTCTGGGGTGGAGCAGTGCCTCGGTTTCCCACAGGGCTCCCTGGGAATTGGAGTTGTGTGCAGCCCTGTAGGGTCCCACAGGCAATGCCAGGGGGTGCTGTGTTTGGGACTCCTGAGCCTGTGTGGGCAGCAAATGCATCACACCCGGAAGTGCAGCCGGAATTCGGTGATCAAGCATCTGGAGCACTTCCGGGTGAACTATAAAAGGAGCCAGCAATCACCACTCAGCAGCCAGAGTCGAGTGGAGGAGGACAAGGTTGCTTGGAGTAGTGGTGGTGCCAAGGAGAGGAAAGTGCTTGTTGTAATGGTGTGATTAATGCTGGGACTGAGTATTACCTGTGGGTCATGGGGAAGAAAATAAATAGTTTATTGTATTGTATACGTGCCTCTGTGTCAATCTGTGTCAGGTGAGGCGCTATATAGCGTCAAGCTTACACAAGACAGTAGAAATTACATACACAAAAAAGAATAATACTCATTGAAAAGATGTGTTTTAACAGAAGTTTGAAATTAATAATAGATTTTTCCTTGCAAAGTTTGAGAGGGAGAGATTTCCAAATTTTAGGGGATATCACTCTGTAAGCTCTGCCACCCATAGTTACTAACCTGTATTTAGGTACAGTGAGTAACTTAGTGTCTGATGATCGTAATGCATGGGCAGGAGTGTAAGGAAGCAGTAGCTCCGACAGATAATTAGGGGCTAACCCATGAAGGGTTTTAAAGGTGAGAAGAATTATTTTATATTTGATTCTTGAAGAAACTGGTAACCAATGTAAATCATAGAAGACGTGATGTGAGCAGATTTTTGAGTGTGTGTAAGTAAACAAGCAGCAGAATTCTGAACATATCTTCTGCAGTTTTACTTATAAAGGACCTTCCCTATATCTTGAGATCTAGATTGGTAACAAGTTCTAGTATGGCAATAATCTCAATATATTATTTAAATTAGGAACTACTTAAGACTTCAATTCTTTAAGTAAAACTAAGCAGATCAAAACTTAAATAGAATGGTGTCTTTATTACAAAGTAATACAAAGGAGGAACGACACCAGGGAGAACACTAATTAAAAAAAGAGTAAAAGAACAAGCTGTTCAGGCACAACTCACCATCAACACTTGATTCTAGAAGTTGTTAGCCATGAGGTGGCTTTATACTTCCTAAAAATTCTGACCTAGCACCAGCTATCAGAGATAGTATCACCTTTGACAGAATACAATTCCGTCTGAAAACTGCTAATATTCCCAGCACCTGTTATATTTTTGCGTTTTTAAGAGCGGGGTCTGTCAGATGACCTCCATGCTGCCTGCATTAAAGAGCTAACTCAGTCTCATTCTTTACAGTTCTGGAGGTCGTGCTGCCCTTTAATGAACTGAAGGATCACTACTGGACTCATGGAACCTCTGGGTCAACAATGGAAACAGGAAAGCAGGCAGGTTTATTGTCTATGGAGCTGTGTCCAAATTAGTTTGTTTGGAGAAATGTACTAAATAATGGGAAATGATGCCAATTTGGCAATTAGATGTTAAACTTTATCTACAGGCAGTAGAAATATGTTTTAATATCTATTTTTTTACTATTTTATTAATATTCTGTTTACAAATATTAATTCAATAAATGATTTATTTCTTTTATACACTTTTCTTCTGTAAGCTAAATATTTGTAATATAAAAGAATCTTTCATCTGACCTTTGGCTTTATCTGGTTCTCTGCAGTCTTATCTTTGTTTGATATTTACACTTGAAAAGGACCTTGTCTTACTCCCACAGTTTTTTTTTCTATATGGCTGCATGAAATCATTCTTCAATAGCAGCTGACGTGAAGTAAAATACTTCGCAGATACATATTTGTGTGTGTGTGTGTGCAGAAAATGCCAAAAGAGAAAGTGGAACATTATGTCAATTTTCCAAAATGAGTGCCCTGGAAGTTATTGCTTTGGGGATACTTAAATCTGAGAACGGCAACGGGGATGAAAAAATTAACTTAATTACAGTTCACCAGACAGATTTTGGGCAGCAAATGGACCCTCTGTACTATAATTGGACACTTACTATACATATTGTCACTTTAAGGAAAGTTAGGGCTCATCAAGACAGGAGCACCTGGGGCTGCTGTACAAATTGCTAGTCTTCCAGAAGAAAAAACTAGAGATTCCCAGACAGTCCATCTTCAAGTCAGAGGCCTATTGATCTTCACACTAGGAGTTGAGTTAGGAAAAATATTCAACTTTAGGGAGGAAGAGAGTATAAACTGTGGACAGAGCTAAAGTGTCTGAAAGGGTGTGCTTTATTGTGGTGCATTATGGGAAACTCACTTTACCTGATAAGCAGGGGTGCAGCTTGTATAGAATTTTGATTAATATTCAGTTAATTTTGATTAAAATTTGTAATTGTGCAATTAATCATGATCAAACAGCAGCCCTGTTTGTAACCCTTAAAAGTGTAAATCTTTCCTTGAGAGAAACTGCAAAAAAAGCAACAGTTTCCCATACCATCAAAAGGAGCTTGGAAACTGCAAGAAATTCTGACAGAAACAAGTCTAGCAGACCCAAAGCCACAACAGGATCAGAAGACAGTTTCTGAGAGGCAACAGCTTGTGTGACAGGCATCTCACAGGTCAGTGGTCAAAGTTAGCAAGTGTAACTTCCAGTGATCTCTATATTTGGTAACTTAACACTGAGCCCTGAAACATTGGGTTTACACTGAAGCAAAGCTGAAATCCCAAAGTACACAGACATACATACATTTCAAAGATGGTGAATTGTAATGGAGATTGTTAAAGTGCTTCCAAGTGGCAGTGACAATGAGAAAACTCTAACACGTAGGGAAACCTTATGGATCTTTTAGTTGAAAATGCTAAAACTGGTTAGTCTAAAAGAATTATATGGCTTGGTATGCTATCTCTGGGGCCAAATCGATTCTGAAATGCATCGGAGGAGAAGCAGAGCTGAACTTCAGCTCCTTCAGGACAGAGGATGTTGGCCTTAAGCTGAGCATCAGGGAGACCAAGTTCTCATCTGAAGGTATAATTTTAGGATTGAAGAGGCTGATCCTCATTTACTGTTAGATAAGTTGATTTGAAGAGCCTTCACAGGAACAAATGGTCAACATTTATATGACACATTATTTTACCAGCAGTCATCTTTCCCCAGATATTAGTACATAGTGTCAATATGTGACCTGTTTATTAATAATAATAATAATACATTTTATTTATAAAACACCTTTCCCATGCTCAAGTCTGCTTAGTAAGCACAACTAATATATCTGGGAATGGGGTATAATGTTAATTTGTGTGGCATAATTACAATGGGAAAGGTTATACATTCGATAAAGATAAATGATGAATCTGGTTCTGATATATTTTTTTCTTTCAGTTGTGGAACCGACCCGGACACAGACAGGCGGACATGTTGTTTGTCACCACCACACGTATTTTATTTACAATAATATTTACAATAAATGGTCACTAAGACCTAGTCCAAAATAGTGCACAAACCCCAACACACAGTCCTGGCCACAAAATGCCTCTCGTCGGGACGCCTCCACTCTCTTCTTCTGCCTCGTCCTGCTTCCACCCAACTCCAGCTTTGAATGAAGTGAGACGGCCCCTTTTATACTCTCCCGGATGAGCTCCAAGTGGTTCCCGGCATTCCCCTCTTGGCCACGCCCCGGCAGCTCTCCGGGTATCCTCCTAATTCTTCCCCCCAGCACTTCCTGGTGTGGCGGAAGTGCTGAGGCAGCAGGTCCCCAAGGCACTGGGGCGCCTCCTGGCAGTGACCACGAGCCCCTGCAGGTTGGGGCTTCCATGCCCTCAACTCGTGGCCCCCAAAGCAACCAGGAAGGCGGCCCCCACGTGATCCAGGGTGGGCGCAGACCCACATCCGGTCCCTCACGGCGTCCCGGTCGGGTCGTTGCCCCTGGCATCCCTGACACAGTCTATGCATTTAAAATACCATCTATTTATTGATTTTTCCCCTTTTATCCTTGGTATCAATGTGTCACAATAGAGGTGTATATATACTCAGCAAAAAAAGAAACGTCCCTTTTTCAGGACTGTGTATTTCAACAATAATGTTTTAAAAATCCAAATAACTTTACAGATCTTCATTGTAAATTGTTTAAACAATGTTTTCCATGCATGTTCAACTAACCATAATCAATTAATTAACATGCACCTGTGGAATGGTCGTTAAGACCTTAACAGCTTACAGAAAGTAAGCATTTAAGGTCACAGTTCTAAAAACGCAGGACACTAAAGAGACTTGTCTACCGACTGTGAAAAACACCCAAAGAAAGATGCCCAGGGTCCCTGCTCATCTGCGTGAACGTGCATTAGGCATGCTGCAGGGAGGCATGAGGACTGCTGATGTGGCTAGGGCAATAAATTGCCATGTCCGCACTGTGAGACGCCTAAGACAGCGCTACAGGGAGACAGGAAGGACAGCTGATCATCCTCGCAGTGGAAGACCACGTGTAACAACACCTGCACAGGATCGGTACATCCGAATATCACACCTGCGTGACAGGTACAGGATGGCCACAACAACTGCCCGAGTCACACCAGGAACACACAATCCCTCCATCAGTGCTCAGACTGTGCGCAATAGGCTGAGAGAGGCTGGACTGAGGGATTGCAGGCCTGTTGTAAGGCAGGTCCTTACCAGGCATCACCAGCAACAACGCCGCCTATGGGCACAAACCCACCTTCGCTGGACCAGACAGGAGTGGCAAAAAGTGCTCTTCACTGATGAGTCACGGTTTTGTCTCACCAGGGGTGATGGACGGATTCGTGTTTATCGTCGAAGGAATTGAGCACGTCTGGGACCTGTTGGATCGCAGGGTGAGGGCTAGGGCCATTCCCCCCAGAAATGTCCAGGAACTTGCAGGTGCCTTGGTGGAAGAGTGGGGTAACATCTCACAGCAAGAACTGACAAATCTGGTCCAGTCCATGAGGAGGAGATGCACTGCAGTACTTCAAGCAGCTGGTGGCCACACCAGATACTGACTGGTACTTTTGATTTTGAGCCTCCCTTCATTCAGGGACACATTGTGAAACATTTTTAGTTTATGTCTTATGGTGTTGACTCTTTTAGTGTTCATACAAATATTTACACATTAAGTCTACTGAAAGTAAAAACAGTTGAAAGTCAGAGGACGTTTCTTTTTTTGCTGAGTATATAATAGTGTTTGATTACAGTATTAGACTGCTCCTTTAAAGTTACAGTTTTAAATTTTGAAGCAATTCTCTTTCTG
Source organism: Polypterus bichir lapradei (assembly GCA_026402145.1). Classification (NCBI taxonomy): domain Eukaryota; kingdom Metazoa; phylum Chordata; class Cladistia; order Polypteriformes; family Polypteridae; genus Polypterus; species Polypterus bichir. The sequence goes on along the minus strand of JANRMT010062790.1, from coordinate 1,087,386 downwards.
GGCCTGTGTAGAAGAGCCTGTCTGTGGAGTATGGGTCAGGCTGCCTGGGATTAGGTCTATTCTAAACCGGCAAAGAAAAGCCCTGGCCTGGTTTAGGAGTCTTTTTGATTCCTTTTTGATTTTTGGTTTTACAAGTGCACTCAGATCATAGCAGACATGCTAAAGTTTCTCCTAATTTTCTATTTCTTGCTAACATATCACCTGGCAGGCCCCTATAGTAAAATATGACCACCAAAATGAATGATAAGTGTGCTTCAAATCTGAGAATACAGAAGTCCATACTGGGCATTGTATCAATAAGAGTAACAATTAATTCAACTAATCAAAAACTCAAATTAAAAAAGGAAAATGCAGAGTAAAATCAACATCAAATGATAACAAAGAACTAAGAATGTCAGTAGAATTTATTTTAAATGTCATTTACAAGCCTACAAGTAGCTATGCTTGCAACATCAATACATCTTTTAAATTTGCTTCAGTACCATGCTGTCAGTCTTTTGTTCTTCTGAATAGGAGACTTCATTGAGTGTGTTTTTTTTTCCCCAGGATACATATTTAACCTTGAAAAAAGAATTTTTGCTAGATCTAATTTATAAATTGTTTTAAAAGGGCAGATGATGTGAATGAAAACAATAGTCTAAAAAATATAATACCCGATTCTGACATCACTCTTTTATACAAAAGTAACATGTGCACAACATTTGTTCAGTGTCAGCTAAGACCTTTGTATTATTTTATTTTATTCTCTTTTATTTGTTTCTGATTCAAACATATCAACTGGATTTAACATATCCAGTGTAATGCGATTAAATAATCTGAAGCACCCAAAGGTGCTACTCTTCATTCTAAGCAAGGTAATAAGCAATTGCCTGTGTCAAAAGTCTTCTGTGTACATAATATTATATAATATTTATGTTAAATATTTCCTAGATCAGCTTTTATCTGTGCCATTGACATTTTCTTAATGATTTTACTTTGAAGTAACTAGTCAGCATCCCTGTCATCCATACCCTTCATTAATAAAATGTTTCATTCATATGTCACCAAACTAATAATAGTCAACTTCTGTCTCTTCTTATTTTACCTAAGGTTCTGAACTAAATCTAGTAGATTTCTGATTCTGGACCTACTCTAGTGTTTTAATGTTATTCATGCAAGATGGAGACCAAAACTACAAATTGTATTCCAAATGGGTCCTTACAAGTGTGTTGTATTCCACGAAGTGTGTTGAATCATGCAGTAACCAAACAGCTCTTCAAATCAGTGTTGTCAGCTGCCTGGTAGTGAGCAGGCACTATTCCAATAACACTCTGGTCTTTTTCATAAGGTGTATTTTCTTGCTCTACATAATCCACTGGGGAGTTATATGCAATGCAACATGTAAAACTTAACATTAATTTGCATTAAACGTCATTTATCATTTTGTCCAGATGCAATTTGTAGACATTTAACTGAATCCTAGGTATCTGCTACTCTACATAATTTAATATAATCTGCAAATTTGAGTAACAAGTTGGATTTTATCTAAATCATTCAGATTAATTAAACAGAATAGCAACTCCAGCATTAGTCTCTGCCTGACCTCGTCTCTGACATCTCCTCATTTAGAAAAAAATCCCTGCCTCATAATCAATTGTTTTTCGTGTTTAAACTAATTTTACTTCATTTGCATTCTGTGTTCTGATTTCCTGTCCAGTTGTATTATGATTGCATTAACTTTGATTGCTAAACCCTGTAGAAGAAATTTGAAATGAGATTTACATGGAAACAAATCGGCTGTAATAAGCGTTTTTTTTAATTTACTGAACATCATAACATAACAAACCCACTCTACCAGTCTATTACAGTAGCTGTGGGGATACACGTTTAACCATAAAACAAGTGAAAGTTACGTTGTTGGAGAGCCGGTACTCATTCAGGCAAAAAACTCAAGTACAGATCCTTTTATTTCAAGGCATACTGTACTTTTATCTGATTTTTTTTTCTCATTAAAATGTAACACGTATTATTGTGAATGCATTAGTCAATACTAAATTATTGCCATGCTTCCCTGTGTTGGCTGGGATTGGCTCCAGTAGACCCCCGTGACCCTATAGTTAGGATATAGCGGGTTGGATAATGGTTGGATAGGTGTTTATTGGCATTAGATGTAAAATTCCCTTAGTATATCTAAACATCTGATTCTGCTGTCTTGTAAATGAGCATTCCTTTCTTAAAAAGTAGTTAGAACACTAGAACATTAGAGCACTCTAGACGAGAACAGGCCATTCAGCCCAACAAAGCTTGCCAGTCCTATCCACTTATTTCTTCCAAAAAAACATCAAGTCAAGTTTTGAAAGTCCCTAAAGTCGTACTTATTTCATTTCTAGTGAACTGACACTGTTTGCCTGCATTTATCATCACAATTGTAATGGCTGTTTTCAGAGGGCACAACCCCCATTTTAAAACTGGGGACTTGAACCCCATCTCAGGAGAAACAAGCCTTCCTTTTCTCTATGATAGGGGCATAAAAGACAATCATAAGTCTTAATAATTGCAATAAATAAACATAATCATAATTAGTGATGAGCAAACTCGGCTTTGTCTTGAGTTCAGAGAAATCCCGGAAGTTTTTGCGAATATCGCTGAACTTGGTGAAATGCATTGAAGTCAGTGGGGATAGATTAACGAAATTAAAACACATATTTTTAATGCATTAAACAGGCCACATGAATTGCAAAAATTAACATGTTAACTTTGGCAGGCCTAATATACATAGATACCTGTATATATTCATATACAATATAGATAGATATAGATATATATATATTGTCACACACGTGTGCATGGGACAGAGCTAAAGGGCTCAAATAATGACAATTCCATGTCTGACCAAGGGGTGGCGAGGTGCACCGACTTTTTCTCTCAATCCTCTGCAGACCATTCATGGGAAATTCCACAGGATTCTGGTGCCTGTGATGACATCTCATCCTGCCCAGATGATGTCACTTCCCACACCCCCCTCCCCCCCGGCACCCATGATGACGGCACTTCCTGCCCAGATCACGTCACTTAATCTCCAGAACTTTAAAGCCACCATCTTTGCCACATGTCGTCAGTTCTGTTTTGAACAATGAACCAGACATGATTTCACAAAAATTAACCCTTTAACAGCCATGACATAATATGGGTAGCTGCCCCAAACCTTTTTATGTCTCCGGTCCATTCTTGTGACAATATGCATTTTCCTATTTCTAATATGCATCACTTCAGTTTGGAAGAAATCAGTACGTTATCCATCTATCCAATTATCCATTTTCCAAAACCTCTTATCTAAAGTGGGGAGGCTGCAGCCTCATTCATTAGGTATAAAACAACTATTAGCCAAGAAGCAAGAACAATTCCTGGACAGGCCACCAGCCCATCACAAGGTGAACACACATAGCTGTTATTTTTAGTAAGCATCCTTTTGCTTCACCAGTTGGCCTTGCAAAAATAACATGTACTGGGAGCTGTAGAACTTGAATTCAAATTTCAGTAGAAACACTAATTACCCTTACTATGCATAGGAATATGTGGTAACATGTACCGATACCTATAATGACATTTTTTGAGTAAAGGAGTATAATTATTTATTTGTTCATTTTATTATTATATTTAATATCTTATATATATAGTCACACCTGGGTGCCTGAGGATTACCTTCCAGGCTCGTATAAGGTATGCAATAACCAAGCAAGACAAGAGGGGGTGCCAAAGCTAACAATACCATCTCTTTTCTCCTCTTTGGCTCTGAGAAGCTGGCACCCAGTTATGCCCACCCACTCAACTAAGACAGTATAAATCTGAAGGCTCTCTGTGTCTTTGTACTGAGGAACTATATCCCACCTTAGCGAGCTACCAGAGCCAGACCTGCTTGATAGGACTGAAACTTTAGAGAAGTCATTGAGGCTTACAGGGCACATTTTGAGCCTGTTTTCTTCTGCACCACAGTACATTCATTTCTGATTAGTTTTCAGGATATTGGCAGTAAACAGGGTCACCTGGTTGGCACCACAACTTTTATTTGGTTCTCCACTTCCTTATTTGCCATTATGCATACATATACACACACACACCTGCACACACACTCAAAATGTTTCTCTGTCCTGGTCAGGTGACAGACTCCCTAGAAGGTAGAGCCTGTGGACAATAACAGCAATTGGCAAAATAGAAACATCTACTAAAACTATAGCCTGTCTCTAGTAAAACATTGAATTGAACTTTAAGTATTTTAAAGGCAAAGTACTTTAACTTGTATCAGCCTAATGGTTGATAGTACAGCTTTTTTTTTTATAAATATTCTCTTCTTTATGTACTGTAATTCTCCTTATAATGACTCAGATGCTTGAATCACAACTGTTTCATGAATATTTGTTCATTCTGTAAACAAAAAGAAACATTTCTGCTTTTTGCTTCCTACAGTTCCCGACTAAGAATAAGTTTTTTATGACCTTAACAGTAACTTTTTCCTTTGTCTATGAATAAGTAAGAATCTTTTGCATTTTTAATCAACTCTTATTCTGTGATGAGGAAAAAAAAAATCATCCTGCCTTTTAAACTCCCAGAATAACAATAATGCTCAATAAAGAACATGTACAAATTTTCATTATAAAATATAGAAAGTATAGAAATAAAATGCACATTATATGACATACAGTATTTGGTATTTATTGAACTCAAATCCACACAAGTCTCTTTCTGTGTGTCTTGAAAAGGGAAGGGCTAAGGCAGTAATCACTTACGGAATATCTGGAAGCAGACTCCCCTGATCATTCTTAGGGCAATTTCAGCATTTTTCAGCTATAAGTGCAGCTCTTCTTCTGCCAAATCTTACCGACTTTACTGTTCCTTTGAATTCACCTGCGAGGTGGGCAGTTAAGAGGACATTCCAGCTTTGTTGCAGGGTACAGATAGATAGATAGATAGATAGAGAATACTTTATTTGTTCCCAAGGGGAAATTAAAACTTTACAGAAGCTCGAGAAAATACAGTGTAAATATTATAGCAAACCACAACTCCCCAAAACACAAAGGAACTATCAGGCTGTCGTCTGATAAGAGGCTTATAGGTGGAAGTAAGATATGGTTAGAGCTACAGAGCTCAGCCACAGGTTTACATTTACAGACATTAATATTTCAATAGAGCAGGTCCAGTCTGTTGTGTCCCTGGCTGAAGTCACCAACATTCTAGGGTCAGAATGATTCATCATTAGGGTTTTATTAAAAGAGTGAATTGTGTCTGTTACTGATTTAATAAACCTTAACAGGCATTATTTAGCTTATGGCCCTAGGTAGTGACAAGGACGAGTTTGGTCAGTATATTAATGTCTGGACTGTACATTTTAGTTATAATTTTAATGTGTTTGCATTATTACCATTGCTCATTTACACAGAGGTCCAGTCACCTCCTGCCTTTTCTGCTCCACCTGATCATATCAGATGAACCTTAGCCATCATTAAAATAGCATCTGAAAATTAGAAAATTAGTCTGGTTCTCTGCAGTACCCAAAATGCCACAGTACAGACTTGCCATGACTTACCAATTTGATATGACATTTCATTCAACTTATTTAAAAGTGACCAAACGTTTGCCATTATACAGGCCAGATCTCAAGTTTTCCACATTAAATTTATCCTCGATTTGCATCTTCATCCTTTCCATCCTTGGAAGACCTCCTTAGGTGGTAGTAATCATAGTACTACCAGCTGAGTATGGGAATATTTAATATATATCTCACTTTACATTCCTCAGAGTATCTTACTTTCTCAAACTTTGTAACCATAAGGTAACATTCAGATTTTCTTTGATCTCCCTGTGACATATCTGAAGTTCACAGCTTGTCCACAGTTGATACAAGCCAACACGTGGGTTTTCAATAACAGCAGCATATTTTTAATTTAAAAATCCATTTGAAAATTTATATAGTATAGCCAGATGCCCGCTCACATCTAATTTTAACATTATCAAAAAAAGTTAATCAGAAAAACACTACTGGGAGCAGCAAATTATTGGTCATAAGTATTACTGCTTGACTGCCACTGGGGCTGTTTCTGACACTCGGAGGAGATCTTTTGATCTAGCTGGTTAGTGTCTGGTCAGCCATGGCTCTCCTTACTAATTCAATGAAAGCTGTGCTCCAAGCAAAGGCAGAAGTATAAAGCAAAGTAAAAAAAAATAAAAGCAATCTTGAAGCTAAGAAGCTGGAATTTAGGGAATATGATGGCTGTTTATTCTCAGAATAGCTGAGAATAATTGTTGCTAACAATGATATGCAGAGACCTCCCCGCGATGGAGTAATATTCTGTCCTGGTGTTTTTTCTGCCTGGCACCCAATGATTGCTTGGATAGGCTCCAACTACCTCTCAACCCTAGCCTGTATAAGCAGATTAAGAAAGTACATGAATCAATGGAACAGCTGCACTACAAGAAACATGTTCTGAGGATTTGGGTGGTATAAAAGAGCATAACTTCTTCAGAAAATGAAGGGATCTAATAAACCTAGAAGGCATATCGTTTGCCTTTGCAGTCAAAAGTCATTTGCTTCAGTCAATTGAACTCAGAACCTACTTACAAAATAGACATTTTTAAGCTTTACTCTTCAAAACACAATATTGCTGCAAGTTTCTTAATCCCTGATTGCACAACAAGGCTACCACTATACCCTTGGGCAAATTTATGCAGAAAGAGTGTGAAGATTTGTGACGTCCAAAAAGAAAAGGGGTGGGATTATAAAGTCTTGAACACAACACAGGGTCATGTCACATGAGTGACATGAGTGTCTGAGGAGTGAGTCACCAGACATGGAGGTGATTTACAGTCCTCAGATTACCCAAGGTCCCTGAAAGCCTTTGAAGCTGCAATGTGTCCTGTCTGCAGCTGGATGCTCAAACTATATGTGATTAAAAAAAAATTACACCTGTTTATATCTATACTAATAAAAGGCAAAGCCCTCACTGACTGACTCACTCACTCACTCACTCATCACTAATTCTCCAACTTCCCATGTAGGTGGAAGGCTGAAATTTGGCAGGCTTATTCCTTACAGCTTACTTACAAAAGTTAAGCACATTTTATTTCGAAATTCTACGCGTAACGGTCATAACGGTCGATAACGGTCGACAACGTCCGCCATGTTGAACTTTCTTATTTATGGCCCCATCTTCACGAAATTTGGTAGGCGGCTTCCCTGCGCTAACCGAAACCGATGTACATACTTATTTCGGTGGTATGACGCCACTGTCGGCCGCCATATTGAACTTTCCAACGTCACTAATTTTCCAACTTCCCGTGTAGGTAGAAGGCTGACCTCATCTTCACGAAATTTGGTAGGTGGCTTCCCTGCGCTAACCAAAACCGATGTACGTACTTATTTCGGTGGTATGACGCCACTGTCAGCCGCCATATTGAACTTTTCAACAGTCTTTGTTACTTATGGGCCCATCTTCAAGAAATTTGGTACACGGGTTCCCAACGCTAACTGAATCCTACTTACGTACATATATACATCCATAGCCTGCAGCTCAGTCACCGTGTGAGGCGCCGTTGAGTCCCCCATCCCAACGCCTCCCACGTTGTTGGCTGCCTGCCTATATAAGGCCGTCCGTCGCTCCAGTCTCTTCATTTCCTTCCTTGCTTCGCCATGGGATTCACGTCTCCCTGCTGATAACTACAGCCTTTTTATTTAATCCACGGCTTCTCCGCTGTTTTATTGTTCATTTATTACGATTATAGTTATTGTGTAGGTATTTTAGACTAACTTTACATTGTTCAGGTACCCATTTCCTTTATCTTTCCAACCGTACCCGCATTAACATGTCTATCGAGGTGATCACCATCGATCAAAGAACTGTCACTTACTGAGTGGTTTCCATGCCCGGAGATGGCACCTATCTTTTCCATTCTCTGTGTTACATATTGCACTGCCATATCAGGCTCACTCTTGATATCTGGAGAAACATTGTGTCTTATGTATTGAATGACTGGGACAGGTTCAAGGTGTGGACTGCTGAAGGTACAGGAGATAATTATACTACACAGGAGCACTAGAAGAGTGAAATGCTTAAGCCCTTCACCTATGGTTCTGCATGTGAGTTGATGGCTGCCGCTGAATTGTTCGGTTGTCGCTTTCAAGTGTACCGAAATGGCCAAATATTTTACATCTTTGGACAACCGCCAATGCCTCTTAAACATCTTAGATTCACAGGTGACGATTTGTGTAGTGAACACTTTGATGCTTATGAATGTTTAAACTCTTAAAAGCTGGATGTGAAGTTATCAATGAAACTGGTTGTATACTTACAACGCTTGACAGATGCCGAATGTCACTTCAACACAAGTCCTGCAAATACTGTCGTAATTGAAACAAACCATGAAACTCAAACCGATTATGACAGCAGCAATCCAAGCTGTGAGATTTGAAACAAGATTACCATTCACATGGCCAACTGTATGTTGCATGCTTAAGAGTAAGCTCAGCGCACAGCTTGGTCATATTACAACCGGAGGGCCGAACTCACAATGTGGTATACAAAGAGATCCTTAACAAATAATTATTGGTATATTTTCCCTCAGTTTAAAAAAGTTTAATTTTCTTCTTAATAAAACTTTTAAGGCAGTACTTCGCCGCTGTGAAGCACAGGTATTTTGCTATATATATATATAGATATAGACATAATGTGTGTGTATATATGTGTATATATATATATATATATATATATATA
>JANRMT010062790.1:937553-1078245 GCA_026402145.1 Polypterus bichir lapradei | reverse complement strand
TATATATATATATATATATATATATATATATATATATGACAGCAACACTCATAACAGTGACAAAACAATTACATTGACAATCATGTTACGTTATTTTCAAAATGTTTCCTTTAATTTTTCATTACTTCTTTAACACACTACTTCTCCGCTGCGAAGCGCGGGTATTTTGCTAGTGTATATATATATATATATATATATATATATATATATGTGAATGGTACTTATGTGAGATGGTCTGTGGAAACTTGTATGTATGAGTGTATTTATTTTTATACTTAGATAATTCCTATTTATACAGCCTAATTCCTAGGAGCAATGCTTCCCATAATGCACAGTATTTCCTGTAGTTAGATCAGTGTTGGATCATGTTCATACCTTACGTGAACCACTCTGGGTTTCGTTTGGTACGGTTCTACGGCCACCATTTCTAATGGATATCAGTCTGGTTTGTTTTGGTCTGCACTAGAATGAGATGTGTGTGTTCACATCTACCTAAATGAAACAGACTACGTGGGAAATTGCTCCAGTGTTTGAAATGAGGCTCCAAATGAATTAGGTGTGAAAATACCTTTAGGCAAAGTGTTTGTCGATGTTAAGGAACTAGATAAGCCACCCCATATGACATATAAAGACCTAAATCTGTGTAATTAGGCCTAGTGGAGCAAAGAAGGCTTGTTTTCTGTTTGTTTATATGTTTCTTTTATTTGCTTTCTGTTTCTCTCTATATTATCAAATATAATGATTTTATCAAACAAAATACATAACGTTTTAAATCTTGGCTCTGTCTACTTTGGATTGTGTCCTATCATAAGAGAAACATATGCAGTGTGATCCAAAAAGCAAAGTTTATAGAGGAAAATAACTTTTTGGGGAAATCAAACTATTTGACTCTGAATTAAGGATGATAGTTATTAAATAAGTTGTTTTTGTGTTTTTATAAGAAGGATCTTTGTTAAACATATAATGTTGGAAAAATAGCTATATAGTAATTCTACTTTCACAGTAATAAGTAATAAAAATGTATTTTTATATTGACTGCCACTAATTCAATGCACGAGTGTAAATGAATTTTTACTTTGCAAACCCTTTACAAATAAAACTAATTATCTTTCTTTCTATCTTGTGAAATTTGTGATAATAATCTTCGGAATCTTACAAATATCCATAGCTGATGCCTTCTGCCTCTCTTTTAGGACTGGCAAGCAACGAATAACCCATGAAACCAAGCAATTGATTTTTTAGGTGTGTTCACATTGTTGTTGCCATGTCCGTTTATCGAACTGCTCCCAGTGTTGTGATTTTCTTGAAATTTGGTAAACTTATCCTTCTAGAAAATTTGCAAAGTTTAAACTAACTTATGAAAAACTGCAGATGAAATTTCTAACTTAAAACAGAGACGTTATTTGCAACCTCAAGTACTTATTAATTTACTACATCAAATTTACCTTAAGAGAGGGTATCTCAACTTGTATTTCCTACTTTAACGTGTTTGATAGCTGACACTGATAGCAAAACATACAAATTATTGGCACGGCACCATTGTTACAGGTGAGGGCCTGGAACTCATAAATCAGTGACTTGTGCTGTTAAGACAACGCTGAGGCTCCATCTCTGCTGTTTGTTTTGTTTCATTTTTTATGTTTAAGTTTTTTCTATTTGTTAATTATTGTCTGCCAGTATTTCCTTCTAAGATTAAGATTTGGGGTTTAGTAAATTTTGTTGGGGGGGGGGGTGGTTCTTTTTTTAGGAATAACACACTTGATTAACCTTGGTTAGAAACAATACACATTCCGGTTGATTAAATATTTTTGAGGCTCTTCTATAATGAGATTTTCCCTTAAAGTATAAGTTCAACATTTTTCAAGTTGAAGTTATTTCTTCGCAGTCATGGTATATATTAATTTGACACATGAAATTCTGTTCTAAAGTGAAGAATTTTCTTTATAAATTAGAAAAAAAAATACCAAGCCTGCTCATGTGCTCTAAAATGGAGCTGAAGGGTATTGGGGTCCAAATGTGAAAACAAAAGCCTTAAACCTATTGAAAAACATCGTTTTTTTCAAATAAATTGTGTTATTGAGTACTGATCTGTGTTTTCAGATTGCAAAAGATTATATGCATTTGTCATTTTAGGATGAAGAAAACATGAAAACCAATACAAGTCAATACTGCTCATCTTACTCCATGGCAATCCTTCAGCACCAGGCTAGCAGTTCCCCCAGTATCTACTTTTCACTCATCTCCAAGTGCTTTTATTAACATTGCTGAATGTCCCAATGTGAATCACTGTCTCTGCTCTTTAGACAGTTAGACAATAATCACTGACAAAACATCATAAGATTACTCATAGTTCATCAACTATATTTTGTTGTTTAGTGTTGCTCGATGCCTCATGCAGTACAGCCATTCCCTTGATGCATTGCTGGACCATCCTAACACCTTTATGGTGCTCTAAACTATACAGGGATCACTCTAAAACTCTAAGATTAAATCCATTTTGAATCTGCACATATGTTATTCACATTATTTTTTGTCATGTGCAAATTACCACACTCGCATCCAAGCAGTTTTTTTTTTTTTTAATGTTAGTGTAAAATTTTCCACTTGTGGAGTCATGTCGGTGCTCAAAAACCTTATGATTTTGGAGCGCTACTGATTTGGAAGTTTCAGAGTATTTACTCAACCTGTACCAATCTTATCTTCTAATGTATAAATTCAGAAGTTACTGTTGAAACACATTTGTTGCAGATAACGTATTCTTTGCAGTAATTTCAGTGGGCAATTCAAGTTTAGTTCCTTTTATATTTTTATCTACTGTTTAAAAGGTTTCCAAAAAGCATTTCTTGTTTCTTTCATTTTATTTTGTAAATATTTAGTTCTGTTAATCTTCATTTGAAGTGTCTTTTGTCTCAGCGATTTCTGATCATTACACACATCTGCGCTTCATTAAGCAATTTAAAGAATCTTAATTTAAATTTTTAATCTTTGAGGGATGGTAATCCTTTACTTTTCACCTTGTTTACCAGCACACTATTTGAGAACATCCATAACATCAACTCAGTACACATGCTGCTTGAAGTCATCCAGGTAAGTTCAACTAAAAAGCAAAGAAAATAAGAATCACTTAAACTTAACTGGAAATTAATGGTAGAGGAAATGGGCTCACTAAGTGTGACTCTGCAAAACTGTTACAGTTTTAGTGAATTAACATATACTTAGAATGTTACACTAAAAACAACCTTACAATTCCATTATCAAAACATTATAATTATTTCATATTTTAGTGATAAAGCCACAACAATGACCTGGTATCCACAATAGTCAGCATTGTTACAGTCAACAGTTTTAGCTGCTTATTTGTTAATTGGGTATTTATTTCAAAAATGTTATATTTAACAAATCTGAAACACAATTAACCAGAGACCCTACACAATCAACAACAAGAGCAACTATTAAAGCAAAGTTCACATCACTGGACATAGCTACAGTATTTGAGCCACCACAAGCCTGTCTGAATTTGGTTTTTAACTTTATGATCTTGGAAAATACTGTAGCATCACAACGGATGGATTCTCTGCTCTTTACATGGCTCTTTGAGGTGACTCACTATGTTTAATAGGACTGCTTGTCTTTTACCGTGCTACTTGAAAAAGCACTTGTAACTGTGCGGAGTTGCTGTTTTTACAGGCACTCCTCCTATAGATGATGTAATGCAAACTCATTCTTTTGGTGGCTCATCCCTGGCTGATGGTCCAGTGCTGTTACAATATTACTGAATAAATAAATATTATGAATTCTAGTAATACATTGTAGCTGAGCAAATGAAGAGGCAGGGCAGAGGCCTTGGGGTGCCAACCTAGCAAAACCCCATTTAAACGGACCAAAAAATTAAGAAAGGAAACGAAAAATGTGTGCCTCAATGTGCCTTTTAGAGACTATGGTCCTTCTCTCTGGAATGAAAAGTTACCGGCTCTGACTTTGGTCTGCACAGAAGCAACGGCAGCGTCAAAATTAGATGCTTCCTCCCAGGAACATTCTTCTTTTAGAGGTGAGGCTTCCTTTGCTTCAGTGCCCTCATGAGGCCGTTAATGAAAAAGGAGACAAGAGTGTTAGCAACACCGCCCCCTCTTGTCCCGGGGTGGTACTACTTTTTTTAGGCAAACCTGGAAGGTGACCCTATGGCATGCATGCGTGACAATAGGTAGCTACACTTCATAATCACTATTACTTTGAATATCACAAATTGGTAGAAGAACATTTCATGAACAAAAATGTGTTATTAAACTGTTTGAAGTAAAATACAAAAATTAAAAACTCTTCAAAATTTCAAAACATTTAATTCCCCAAGCACACCAGAATATTATACCATAAATACATTTTCTAATATATTTTCAATGAGTAAAGTTCTAAAACCTTTTGGTTTATATGTTTAAGAGAGAAGCAACATCATAATGCTTATAGCTGTTTTATAATTCTTAAGAAATTTAACAGAATTATGCAAATATTTATGATTAAAATGGCTTTGTCAGAGGTCCCTACTCTGTACTTTCTTTTGACTTTCTGACACTAGGTGAGACCAAAGCCAAGCACATTTCAACACAGTTTCTACAAAGTGCAAGCTGATCTCACGCAGTATATTCAGTTGCTATTGATTTAAACAAACAATACTAAGATTCTGAGGCATGAATTACAGTGTGAAAAAGCAAGCATGCTTCAGTACTGAGCCATAAAGTTAGGAAGGACATAGAAAATTACAAAAGCAAAGGACAAATGTTAGGTAAAACTGAATGAATCATATGGGAAGTTGATTCACTGAAGAGGTGGCAGACTTTATTTTAAGAGTGCTTCACTAAATCCATGGTAAAGAAACCTATGCAAATAGCAGCATATAAAACCAGAATGAGTCATTTTATGCAAGGTAAGAGGTTCTAAGTATTGTGGTGGGTTGACTGATCACTAACTTATATAAGTGATTGCCAAACAGGTAAGGGTGACATGGCACAAACACAGGGGCGAATACTACAGAGAAAAGAAGCATTGAGAAAATAAGCACTCATCAGCACTGAAATAAGAGATGTTATGGGAAATGGGCAGATGGTTTGGGATGATGTCTCTGGACCATCAGGCACCACATAAATATGTAGGATCCTGACATAAACATTACAGAGAATGCAAACACGGTTGACCTTTAAATTTTGAATTGAGGCTAAATGATGCAGAGATTTATGGGACTGCCAAAGAGAACTCTAGAGTGTGGGTCCCAGGACGTTTAGGGATTTTTCCTGACAATAATATTAACTTCAAAATGGCAAGTAAAGTCTAATTCCTTGCCAATGACCATTTAAGCCTAAAATGTATTTTTGATTATGCTTTCTTGGCTGCTTGCTGGTTCCTGTGATGTAACACTATTTCTATTGCTATGGTTAGATAGCTAGGTAAATAGATAGATAGACTGCGTCACACATGAGCAACTGGGGGTCATCTTCCTGGCTGTCACTCTGGGACAAGATAGGGTGTTGTGGCTAACAGTTTTTTCTCTTTCACCTGCAGCTCCGAGAAGATGCCCAGTGACAGCCATGACACCTACAGCAGGCCTCACCCTTTCTAGTCAGGACTCCATAAAACCAGATGCCCACAGAAGGTGTCAATACTGAATGAGCTCCTATGCAAGAATGTAGCGAGAAACAGAGAAGACTCTGTGTGGGCTGATCTTCTGGCCAGCTGTCTTTTCTGTTATGCTGCGGTGCACCTGTTTGCTTTTTATTTTGGTTTGCACACTAAACAGAACTACTGGGTTGGTACCCCAGCAAATTCTGCCGCCCCACATATCACAGTTGCCCCACTCTGAGGTCTATTGGTCAACCTGTACAGAACAGCACATTGCATCAAATTCCTGTCATTGTATGAAGAGGATTTTTGAGGCTGCTTGCTGTAATCACAGTAGATTGCTTAACAACAGTAAAGCTCTCTATCCACTATAAGAATGTTCAGTGTGATTACTATGATTACACAAGGGTAGAAGTACCTGATATTGATTTTTAGATATGCTATTATGGTATTATTGTTTTTTGCAACAAGGTGCCTGAAGGACAATGGTGAACATGGCATATAAAATAATATTTGTACTCTGGTTCACAGACCTGATAAATCTGACTGCAGAGGAAGAAATCTTTTCAAAATGATTGAGTTACAGCAGATCGTTAATTTGAGTCATTTGACTGTTAAAAAGATCATAGGATTGGCCTGACAAAACCCGCTCCCAATAATAACTATGTTCAAAATAGAGAATTTGTTTATCAATTTATTATTTAGTTCTTCTCGTTTAAAAAAGAAAGTTGTTGGACAAGCAAGAATTTCACTGTTCTCAGTACGCATAACAAGAGAACAGGCCATTGAGCCAAACAAAGCTTGCCAGTCCTATCCACTTAATTCTTCTTAAAAAACATCAAGTCAAGTTTTAAAAGCCCTAAAGTACTAGTGTAACTAGTGTACTAGTGTAACACACTACTTGGTAGCTTATTCCCTGTGTCGACAGTTCTCTGTGTAAAGAAAAACTTCCTAATGTTTGTGTGACATTTACCCTTACCAAGCTCCCAACTGTGTCCCTGTGTTCTTGATGAACTTGTTTTAAAATAGCAGTCTTAATCCACTAGACTAATTACTTTCATATTTTTAAACATTTCAATCATGTCTCCTCTTAATCTTCTTTTGCGTAAACTGAAAAGGCTCAACTCTTTTAATCTCTCCTCATAACTCATCTCCTGTAGCCCTGGAATCAGCTTAGTTGCTATTCTCTGGACTTTTTCTATCACTTTTATATATTTTTGGTACCATGGAGACCAAAACTGCACACTGCTCCAGTTGACGTCTCCCCAAGCTTCACCATAACCTCCTTGGAATTGTACTCCACACATTGTGCTTGTAACCTGACATTCTGTTCTTCTTCTTAATGTCTTCTGAATACTGTCTGGAAGTTAATGAGGACAAGTCAACTATGACTCCTAAATCATTCTCATATGGTGTACTTTCACCTGAAGTCCCACTGTGTATTCAAGCCTAATATTTTTATTTCCTGCATGTCATACTTTACCTTTACTGACATTAAATTCCATCTGCCACAAATCTGCCCAAGCCTGTGTGCTGTCTAAGTCCCTCTACAATGATTCAACAGATTCTAGATTATCTGCAATCCACCTAACTTGGTATCATGTGCAGATTTTACCAGCTTGTTATTTATACTCCAATCCAAATAATTTATATCATAAGTAGCAGCAGCCCTAGCACTGACCCCTGTGGGACACCACATCACTCGATTCTGTTAAGGTTCCTCGAATCATCATCTTCTGCTTTCTGTGTTTTAGCCGTGTGTTTCTGCGCCCATTTACAGTGGTGTGAAAAACTATTTGCCCCTTCCTGATTTCTTATTCTTTTGCATGTTTGTCACACAAAATGTTTCTGATCATCAAACACATTTAACCATTAGTCAAATATAACACAAGTAAACACAAAATGCAGTTTTTAAATGATGGTTTTTATTATTTAGGGAGAAAAAAAAATCCAAACCTACATGGCCCTGTGTGAAAAAGTAATTGCCCCCTGAACCTAATAACTGGTTGGGCCACCCTTAGCAGCAATAACTGCAATCAAGCGTTTGCGATAACTTGCAATGAGTCTTTTACAGCGCTCTGGAGGAATTTTGGCCCACTCATCTTTGCAGAATTGTTGTAATTCAGCTTTATTTGAGGGTTTTCTAGCATGAACCGCCTTTTTAAGGTCATGCCATAGTATCTCAATTGGATTCAGGTCAGGACTTTGACTAGGCCACTCCAAAGTCTTCATTTTGTTTTTCTTCAGCCATTCAGAGGTGGATTTGCTGGTGTGTTTTGGGTCATTGTCCTGTTGCAGCACCCAAGATCGCTTCAGCTTGAGTTGACGAACAGATGGCCGGACATTCTCCTTCAGGATTTTTTGGTAGACAGTAGAATTCATGGTTCCATCTATCACAGCAAGCCTTCCAGGTCCCGAAGCAGCAAAACAACCCCAGACCATCACACTACCACCACCATATTTTACTGTTGGTATGATGTTCTTTTTCTGAAATGCTGTGTTCCTTTTACGCCAGATGTAACGGGACATTTGCCTTCCAAAAAGTTCAACTTTTGTCTAATCAGTCCACAAGGTATTTTCCCAAAAGTCTTGGCAATCATTGAGATGTTTCTTAGCAAAATTGAGACGAGCCCTAATGTTCTTTTTGCTTAACAGTGGTTTGCGTCTTGGAAATCTGCCATTCAGGCCGTTTTTGCCCAGTCTCTTTCTTATGGTGGAGTCGTGAACACTGACCTTAATTGAGGCAAGTGAGGCCTGCAGTTCTTTAGACGTTGTCCTGGGGTCTTTTGTGACCTCTCGGATGAGTCGTCTCTGCGCTCTTGGGGTAATTTTGGTCGGCCGGCCACTCCTGGGAAGGTTCACCACTGTTCCATGTTTTTGCCATTTGTGGATAATGGCTCTCACTGTGGTTCACTGGAGTCCCAAAGCTTTAGAAATGGCTTTATAACCTTTACCAGACTGATAGATCTCAATTACTTCTGTTCTCATTTGTTCCTGAATTTCTTTGGATCTTGGCATGATGTCTAGCTTTTGAGGTGCTTTTGGTCTACTTCTCTGTGTCAGGCAGCTCCTACTTAAGTGATTTCTTGATTGAAACAGGTGTGGCAGTAATCAGGCCTGGGGGTGGCTACGGAAATTGAACTCAGGTGTGATACACCACAGTTAGGTTATTTTTTTAACAAGGGGGCAATGACTTTTTCACACAGGGCCATGTAGGTTTGGATTTTTTTTCTCCCTAAATAATAAAAACCATCATTTAAAAACTGCATTTTGTGTTTACTTGTGTTATATTTGACTAATGGTTACATGTGTTTGATGATCAGAAACATTTTGTGTGACAAACTTGCAAAAGAATAAGAAATCAGGAAGGGGGCAAATAGTTTTTCACACCACTGTACACACTACATCCTGAACATCCTGAACTTCCACTTCTTTTATTATGATACCCAACCTCTCATATGCAAACTTATCAAATGATTTTTTAAAGTCAAGATAAATAATATCATATACACCACTCTGGTCAAATCCTTTTGGTACTTCCTCACAGAATTCCGGCATGTTAATAAAACACGACCTCCATCACCAGAACCCATGCTGACTGTTCAGTCAAATTCCTGTTCTTATCATGTTTTGCTCAGTGTTGTTCTTACTAATTCCTTCCATTCACTTGTGTTATTTTTTAAACTTCTAGCATTAAGGCAATCTATTTTTAATGTGTTACAGCTTTTACTTTTTTACTTAAACTGTGGGTCAGAATTTACGTTATTGTATGTATTTGTATTTACATAATTTTTCATACCTTTATTTACTATTCTAAACATGGCCTGTACTAAACAATCTCCCCCTTTATTTCCTAATTTAAACAAACAGTCCCTGTTCCAATATGAGTCCCTTCTATCCTACACTGTGGTTGAGCCACACATAAAAGGGCCAAAAATAGCAGGAAACGTTTGCCTAGAAAGGCTAATATGTCCAAACTGTAATCAAGAAATCAGTGTCCACATAGACAGAAACAAAAATCCATGAAACCAGAAAAACCCAAAACAATACTCACACTAATGTGTAACAGTGGGGACCTTCCACACACCCAGTTACTAAATCTTCAAGCTAATAACAAAGTCTTTAGGAGGTGTAATGAAATTCAGAGCACATGGAGACACTGGCAGAATGTACATACTTCATACGGACAAGCACAGGATTCCATCTCAGGATGCTAGATCTGTGCCATCAGTGTAAAAGAGTTTAGAAATAAAATTAAATAATGTAAAAGCATGAAAAAGAAAAAATAGTATGTAGGGAAAGGAGGTTTAAATTGATAGGTCAGGTAATTAATTATTTGTTAATCCTTTGGCAATGTTAGTAATTAATTAACAAAATTAACAAAACCCTAACCAAGGAATACCAAATTAATGTAGGTTAAATAAGATCTCTGCTCCACTTTATGTGTCTGATGCCAGCAATATGAACAGATCTGTGCAACTTATGAACAAGGTTTATACACTGGTGTGAAAAAGTATTCAATCCCCTTGAAAGTCATCATAATTTTCTGCATGATAAAAGATTCGTCCACATATTTATCCATTCAGTATTTCTAATGTAAACTCTTATGCTATAACAATACATTCTCAAAGTCAAAATAAACCATTTTCTGTAAATATTTAACTGAAAAAGAAAAACTCAGAAGTTATTGCAGGATAAGTATTCAAGCCCTACACATTAATACTTGTTTGAGGACATTTTTGCTGCAATAACAGCCTTAATTATTTTGGGGTAAGTATATACCAGTTTTGCACAATGTTCAGGAGTGATTCTTCCCCATTTGTCTTGGCAGAATTTCTAGAGATCCTCTCTGTTGGTGGGATGGCGCCTCTGGACAGCACTTTTCAAATAGTACCACAGATTCTCAGTAGGGTTAAGATCAGGGTTTTGACTTGGCCATTCCAAAACATTCAACTTTCTGTTTGTGAGCCATTCCAGTTTTCGCTTTGGCTTTATGGTTAGGGTCATTGGCATGTTGAAAGAAGAAATCATCTCCCGAGCCATAGGTTCATAGCAGACTGAAACAAGTTCTCCTGCAATTTTGTACAGTATTTGTGTCCATCCATTGTCTTTTCCCATAGCATGATGCTGCCCCCACCATATTTCACCATAGATTTAGTGTTTCTTAAGGCGTGGGCAGTGTTAGTTTTATGCCACACATACCTCTTTGTAGTCTAGATAAAAATTTATATTTTGGTCTCATCTGATCATAAAACTTTCTTCCACATCTTAACTGGGTCTTTCTCATGCTTTGTAGCAAATGCCTTGCTTTTATGTGGACTTTCTTAAGAAATTCCTTCTTTCTTGCTACCCTCCCAAAGAGGCCTGTTTTGTGGAGAGCTCTTGAGATTGTGTACCATGCACCTTCACTCCACTTTCAGCCAAAGTGTATTGCAGAAATCTTAGAGTGACGGGTGGATTTTTAGTAGCCTCTCTCAGCTGTTGACATCTTCCTCTGTTGTTTAGTTTGGAGGGCCGGCCTGTTCTAGTATCTGGGTGCTGTGATGAACCATCCACTTTCTGATGATGGATCCATCAGTGCTTAACAGGACACTCAAATTTGATATTTTTGTGACACTTTCCTGCCTTGTTAATGTCAATGACTTTATTTCTCACATCAGCAGAATGCTCCTTTGTCTTCATTATTGCAGTGATTGTCCAACAAAGACTATGACCCTTTCAAAGGGTGCTTTTCATATCCAGAGAAATACAAAGGACTCATAAGTAGTACCTAATTATGATGAAATGAACGTCACATTTGTGTCATTTTTGATTAATTTGTCATTTGTTTAAACATGGAATTTACAAAGCACATAGGTTTAAATACTTATGCAAACACTAACTTATGAGTTTTTCTTCAGTTAAGTACCTACAGAAAATGGTTTATTTTGACTTTGGAATTGTATTGTTACAACATAAGAGTCCATGTTAAAAATCCTGAATGGATAAATATGTGTACAGACCTTTTTGTCATGTAGAATGTTATGATAACCTTCAAGGGGACTGAACACTTTTATGCATGCCACTGTAAATTGCTGAAGGTCTACATTAAACACTTTCACTTTATCTGTTGTGGTCCAGACATAACAAATAACTCAGAATTGCCTGCTTCTATAAACCAATTACAATTTATTTATACGTAAGAGTAACAGAAGATAGATATATGCAAGTATATATAGATATACTAGCAAAATACCCACGCTTCGCAGTGGCGAAGTACTGCTTTAAAATTTTTCTTAAGAAGAAAATTAAACCTTTTTAAACTGAGGGAAAATATACCAATAATTATTTGTTAAAGATCTCTTTGTATACCACATTGTGAGTTCAGCCCTCCAGTTGTAATATAACCAAGCTGTGCGCTGAGCTTACTCTTGAGCATGCAACATACAGTTGGCCATGTGAACAGTAATCTTGTCTCAAATCTCACAGCTTGGATTGCTGCTGTCATAATCAGTTTGAGTTTCATGATTTGTTTCAATTACGACAGTATTTGCAGGACTTGTTGTGTTGAAGTGACATTCGGCATCTGTCAAGCGTTGTAAGCATACAACCGGTTTCATCGATAACTTCACATCCAGCTTTTGAGAGTTTAAACATTCATAAACATCAAAGTGTCCACTACTGAAATCGTCACCTGTGAACATAAGATGTTTAAGAGGCATTGGCGGTTGTCAAAAGTTGTAAAATATTTGGTCATTTCGGTACACCTGAAAGCAACAACCGAACAATTCAGCGGCAGCCATCAACTCACATGCAGAACCATAGGTGAAGGGCTTAAGCATTTCACTCTTCTAGTGCTCCTGTGTAGTATAATTATCTCCTGTACCATCATCAGTCCACATCTTGAACCTGTCCCAGTCATTCAATACATAAGACACAATGTTCCTCCGGATATCAAGAGTGAGCCTGATATGGCCGTGCAATATGTAACAAAGAGAATGGAAAAGGCAGGTGCCATCTCCGGGCATGGAAACCACTCGGTAAGTGACAGTTCTTTGATCGATGATGATCACCTAGATAGACATGTTAATGGGGGTACGGTTGGAACGATAAAGGAAATGGGTACCTGAACAATGTGTGAACTTGAACCCGGACACAGGCAGACGGACAACATAGTTTCACCCACACACCGTTTATTTACAGTACTATATACAATTATTTGTGCTCACAAACCCCAGTGCCTCCAGCACCGATTCCCCCAATGTCCAGGCCTCTCAGTCACTGTGCCTTTCTCCTGGCCGCCTCCCGTCCTCTTCCACCCGACATCCACTGATGACTGGAGAGAGGCGGCCCCTTTTATGGGAACCCGGATGGGCTCCAGCTGCTTCCCGGCACTTAGCATTGGCCACACCCCTGTGTGGCGGAAGTGCCGGCTGCGCACCCGGAAGCCGTCCGTGTGTCCCTTGTCGTCTTCCCCCCGGCACTTCCTGGTGTGGCGGAAGTGCCGGGCTCCCGGGATAATTAGGCACTGGGGCGCCGCCTGGCGGTGGCCACGGGTCCCTACAGGGCTGGGCTTCCAAGCCCTGTACCCGAGGCCCCCTGCATAACCAGGACGGACACCCCCACTCGGTCTGGAGGAGGCACACGCCCTCCTCCGGTCCTCCAAGGCGTCCCGACCGGGCTCCAGCCCCGGCCGAGGACCAGATGGAATAAACCGGCATCGGGGCGCCGCCTGGCGGTGACCACGGGCCCCTACAGGGTAGGGCTTCCATGCCCTCGACCCGCGGTCCCCAAAAGAACCAGGACGGACGCCCCCTCACGGTCTGGAGGAGGCACAAGCCCTCCTCATGTCCTCCTGGGCGTCCCGGCCGGGGACCACAAATGTAAAGTAAAGCTAAAATACCTACACAATAACTAGAATCGTAATAAACAAAAAATAAAACAGCGGAAAAGCCATGGATTAAATAAAAAGGCTGTAGTTTTCAGCAGGGAGATGTGAATCCCGTGGCGAAGCAAGGAAGGGAATGTAGAGACCGGAGCGACGGATGGCCTTATATAGGCAGGCAGCCAACAACGTGGGAGGCGTTGGGATGGGGGACCCAATGCCGCCTCACACGGTGACCAAGCTGCAGGCTATGGACGTATATATGTACGTAAGTAGGATTCAGTTAGCGTTGGGAACCCGCATACCAAATTTCTTGAAGATGGGCCCATAAGTAACAAAGACTGTTAGAAAGTTCAATATGGCGGCCGACAGTGGCGTCATACTACCGAAATAAGTACGTACATCGGTTTCGGTTAGTGCAGGGAAGCCGCCTACCAAATTTCGTGAAGATGGGGTCATAAATAAAAAAGTTCAACATGGCGGACGTTGTCGACCGTTATGACCGTTATGTGTAGAATTTCGAAATGAAACCTGCTTAACTTTTGTAAGTAAGCTGTAAGGAATAAGCCTGCCACATTTCAGCCTTCTACCTACACGGGAAGTTGGAGAATTAGTGATGAGTCAGTGAGTGAGTGAGTGAGTGAGTGAATGAGTTAGTCAGTCAGTTAGTCAGTCAGTCAGTCAGTGAGGGCTTTGCCTTTTATTAGTATAGATACGCAGATCAGCCACAACATTAAAACCACTGACTGGTGAAGTGAATAACCTTGATTACCTTGTTAATACTGCACAGGCCAAAGGTTGGGATATTTTAGGAAGTCAGGTGATGTGCTGGAAGAAGTAAAAATGGGCAAGTATAAGGATCTGAGTGACTTTGACAAGAGACAAATGGTGATGGCTAGACAACAGGATCAGATATTCTCTAGGTCTTGTGTGGTATTTCTGATATGCAGTGGTTAGTACCTACCAAAAATGGTCCGAAGAAGTACAACCAGTTAACCAGCAAAAGGGCCATGGGCGCCCAAGTCTTCTTAATGTGTGTTGGGAGCAAAGGCTAGCCTGTCTGGTCTATTACCACAAAAGATACTGTAGCACAAATTGCTTAAATACTTAATGATGGTCATGAGAGAAAGAAGTCAGAACACACAGGGTGTTGCAGCTTGCTCCTTATAGCCACAGACCAGTCAGAATGCCGATGCTGACCGCTGTTCGCTGCAGAAAGTGTCTACAATGGACATTTAAGTGCCAGAACTGGACCATGGAGCAATGGAGG
Organism: Polypterus bichir lapradei; assembly: GCA_026402145.1. Classification (NCBI taxonomy): domain Eukaryota; kingdom Metazoa; phylum Chordata; class Cladistia; order Polypteriformes; family Polypteridae; genus Polypterus; species Polypterus bichir. The sequence goes on along the minus strand of JANRMT010062790.1, from coordinate 1,063,504 downwards.
AAGGTGGTCTGGTCTGATAAATCCTGTTTTCTTTAAGATCATGTGGATGCCCAGGTGTTTATGCGTCATTTACCTGGGGCAGAGATTACAACCGGATGCATTATGGGAAGAAGGCAAGCAGGCAGAGGCAGTATGATGCTGTGGGCAATGTTCTGCTGGGAAACCTTGTGTTCTGGCATTCATGAGGATGCTACTTTAACATGTGTCACCTAAAGACAGTTGCAGACAAAGCACACCCACTCATGGCAACAGTATTACCTGATGGCAGTGGCCTCTTTCAGCAACCCTGTCACATTGCAAAAATAGTTCAGGAATAGTTCAGGTCTATGTGAGAGAGTGTGTGTGTGCGTGTGTGTGTGTGTGTGTGTGTATACTGTAGATAGATAGATAGAGAGATAGAGAGATAGATAGATAATGTGGAGCCAACCCGGACACAGACAAGGGGACATGTTGTTCATCAAACCACCACACGTTTATTTACAACTATTTACAATAATATTAAATGGTCACTCAGACCCAGTTCGTGCACAATACCCCAAACACACAGTCCTGGCCACAAATGTCTCTTCTTCAGGCCGCCTCCACACCTCTCTCGTGCCTTGTCCTGCTTCCACCCGACTCCAGCTCTGAATGAAGGGAGACGGCCCCTTTTATCCTCTCCCAGACGAGCTCCAGGTGGCTCCCAGCATTCCCTCGTTGGCCACACCCCAGCGTGGCGGAAGTGCCGGCTGTTCTCCCGGCAGCTCTCCGGGTGCCCTTCTAAATCTTCCCCCCAGCACTTCCTGGTGTGGCGGAAGTGCTGAGGGAACAGGTTCCCAAGGCATTGGGGCGCCTCCTGGCGGTGACCACGGGCCCCTGCAGCGTGGGGCTTCCATGCCTTTAACCCGGGGCCCCCAAAGCAACCAGGAAGGCGGCCACCACGTGATCCAGGGTGGGCGTAGACCCACATGCGGTCCCTCACGGCGTCCCGGCTGGGTCATTGCCCCTGGCATCCCTGACAATAGATAGATAGATAAAGGGGAATAACACAACACAAAACATAAAATTATGTTAATTTAGTTGGCACACAAGGTACATAACTTATGAATCCTGGTCTTTCAAATCATGTGGTCAAGAGTAAGTTCTTTAGCTAGTTATGAGGCTTCTTTTGCCTGCACCTTGGCACAGCTAGTTTGCACTGGCTTACCTCCCCACACAGAGTTTCTGTGTATGTGAGTAGCTCTTCTTAAGGTTGTTACCTTTCAGTTATAGTGTCACCTGTATCACAATATTTTTCTGACTACTACGTGACAATTATTAGTTCTCAGATCAAAGCAGGTGTACTTATAGTTTGATGTAAGTGATGCTTTGTTCCTTTCTTGGTTGGCTTTCTCCAGAAACATGAAGGAATCTTCAGTATGCTTTTCTTTCTTTATTAAGGAGTTTTTTTTTTTACTGGTTACCTTGGTCACACCTTCTTGTTGTGTGAAGTACTACAGTCTTCTCCACAAGGTTTTTCCATACAGTGACCTTGATTGCTAGCAAAGTAACCTTTGCTATGGCCACACCCTATAAGCACTGGGTCTCTTCTATAGTGCAGAAGTTACAGCCAAGTTAAGAACAGTGAGCTGATAGAGGAAGAAATGAGTTGGGGTACACAATGTTTTTTTAAAGATAGAAGTGAACATCTTGCCATTGATTTCTTGGATGCAAATAAACCTAACCTTTTGATTGGCAATAGGTGCAATATTTTGTACGTAAAATTTCCTTGTCATTGAGTTATGGTCTTTTGTCTTTGAGCAAGTACTTACAGTAGAAGGTGCCTTTCAGAGCCATTTCTGGCTGTCAATGAGTTAGTGATCATTTTATCAGATTAGGTGCAGAAGCTCCATACCAAAGAGAGGCACAGTTAAGAAAAAGCTGATCTTAAAGAGTGTCAAACTGTGTTCCTGCTGACCTGTTCAAGACAGAATTATTTGCACCATATTGGCTTGTTTTATTATTTAGAAGTGCTGCATTGATTTTAAACTTAATATGTTACAGAAGGATAGTTCAGTATTTCTGCATCTATACAATTTCATTTCATGGATTGGCAAATAACTCTTTATTCATATGCCAGGCTGATACAGTATGAGCTAATGGGAGAAGAAAGTGTTTATCTGTGAATTTACAGAATTCTTTGATAAATGTTTTCAGCCCTTGTTGAATAATGTGGTTTTAATATTTATTGCCTCTCTTGAGCATAACTGTTGATATTACACAATGCAATTTTTCAAACATGCAGCTAGGTAAAGACTCAAATAAAGAAATTAAAATTTCCACATTTTAAATGTTAATTTGATAATTTAACATCTCTATTTTATTTTCATTTTTGGTATTTTAATTTAGCTAGGTCTGAATACTTTACCATTGCCATAGGGTTGGTTGGTCAGCAGGGAAGGTAAGTTGGTCTGAGACCAACAAAGACTGAAGTGACAATTCTGAGAATCCAGTAGCATCTTTTGTTTTAAGAACCTTTGGAAAATTTTTGTACAATTGATGCCATGTATTATTTGATTTTTCTTCACGGAGACCAATGCACAACTGACAGCTGATTGAAAGTATTATAAATTAGATATGCATGTTAGAAGGTGTAGCAAAGAGAATTATACAAGGGTGACAAATTAAAATGGGAACTTTTGAAATGTGTAGTGGCAGCCATGTACAGTTGGCAGCACTGCGGAACAGGGACCTGGAGCTGTAAACAATCTCGCCATTTAGTAATTTAGTAATCAATTGCAAGGCAATCAATGGCAGCTGTCCGAGGATTGTTCTGTAAGCGTGTGATCTCAAGATTCGGTGACATTCCCTGGCCCTCAAGATCACCGAATTTGTCAGTTTGTGATTTTTTCTTGTGGGGCTACCTTAAGAGTCGGGTCTACACGACTCGGCCAAGGACACTGAATGAATTTAAACAAAGAATTCGAGACGAAATTCGTGGTATCCCAGCTGAGATGTTGCAGCGATCAATGGGGAACCTCCACAGCAGATTGGAAGAATGCATATGTACAGGAGGACGCCATCTACAGGACGTAATTTTAAGACATTGATAATTTCGATTACTGTCTCTTAAAAGGCAAGTTGTAGTGGTTCAATTGCTGTCAATAAAATTTTTTTGTTGGATTTCTTCTATATTTATTGGGTTTTTCAAAAGTTCCTGTTTTTCTGTGTCACCCTGTACAACTTTGGCTGCTCGCTAATAGTACGTCATTCAAAATCAAATATTTATATTAACATTATTTAGATAAATAATGTCTTGCACTGTGATAAGCTGTTGTGGTGTGCAAAATATGCAAATTTTGTTTATATTGTCATTATATTTTGTTCAAGCTAAACAAGATGAACTTAAATACAGGACACTTGCATGGGCTGTTTAACATCAAAGCATTCTGTTTTCCTGAATTGTACCAGTATCGATCACAGTACCATCTGTTTGAATGGAGCAGGAATTCAGGAGATGCCTCAAGCTGTATTGATGATTTTATCACCTGTGAAGGGAAGGGCACCAGAACTAAATTGGTTCACAGCTTGAGACAGGAGATTGTTAAAACATCGAAAACTTTATTGCTTGGGAAAACGGACGTATTCAAATAGATTAAAGAGTCTGAGGAAATTTATCCATCATATTGACAGTCAGCCAATTGGAATATCTAACAATCAAGTGTTGCAAAACCCACGTAGAATTTTATAATAAATATGCCTCATCTGAAGAGCAACAGAAGAAGAGGAAAACAAAGACGATAGAAGAGCAACGTCAGAATAGGGTGCCAACAATGTGCATACTTTTGTGTATGTGTATATCTATGTACAGTGTATATGTGTGTTAATCCTAAGGTGTGACAGTAGACCAACCCGGTAACGAACCAGAGTACACTTACCCCTGAAGAAAACAGGTAAAGGGTAAGTACAGGGAAACATCATGATAACACATCTCTCATTAAAATGTTATTGGTACTGTATTTTATCACATTTAATTAACTATACTATGCAATTCTGCACATATGAAAAGAGTAAGATTTTACCAAAATACCAATATCACACATGCATTATATTTTTATTCTAATAGCAAAACAGAGAAGCAATTTTAACTCATAGATGCTAAGTCCTTTGATCTGAAAAACATGCTTTTCTTTCTGTTTTACTTTGGCTAGAAATCTCAATGTTGCTTTCAATATTTGTACTACATTTTATTGATTTATTCAGCACTAGCTGGGCTACCTGTCTAAGATGGGTTGAAATCTAAATAACAGACCTTAGCATTAACATTTGCAGTAGATAATGCAACATATGTGTCTCTGTTATATGCCATTTGCTATGGGATTTGTAAATCGGTACAGTTTCAATATTTGTGATGTGCCATATATTGAAATGACAAATGCGACACATTTTATTGCTACAAATATTCGTGATGTGCCATCTTTTCGAATGACAGTGACACAGAAACTGTATGGACCCATAGACAGACAGACAGGTATTTATCCTTTTATTAAAGTGGATACTTTTGGTTTCCATCTAAATAGTTGGTTTTATTTTTACAAAGATGTTCACTTCTAATACACAGTCAACTGACACACATGCAAAAGCATAATCATGCTGACTCATATGCTCTTGTTGGGATGGCTGTCTTTTTGAAAATAATCAGCACATTTGAGGAAACCATTTGTAAATAGCCATATTTCTATTGAATTTACTAGAAATATTTTTATATTTTAAGACCGCTTAATGTAATTTAGGGTCTCGAATCCTAGTCCAGCAGTATTTGGAACAATTCAAAAATCAATCCTAGGCAAAGCACCAGTCCATGACAGGGTCAACTCCCACACACCCGCACATATACTTACGCAAAAATGGACCACTTTATCTAATTATCCATTATGTTATTTGAATAATAATAACAATAATACATTTTATTTATTTGTAGGCACCTTTCTAAACACTCAAGGACACCGAACAATAGACAAAACACAGATTACAAACAAAAGTAAAATACAAAAGTTAAAATCAGACAGAACAAATGTAGTCAAAGAGAAAAAGTAGTCTTAAACAAATGAGTTTTAAGTTTAGATTTGAAAAGTGAAAATGATTCAATATTTCTAAACTCAGATGGTAGTGAGTTCCAAAGCTGAATGTACATCTGTCTGTTGTTACAAGACATGGCCAAACATAACTGCTTCAGAAACAGAATTATCGAAGCATAAGTAGGAATTATTAGCAGAATGTACTCTAGCTTGGTGCTGGAGACTTTTGGGTTGTTAAGAACTCACGATGGAGGCTGTGAGCAGATAAGCAATTAGGAATTATTCTTATCTCAGAAAGAATTAGTATCAAGCATCTGATAAAATGATTATTTCACGTATCTTTTTGTTATCGCAAGATGGCCTCATTAATGCAGAATGCATATTTTCTAAAATCAAAATTGCTTCTGCTTCACATTGAACATATTGACAGGTTTTAAGGCTTTTCATTTCTCCTACAGACTTGTGAACCCTTAAGCTGCATTGTAAGCTGTGAGAACGGATAAGTTATTTTATAAAATCTATTAAAAAAAAGCTTCAATTAAGAATGCAGTTTTATCTAGCAAAGTACTACAGTGGTGCTTGAAAGTTTGTGAACCCTTTAGAATTTTCTATATTTATGCATAAATATGACCTAAAACATCATCAGATGTTCACTCAATTCCTAAAAGTAGATACAGAGAAACCAGTTAAACAAATGAGACGAAAATATTATACTTGGTCATTTATTTATTGAGGAAAATGATCGAATATTACATATTTATGAGTGGCAAAAGTATGTGAATCTTTGCTTTCAGTATCTGGTGTGACCCCCCCTAAACGTTTCCGGTAACTGTTGATCATTCCTGTACACTGGCTTGGAGGAATTTTAGCCCATTCCTCGATACTAAACAGCTTCAACTCTGGGATGTTGGTGGGTTTCCTCACATTAACTGCTCGCTTCAGGTCCTTCCACAACATTTCGATTGGATTAAGGTCAGGACTTTGACTTGGCCATTCCAAAACATTAACTTTATTCTTATTTAACCATTCTTTGTGTGCTTAGGGTCGTTGTCTTGCTGCATGACCCACCTTCTCTTGAGATCCAGTTCATGGACAGATGTCCTGACATTTTCCTTTAGAATTATCTGATATAATTTAGAATTCATTGTTCCATCAATGAAGGCAAGCCGTCTTGGCCCAGATGCAGCAAAATTCCCTGTTCTTTAAATAACACAGGGTGCCCACTGACACCTGATTGTCATCCCACTGATTGAAAACACCTGACTCTAATTTCTCCTTCAAACTAACTGCTAATCCTAGAGGTTCACATACTTTTGCCACTCACAAATATGTAATATTCGATCATCTTCCTCAATAAATAAATGACCAAGTACCATGTTTTTGTCTCATTTGCTTAACTGGTTTCTCTTTATCTACTATTTAGGACTTGAGTGAAAATCTGATGATGTTTTATGTCATATTTATGCAGAAATATAGAAAATTCTAAAGGGTTCACAAACTTTCAAGCACATCTGTATACTGTATACCATGATCAGAAAGATATAACATTGACTTGAAAAATACCAATCTTATGCTTTAACTTCTTGAAACAATCAGTTGTGAAGGTAGCACATTAGCTCCATAAAGCAGGAACAAGGATGATTTCCTTCTTTGTGTCTCAGGTTTTTGCTTACTTCCAGGAAGAAAATGTTTTAAAGACTGGAGGGCTCAAAAACTTCCACCAAGACATCCCTCAGATATTACACCATTGTGATGGACAGTCTGTGAGCAAACAAGCAGCACCAAGTCCTTTAATCATCTTATTCAAATGTTATTTACAATTGCTCAAGAACTGATTTAATTCAGTATGTGTCTCTGCTTATCTGTCTTTCTCTCTGTAACTAGAAATATTTCAGCAAGTTCTTGGCAGTATGGAAGATTTTAAGCCTGACCTTCAATTGTAATCTTGTTTCCCCTTGTCTCAGAGTGTTTACATTTCAAAAGGCCTTTGTTTCACAGCTCATTTAGTGTTTTAGATTGCAGGTATAAGCTAAATGACTTTGTTTGTGTGGACATACCCATGTTAAATCCGTGTGGAAATATGTAAATATAGCAAAAATCACATGTTACTGCATTTTGTAGCAAACTAAGTATTGATTATATTTGCTACACATGGTAAAGGATTACAATTGCAGGGGTTGATCCTGATGGATCCTGCCTTCCTATAAAATGAGATCTGATAAATATCAGTAATACAGAGAATGGCTGTCCTTTGCTCTTTTACATCTCCTTATGGAATATGAAATTAAATGTTTGTTTTTTTTATGTATTAGCAATATTATATTTTGTGAATTGTCTTCTGTAAGTTAATATTTTTGCTGCCTTTTATGAAAGAAGATATTTTTTAATAAAGTCAGTATAGCTCAGAGTTATTACATATATTGGTACAAAACCAGACAATTTGTTTTACACAGGCCTTTCATAACCATGTAGGTTTCTCAGTTAAGCAGCATCTTATTATTCACTGTGTTTAGTCATTCTAAGTAGGTTTAGTTTGACTGTGCCTTCAGGCTTCAGGAAAGTCATGTTTAATGGAAGGGATACTACGACAAATCATTTATCTTTGTCATCTTGGTTATTCTACAGAAAATTTAAGATTCCTCTGATTTACAGTAACTTCTCCTTTTTCTTTACACAACTTTCATAAGTCTTGAATGACAAACAGTATGTAAACAAATAAATATTTAAGTCAAATTTATTTATTTGAGCACACACATAGAGTTTAATGTCTTGAGAGTAACTGAGTTCCCTCAATCGATATGTAATGCAAATTTTATTTTTACCTTTAAATTGTATCTGCACAGTAGTGCACTGCTAAGAGATGCTTACCTCAAAGTTCAATTCCCACCTGCCCACAGTCCATGTGTGTTAGTCAGGGCAAACATATTCTTCCTGAAATAAAATTGGAAGACCCCACTGGGGAAGCATGGGTGATGGGGGAGTTGGGACTCGAGATATCACAGTTTTACAATACTACAGTATATGCAAACTCATATAATAAAATACTTTATTGTTGTTCATAAACACTCATTTTTGGAAGATATATTTTACAGAAAATTACTCCAGTATTATAAAAAGTAGATCAATAGTTGTCCAGCATAAGGTACCAGAATGACAGCTATACATGCTGCATCAACTGACCCTAGGGGTTCATCCCCAATAGATCAGATTCTTTAACAGTGGTCCAAGCTCTCTAAGAGCCACTTTCAGGAGGTTTAAATGACAAATTTAAAACATAAGTATATGAGGCATTGTTTTAGACTATTTCAAAGTCAGTGTAAGGCAGGATCAAGCACGGATCAAACGTGTGCCGAAAGAAATCTCTCAGTCCAAAAGTTTGTTATAAAAGGTTTAGTGAAAATACAAAGCAAACAGTTCAAACAAGAATAAAGAAAAAAGGTTTGTGTGTTTGCGTAGAATAAAAAGCAAAAAATGGGAAAAAAATGTCTCTTCTCTAAACCGAGCCTTTTCTTGTTAAATTCATTTGTTTTTTATACTAAAAGATGCTTTACTTCAACTTTGGTATGTTCTGTACGTATAGCGCTGCACATACAATAGAGCGCATTGCGTTACATACTATTGGGCATGTTAAGGCACGGTTTGAAACCTTGTGCCCTCCATGCCTTACTTATGGCAAGGCAGATCAGTAACTGAGACTAACCTTTGGTCAGAGGGACAAGAAATAGTTGGAATATACCAAGCTTGTGGGGGTAATGAGAACTTCCCATAGACTAGGCACTAAAATATAGGCAAACATTTATTATAACTTAAATAACTAGGAAATGACTCTTACAGTCAGTGATTATGAAGATGGTGTTATTGTTGATTTTGATGCTGTACTAGGGATCTAGCCCTTTATGGACCTCTGTCAGAGGGTGAAAAATGACAAATTTCTATTACAATTGAGAATATTTAGACTTTAAACATTTATATTGAAGCACACATTTTAATATTGTAAATATCTAATACAAGTATTTTGGTTTATTATGTACTTCTACTTCAGGAAGTAAATCATTACTTTTCTTATTAACACCCCATATTAGGGTTAATTCAGACTTTTAATTGTTTAATTTAAACAACATTTTGTGCTGGTGCTGAGTGCTGTGTTACGTTATCTACAACCCGTTTGACAAGGCTGAAACATAAGATAACTCAGTTGAATTAGTAGCCACATAAAGTTGTGCTTGAAAGTTTGTGAACCCTTTAGAATTTTCTATATTTCTGCATAAATATAACCTAAAACATCATCAGATTTTCACTCAAGTCCTAAAAGTAGATAAAGAGAAACCAGTTAAACAAATGAGACAAAAATATTATACTTGGTCATTTATTTATTGAGAAAAATGATCAAATATTACATATTTGTGAGTGGCAAAAGTATGTGAACCTCTAGGATTAGCAGTTAGTTTGAAGGTGAATTTAGAGTCAGGTGTTTTCAATCAATGGGATGACAATCAGGTGCGAGTGGGAGTGTTATTTATTGAACAGGGATCTATCAAAGTCTGCTCTTCACAACACGTTTGTGGAAGTGTACCATGGCACGAACAAAGAAGATTTCTGAGGACCTCAGAAAAAGAGCTGTTTATGCTCATCAGGCTGGAAAAGGTTATAAACCATTTCCAAAGAGTTTGGACTCCACCAATCCACAGACAGACAGATGGTGTACAAATAGAGGAAATTCAAGACCATTGTTACCTTCCCCAGGAGTGGTCGACCAACAAAGATCACTCCAAGAGCAAGGCGTGTAATAGTTGGCGAGGTCACAAAGGACCCCGGGGTAACTTCTAAGCAACTGAAGGCCTCTCTCACATTGGCTAATGTTCATGTTCATGAGTCCACCATCAGGAGAACACTGAACAACAATGATGTGCATGGCAGGGTTGCAAGGAGAGAGCCACTGCTTTCCAAAAAAAACATTGCTGCTCGTCTGCAGTTTGCTAAAGATCACGTGGACAAACCAGAAGGCTATTGGAAGAATGTTTTGTGGACAGATGAGACCAAAATAGAACTTTTTGGTTTAAATGAAAAGCATTAAGTTTGGAGAAAGGACAACACTGCATTCCAGCATAAGAACCTTATCCCATCTGTGAAACATGGTGATGGTAGTATCATGGTTTGGGCCTGTTTTGCTGGATCTGGGCCAGGACGGCTTGCCTTCATTGATGGAACAATGAATTCTGAATTATATCAGAGAATTCTAAAGGAAAATGTCAGGACATCTGTCCATGAACTGAATCTCAAGAGAAGGTGGGTCATGCAGCAAGACAACGACCCTAAACACACAAAGAATGGTTAAAGAAGAATAAAGGTAATGTTTTGGAATGGCCAAGTCAAAGTCCTGACCTTAATCCAATCGAAATGTTGTGGAAGGACCTGAAGCGAGCAGTTAATGTGAGGAAACCCACCAACATCCCAGAGTTGAAACTGTTCTGTACGGAGGAATGGGCTAAAATTCCTCCAAGCCGGTGTGCAGGAATGATCAACAGTTACCGGAAACGTTTAGTTGCAGTTATTGCTGCAAAGGGGGGGGGTCACACCAGATACTGAAAGCAAAGGTTCACATACTTTTGCCACTCACAAATATGTAATATTCGATCATTTTCCTTAATAAATAAATGACCAAGCATAATATTTTTGTCTCATTTGTTTAACTGGTTTCTCTTTATCAACTTTTAGGACTTGAGTGAAAAACTGATGATGTTTTAGGTCATATTTATGCAGAAATATAGAAAATTCTAAAGGATTCACAAACTTTCAAGCACCACTGTAGCTGTAGCAAATTGAATTGATTGGACATCGTATAGAAAGGCCCGTGTGTACATATGGTACCACAATTCACATTGCATTTCTGGACAAAAACCAAGCTATGGAGTCCAAGGAACTCTCTGTAGACCTCTGTGTGTAAATTGTGATGAGGCATAGATCAGGGCAATGGCATAAAACCATTTCTAAAACTTTGAGGGTCCCCAGGAGCACAACGGCCACAGTAATTATGAAATAGAAGAAGTTTGGGACCACGAGGAATCTTCCTAGAATTAACTATCTGGGAAAACTGATTAGCTGGTTAAAAAGGGCCTTGGTCAGGGAGGTGATAAAAGCCCAATGGTCACTCTAACAGTACTAATGAAGTTCTTGGTTGAGATGGGAGAACCTGTCAGAAGGATGACCATCTCAGCAGCATTCAATCAATAAGAAGCCACATTTGAGTAAAGCACATGTGATGACATTTAAAGCCTCTGACAGCATCCATCCATCCATCCATTTTCCAACCCGCTGAATCCAAACACAGGGTCACGGGGGTCTGCTGGAGCCAATCCCAGCCAACACAGGGCACAAGGCAGGAACCAATCCCAGGCAGGGTGCCAACCCACCGCAGAACACACACAAACACACCCACACACCAAGCACACTAGGGCCAATTTAGAATCGCCAATCCACCTAACCTGCATGTCTTTGGACTGTGGGAGGAAACCGGAGCGCCCGGAGGAAACCCACGCAGACACGGGGAAAACATACAAACTCCAAGCAGGGAGGACCCGGGAAGTGAACCCGGGTCTCCTAACTGCGAGGCAGCAGTGCTACCACTGCACCACCGTGCCGCCCCGCCTCTGACAGCATAATAATAATAATAATAAAAATGATAATAATGATACATGAGGCAAAAGATTCTCTGTTCTGATGAGAAAAAAAAATTAAACTCTTCTGGAATAACTCCAAGCACTATGTCTGGTGAAGACCATCACCTGCCTAATCTTCTTCTTTTGGCTGCTCCCATTAGGGGTTGCCACAGCAGATCGTCCTATTCCATATCTTCCTGTCCTCTGCATCTTGTTCTGTTACACCCATCACCTTCATGTCCTCTCTCACCACATCCATAAACCTTCTTTTAGGCCTTCCTCTTTTCCTCTTACCTGGCAGCTCTATCCTTAACATCCTTTTCCCAATATACTCAGTTTCTCTCCTCTGCACATGACCAAACCAATGCAATCTCACCTCTCTGACTTTGTCTACCAACCGTCCAACTTGAGCTGACCCTCTAAAGTATTAATTTCTAATCTTATCCATTTTCGTCACATCCAGTTAGCATTTAACTCTATAACACCTCTAAAGTGAAACATTTTGCTGACAGCAACATGCTATGCTTCTCAGTGGCAGGAACATGCAGAGTAGTCAGAATTGAGGGAAAGATGAATGTGACCAAATACAGAGAGGTCCTTGAAGAAAACCTGCTCAGACTGTGGTGATGGCACTTCAACTTTCAGCATGGCGATGACCTGAAGCATACAGCCAAGACAACATTGGGGTGGCTGCAGGACAAGTCTGACTGTCTTTGAGTGGCTCAGCTCAAAGCTCTTACTTAAACCCCACAGAACATCTTCTGAGAGTCCTGAAGATGGCAGTTTAGAGACACCACCCAACCTTGCTAATGGAGCTTGAGAGGATCTACCAGGAAGAGTAGGACAGACAGCACAAATCTAGCTGTACTTCCCCAAGAACACTTGAAGCTGTAATTGCTACCAAAGAGGCTTCTACAAACTACTGAATTAAGATTGTGAATACGTATATGAATGAGAGATTTCCGTTTTTGATTTTTACTAAATGTACAAACCTCTCTGAAAACATGTTTTCACTCTGAGTGCAGATTGAGGGACAAAAATGACAAATTTATCAATTTAAAACTAAAAAGTGTAGGGATCTGAATACTTTCTGAATCCACCATAGACATTTATATATGGTATATTCTTTTGTGTGTAGGAGGTTCTTTTGTTGCTATTACAGGTATTGTCACTGTTCTGAGGAGAAAATTCAGTTAAGAATTTCACTGTACTATGTACACTATGTTTTATGTATAAAGTTCACTTTTAACACTCTTTTAATCTCCAGTATAGTACCTGGAATTTTAATGGTTTATGTTTGTGACTATTCACAACCACCAAAGTCTATTCAACAGAATTGAGAGGTGGACTATAATAACTTTATCATAATGATGCTACTCTCCCCATTGTCACCTAACCAGTAGCAACGTTTTTAAAAACCTGTAAAATGTATATTATATGTAAGAAATATAAAACTAAAATATAATTTATTATGACAATCAAAATGAAAAAAGAGACAATACTATCTTATTAAATTGATGACATCTGACCTTCATTTCCTCTATAATCACTGTCAGATTTCTTCTGATACACTTCCCTGTCCCTCCTGGTATCCAACACTGCTGCATTTGGTTGTGCTTTGTTTGCTGTTTTTGTTTTTTACTGCAATAAATATTTCCATTTGCATATTTGATAAACTTGTTTGCACAGTAAAGTGCCTTTTGGTGCAGTGTGCTCTTAATGGTGGTACTGTATATAAAATAAAGATTGATTGAGTCATGTTATCAACAAGAATTGTAATGAATGCCACATCTCATGATAATATACTATTTTCTATCATAGCATTTTAGGGATTTTATTTTGAGATTAGCGTTTTAATCTGCTCACAATGAACAGCTGCAGCAATGCATATTTAGCAGTGACCTGCATGTAAATGTTCTTGTAATGAAATTATAACTGTTTTAGTAATTATCCAGAAAATTGCATTTAATTCTTTATTATAGTACCATATTTATCATTGCGCTGTGTCACCATTGTAATGACCCATTTAACAAATGGATGATAATGCATTTGTACCGAGTATAGGTCTTCATTATGGATCCAAATATATCATTATGTCTTATGGTTTAGTTAATGATTTCTGTAACTAATAGATAATAATTTAGTTGTGCTGAAGTGGCTAATGAATGTATCATAAAGTTTAGCTACATAACTGACAATGCAATTTATAATAATGAAAGGACATCCTTATACATTCATGTTTAACTCACACGAGACAGAACATGTTTACACATCTGTCCAGTTTCCAGACTGTGAAGTTTGTAAATCAGTTCCGCTATGATGCCGTGACTTTGAGGCAAATTTATATACTTCACAGTTTTCTTGAAAAAAACATACTGTTATGGTCTGAAACAAAAATATTTCAATCTTTTCTGAAACAAAAATCTTTCAATGTAGATTTTAGTGAATCACAAAAAAGACACACTTAAAGATCAGCTGTAACAGAAATGCAGTAGCATTTAGGATTTAGTGGTATTTAGTAGGATGAGATGAAGATCATCACTGGCTACAGCTCGAAGTGGGCTGCCACCATCGATAGAGACATGGAGAGAGCAAACCTGATAAACAACTTCTTTAACAGGTTTGACCACCCTAACCCACTCTCACCTCAAAGTACTGCATCCTCCACCCATCCTTCTGCTGATACCAGCATAGGAGAGAGGACTGATCATTTATGTTAGGTAGAATGCCTAGAGGGGGCTGAGCGGTCCTATAACCTGGAACCCATGCAGATTTTATTTTTTCTCAAGCCATCTGGAGTTTTTTTGTTTTCTCTGTCCTCCCTGGCCATCAGACCTTACTTTTATTCATTGTTAATTAGTGTTTCTTCATCATGTAAAGCACTTTGAGGTACATTATTTGTATGAAAATGTGCTATATAAATAAAGGTTGTTGTTGTTGTTTACCCCCACCAACAATTACAGCAGCCCAGGTAAGCAGAGAGCTGAGGAGACTTTGTGCCAGCAAAGCAGCAGGTCCAGATGGAGTACCGCCACGACTGTTGAAGGACTGTGCGTTGGAGCTGGGGAGTCCTCTACAGCGCATCTTCAACCTGAGCCTGGAGCAGGGGAGAGTCCCGAGGCTTTGGAAAACATCTTGCATCACCCCAGTGCCAAAGGTTTCACGTCCTGTGGCCTCATGCATAACACCGCGCGTAGAATTCGCACTATAACATGACATAAGCACAAAACCCGAAATGTGCTTATGCACAGAAAAATCCAGATGCAGGAATCTGTGCGTACTCCAACTTCCGCATTCTTACTCTCCATAAATACCGGTCAGCGTGAGAAATAACGCTCGTGCACGCGCGTGCTGTCCTGCCCCAATTCCTCCCAGAATTACACCTCTTTGAATATGCAAATCAATATAAATAGCCCTTAAGCTCAGCGTTCTGTGAAAAGACAATGGGAAAAGCACAGGGGAAAATATAAGAATTTCAGCGAATACCAAGTGGAGGCAAAGGAAAAACATACTATTTGTTAATTTAAACAGTGGTATAATCAACAAAAGGAAAATGATCAAGTGACATAGCATGTCGGATAAACTCGACACAGTGCCAAAATAAAAAAGAAGTCACATATTAAAGTCACCGTGAAAAGGTGAGTTGTAGCCCACCGTCTGAGCTTATTAGGGTACAGACAAAAAAAAAAATAGGCACACAGTGGGAAAAAAAGCACAAAATGTCAACTTTAATCTCGAAATTTCCACTTTAATCACATAGTTTATTTTGTTATTAAAGTAAAACATCATAAACTTCATCTTAAATTCATTTAATTTACTAGTTTCTTAAATCCCATTGTAACTAAAGTAGCATTTTAAATGCTTTGTTTTGTATTTGTTTTGTGTGTGAATCACTATACGTGCTTCCGTTGTTTCTCTTTCTCTGACAGGACACAGAATCCATTACATTTCTTGATATTACAGCTCTCTGAATAATTAAAATACTGAGATGTATACGTGATATCATTTTCATGATGATTGGAATGAAAGCATGTTATTAAACATGGGAACACGATGGCGCAGTGAATGTTCATCTCTCACACAAGATGCTGCTGCGCCATGCACGACCTTCGATGAAATAATTTATTGCAGTACTGTCTCTTTCAAACATACTAACCTGCAATTCCTGTCCTTACTTTTCTTTCCCCAAATACCCAATCGCCACAGAATCAGCTCTGTAATAGACGTTAAGCCATCTGTAAGCTTACAGCGACGATTCTTCAAAACTTTTAAGGAACACTGAAATATCTTCATAGTACGTGTTTAATTATTCTATCCATCTATCCATCCAGTGTCGCGCCATCCTCAGTAAATATACAGCGCAAGGCAGGGACAATACGTGAACTTGCTAGCGCTGCGGCACCGTGTCCTCACATGTTTAATTATTAACAATGCAGATTATTTAAATGAAGTTAAAGTTTTATCTGTATAATATAATCAACATATTTTGCTGCACTTCATCTTAAAAATGATATTGTCATCATATGTAAATACGCACTTTATAAAGTGGCGCAGGTTGTGCAATATTATAACTGTAGTGCAAGTTTACAGTGGGGTAATTGTACTTATAAGTACAAACAGTTCTACAAGGAGCAATTGATTAAATAGGTTTATAGTTCTTGGGATGAAACTGTTTCTGAACCGCGAAGTCCGTACAGGAAAGGCTTTGAAACATTTTGCCGTGGCTGAGGCAGCGTGTGCTTGATGCTGTATACCGATAATTCTCTTTCTGATCAGCTGCTGCTGTGATTCCCCACTCAGATACAGTGATATAAATACTCCGAGTGGTGCAGTGAGAGTAATATGGAAAAAGACAATCCGCTGTGGCAACCCTTAAAGGGCGCAGCTGAAAGAAGAAAAAGAAGAAGAAGAAGATGGTGCAGTGAGAGTAACAACGCTAAAGCAGTTATGGTATTTGGAATACTATGGCTACTCCCTGGGCCATTATATTGTTACAGGTAATCTACAATCAGATGCATTACACTAATAAACAATATGTGGTTAGTTTCAGTGTGTTTATAAAGCCGCTTCAGAAATGTGGTTCTAAGAAATAAAGGGTAACCACATAGGAACAGTAGCACTGCTTTGACGCTGGGTGCTGCCAGTCTGCAAAACCGAGTGGAGAACTTGCGTACGACAGGGTATAAGATATCGTGGAAAAGTGCATGGCTTTACACCAAGTGTAGGTTTTATACATCGTGATTTGAACGTGGAAACATTCTTACGCAACATTTCTTTGTGTACGCACCGTTTATGCATGAGGCCCCAGTGAGTTGAATGACTTCAGGCCTGTCGCACTGACATCACATGTGATGAAGACCATGGGGAGGCTGCTGCTTCACCACCTAAGGCCACAGGTCCGCCACACCCTCGACCCTCTGCAGTTCGCATACCAAGAGAAGGTGCGGGTGGAGGATGCCATCATCTACATGCTACACCGATCCCTCTCCCACTTTGACAGAGGCAGTGGTGCAGAAAGAATTATGTTTCTGGACTTCTCTAGCGCCTTCAACACCATCCAACCACTGTTCCTTAGGGACAAGCTGACAGAGATGGGAGTAGATTCATACCTGGTGGCATGGATCGTGAACTATCTTACAGACAGACCTCAGTATGTGTGTCTTGGGAACTGCAGGTCTGACATTGTGGTCAGCAGCATAGGAGCACCGCAGGAGACTGTGCTTTCTCCGGTCCTGTTCAGCCTATATACATCGGACTTCCAATACAACTCGGAGTCCTGCCACGTGCAAAAGTTCGCTGACAACACTGCTATCGTGAGCTGCATCAGGAGAGGGCAGGAGGAGGAGTATAGGAACCTAATCAAGGACTTTGTTAAATGGTGCGACTCAAACCACCTACAACTGAACACCAGCAAAACCAAGGAGATGGTGGTGGATTTTAGGAGGCCCAGGCCACTCATGGACCCCATGATTATCAGAGGTGACTGTGTGCAGAGAGAGCAGACCTATAAATACCTGGGAGTACAGGTGGATGATAAATTGGACTGGACTGCCAACACTGATCCTCTGTGCAAGAGAGGACAGAGCAGACTTTACTTCCTTAGAAGGCTGGCGTCCTTCAACATCTGCAATAAGATGCTGCAGATGTTCTATTTAGAAGGTTGTGGTGAGTGCCCTCTTCTACGCGGTGGTGTGCTGGGGAGGCAGCATAAAGAAGAGGGATGCCTCACGCCTGGACAAACTGGTGAGGAAGGCAGGCTCTATTGTAGGCAAGGAGCTGGACAGTTTGACATCTGTGACTGAGCGACGGGTGATGAGCCTGCTCCTGTCAATCATGGAGAATCCACTGCATCCACTGAACAGTATCATCTCCAGACAGAGAAGCAGCTTTAGCGACAGACTGCTGTCACTGTCCTGCTCCACTGACAGACTGAGGAGATCGTTCCTCCCCCACACTATGTGACTCTTCAATTCCACCCGGGGGTGTAAACGTTAACACTATACAAGATTATAGACTGTTATACCTGCCTCACACTCTCCACCTTGCATTTTTTAACTTGCACTGCTTTTTTTATTGCTCTTTAATTAATATTGTTTTTATCAATATGTTGCTGTTGGAGTATGTGAATTTCCCCTTGGGGATTAATAAAGTATCTATCTATATATCTAGTATTTTTTTATTATTAATTCCCCATAGCAGTACTCAAAGATGGGCTGCGAAGGCCTTTTATTGGACAGTTTTTAACTATCAAGTGGCAAATATACTCTGGAATGATTACAATTACTATTAAAATTCTAAAATTGTAAATATAAGCCTTTCTCATCATGGTTTGTGGAAACTATGTGTGCTTATGGGGTATGGTTTTAACACTAGAATTACCAGAGCCTAAGAAAAATCTCGTAGACCTGGCCCACCTTAAATCTGTTCACACCTCTTCATCAGCGACTTGTGTCCTTTAAATGTGCCAATAAAGACAAGCAGCAAGCAGCCTGCTATTCCACCCCATCACAGCTGCAGAATGTGCACAAACTTCTCCCAGCTCATGCCTTGATTGATTATCTGGGAGTGAAGTGCTGGAGTTTTAGAGTGGAAATAAATATTTATTTAGAACACATGCATTTCATGTGTGTTCCGTTTCTACAATAATCTGTGTAAACACATTGTTAAAACAGTACGTTTTTCATATTTTAGTTGTAAATGACAAAATGTTGGCATAAACTATATAATGTGTGAAGCCTGAAGTCCAAAGATCAAATAAACACTTTCACAAAAGGTTCAAGGATAAGACAACAGCTTCTGTGGTATAGCAGTATGATTTACTGACTTGTAATCAAGAGTCCCAGGTTCGATCCTGACTGCCTCCTATATTTGCCGTTTTCAGTATTGAGCTGATCTTATTGTTAATATTATACAGTGCACACATACATTTGTTTTGCGTCTGTAACAGACGTTGTGCATTTGTAGGACTTGTGAAAGTTACCTTTTTTTTCACTTTTATTCTCTCAGTCACAATCACGATACATACTAAGGGGAGCTGACACTGTTAGTTTTTATTTGAAACTGGGAATAACTGTAGATGTGAGTGGTGTTTTGAGGCAATGGAACCGGACATTCTCTGATCTGGAGGGATAAAAGCTGACACACAAACGCTGGTGAATCTGCCTTCTTCTATCTCACCATCAACTGATTTTTTTTATTCAGTTTTATTGAGTGTTCCTGCTCACGCTGAATTAGTATGCACCTTATGGTCTATGATGTCAAAACAAAAAACCAGAGACATAGGTAAATAAGATATTTGGAATTATTCATTCAGAGAGGTCAGTTCAGCACTCTGGTAATTCTAGTGTTAATTAGGTAGATTCTCCCCCCAATTTCTTCCCCTGACACCAGAATACCTACACAAAACAAATATATTTACTGCATATAGTAGCTTTGAAAAATGTCCTTCAGTTGACTTTTATTTCTGAGCAGCATTTAAGTATCATCCAGTGTTGCCTAAAGTAATTACCACAAATTTAATTCCCAATGAAACTGTACTTTTGCACTTGAAACTGTTATCAATCATTTAACATATTCTGCTTGTTATTTGATGGTTTGTGACTAATGTAATGGTAAGGCTAGTTTTCTGTTATGCATATTCTCTTTTACACAATGGGATTGGTTATTATTTTCTTTTTAACATTTTATTGAATTCATTAAAATCAAGCAACATTTCATACAAGCAAGTCAAATTTTACAAAACTAGGTTGAAGTCAAGTGAACCCCCATCCATGAGAAAGAGAGCTGGAATAACATACAGTAGTGAAACGTTAACAGTAGAAAAGATAAGTAAGTAAATAGATAGAATAAAAAGGGGAAGAGAACCTGCTTCCTCAATTTAAATGCTTATTCTAAAATGTTATTAATTAGATCCTGCCAGGTTTTAAAAAAGCTTTGCACAGATCCTCTAAGTGAGTATTTACTTTTTTCCAATTTCAAGTAGTATATAACATCACTCTCCCACTGAATGAAAAGAGGTGAGTTAGAATTCTTCCAGTTGAGCAATTTAAGTCTACGTGCCAATAGTGAAGTAAAGGCAATTACAGTTTCTGAGCCATAAAAATTGTAAAATGAATTATGCACAGCTAGCAGTAGTAAGCTAACACAACATATGTAGTACCTGATTGATACAGAGATATCAGACATATCATACTTCTTAATCTAGTAAAGTTCTTATGTCAATGAATGTATTTTTATTTATTTTTGCCTCACAGACGACATTTAAGTTTCACTCTGTATTGCCCCCTGGAGACCACAACTGATATATGTAGTATCTGATTGAATAATACAGAGGCACCAGACATATTGACTCACCTATCTACCTACTTACCTACCCAGTAAACTGTCATGTAAAAGAATAGATGTTAATGAAATTAAAACTATCATAACTATTTCACTTGTAAAGGTTTTGTCAAATGATGATGAAGTTTTACCTGACCCATTTAAACTCAATTTGTAACTTTTTTTGCCCCCTTACAAAATGTGTTAAATCACAGTCAAACTTTGGATCTTAACTTTTGCTAAAATCATTTATCAACATTAGGATTTTTCATTCTTTAATTTAATTCATTTAGAAATGTCTAATGCTAGAATTCTTCTAAATTGCACAGTCTGTGAGTGCAGCTGCTGAAGCACCGAAAAACTATATATTTTAGCTTTTAATTTTTTATTATTATCAGTCTACTTTTCTCTTTTCTTAGCACCTTTCTTTTTTCTCAGTCTCTTGTGAGTCTTTAGTTCTGTTAATTTCAAACTCTTGAGCACAGGGTATGCTGGGAGCTTTGCTTTTGTTAAGTTTGTTTTGTGACATACATTTTATGTTGGGCTTTGGGGCAGGTTGGATTATCTGTACTTACTGGTTCACATGAGATTTCAAGAAGGTTGCATTACTTTTTTTTTAAACTTTTGGCTTTTACTTTTACTGATTTTAACTGATACTGTCAGTTGAAATACTATTGTTACAATGTTACGTGTAAAATGCAGCTTAGCAATAGCAATAATTTGAATATGTCACAGCCAAGCATTGAATGGCCTAACAATCTGTGAGGTAATACGCACATTTATACATTTCCTCACCACTTCATTTGAAGTAATGTTAAACAAGATACGTTCCTGCAAATTTCATGCAGACAAAGATCATTGCCTCAAGTGTGGATGATCTTGCATGTGTCGATCACAGTTGATTTCACAGTACCAACACTATATGGTTAAGGATACAGACTGTTTTGTAGTGGATTACCCTGAAGATAATTTGGGGCTGGATGGGTGATTGACAGTGAACATTCATTCTATACACCTCAAGCCAGGAAAGTACAAGAAGGCAAGCAGAAACTCCCAAGGCATTGAATAAATAGAAAAGATAAGTCGGGGCCAATGAGAGAGGCATGGCACACCACAGTGGAAGATGATCGGGAAAGGGCAAAAGTGAACACAACTTAAGTAACACTGAAGAAATATCTCTGGCTGGTTTTCAGTATATTTTTTACTTTATGAGGCATTTTCTGTGGCCATGACAATGGTAAGGTGATTCTTCTGGACTGTTAATTGTTAAATTAACATGCCCATTATGAAGCTTGTGTGTGTGTGTGTGTGCGTGTGTGTGTGTGTGTATCAGTCTTTCCATCAGAGTATTTGTTACAGCATTATTCTTGATATTGCAAAGGTGCAACAATTACACACAGCTTTAAGCAATATTCTACATTATTATGTGTTCCTTCTCTTTTTTGTTCTGCTTTGATTTTTATTATTGTTATCATTTTGGGGAAGGATCAACTAAAATACATCATCATGAGTATTAATTTGCGGGAATAAGTTTCATAAAATCGTGATGTCATTCATTCTCATTTGTGGCCTCCTATTCCTCACTGGGACTGAGACAAACATGCTTAATAAATACTAAGTCTGAAATCTATATGGGCACAATTTTTATAGTAAAAATATGGAACATAAAATTAAACTTGCATATCCCAGTTACTTGAACTATCAGGATGGTGTAGTGGTTATTGCTGTTGTTTTCTAGCTTCAGGAGACTTGATATGATAATCCCAGAGCAGGTTACTTCCTGTGTGGTGTTTTCACATTCACCCATCTCCTATTCACAAAGTGTATCAATTTTCTTTTCATATACCTAATATATGCATATTAGATTAATTTATGACTGTAAATTGGGCCAGAATGAAGGAGTACAGGTGTCCAATCTTGCCCACTTGTCCAATCCAATAGAAAAGCACTATATACATAAAATGCATTATTATTATTATTATAGTAAGTTCTTGCCTTGTTGTCCGGCACTGATAGGATATGCACAAGTGCCCTGTGATCTCTTATATTCAGATAACAGATGGATAAATCTTTATTGTTTAAACTATGCAAATCAGAATTCCGTACTACTTACAGATAACTCATTAGAACATTAGAATAATTTAGACGTGAACAGGCCATTCAGCCCAACAAAGCTCACTGTTCTTATCTACTATTCTTTTAAAATAACATCGTCTAATTTTGAAGGTCCCTACAGTCTACTCTCTACCACACTACTTGGTAGCTTATTCCAAGGGTCTACGGTTTTCTGTGTAAAGAAAAACTTCCCAATGTTTGTGTGAAATTTATCCTTCACAAGTTTCCAACTGTGTCCCCATGTTCATGTTGAACTCATTTTAAAATAACAGTCTTGATCCACTGGACTAATTCCCAACATAATTGTAAACACTTCAATCATGTCACCTGCTAATCTTCTTTTGCTTAAACTGAAAAGACACAGCTCTTTTAATCTTTCCTCTTAACTCGTCTCGTGTAGCCTTGGAATCACCCAGCTGATCTTCTCTAGTTGCACATAATGTTTGAAAATAGATGAAGGGATACAGTAGCTGCATACAGCAAGTACGTCTGACCCTGAAAGCACCATTCCACACTCATTCTTTTAGCCATGGACTTTCACCGTGACTCACATGTCATCTACAGAATCAATGAACACTTTTAAGAAACGTCATCTTATATCCCACTTTGGGATTAAGTTAATAATCAATTCTTATATAACCTCCCATGTCAGAAGCAACCCAATAATGCTCTTGCCCTTTTGGCTCATCCTAATTCCAGTACACACTGAACATCTTCTTACCTTAAAGTGGGGCTGGCCAATCAATAGACTGTGATTACCCATCAATTATGGATTGTTTGTCAATTGATTGCATGGAATATTTGACAAAATTACTAGTAAATGGGCTATCTGAATATTTTCTTTATTGACAGCATTATCATCTGTTCCATGCACTCACTTTTTGAGTGGGTTGTAAAAGTTTCGGTTTTCAGGTTGTTGATTGACACAGCTCTGTAACTAAAGTAAGTTTGTGTAGTCCAAGAACATTGTCTTGATTACTCCTACACACCTACACAAATCGTACTGTTATGTTTGCAATATGTACATTTTACGACAATGTGTGTTTGTTTGCCATAAAGTGTCTGGGGTTAAAGCGAGAGTTGCCTCTCTGAGACAACTCTCTATTGTATGCAACACCTACATTCCCTACAGTACGTACCGAGCATTCTGGCCATGGTAAATTCACTAACTGTGTAAAATATTTGAATGTCAGATTGAGAGTTGAAGCATTTAAGTAAAAATGAGTGAAC
Source organism: Polypterus bichir lapradei (assembly GCA_026402145.1). Classification (NCBI taxonomy): domain Eukaryota; kingdom Metazoa; phylum Chordata; class Cladistia; order Polypteriformes; family Polypteridae; genus Polypterus; species Polypterus bichir. The sequence goes on along the minus strand of JANRMT010062790.1, from coordinate 1,039,647 downwards.
CAAAAAGAAAACTTTATATTACAAGGAATTGGAGAATCATTTTCTTGTACTTTCTCAATCAAACTTTGTGTCTTATTTGTAATACTTTCATCCATGTGAAAATGGGAAACAGAATGACGCTTCAAAACCAAAAACAAAACTTATAATTTAAAATTTTCTAAAAAAACAAGTTTCGGAAAATAAAAGTGTGAGAGCAACACAGTAATTGTTTTTCATGAGACCGTAATAGAAGAGAGAGAGAGGCAACCATTGCATTGTTCCATTTTATCAATGTCTTGGATAAATAAAAAAAGACAGAGGAGTTGAAGGGAGTATTAGATGAGGACTAAAACTTGCTTTTTGGAGTTAGAAAAAAGACATTGCCATTGTCATCAAGGACAAGGAATATTGATGTTAAGCAATGGCAGAAGACCTGTTTGTTATGCCAAGCAATTTAATGAAACACTAATATGGTTAAAATAACACCGCTATGTATTTTTGTTAGAATGGTGTTTGAAGATTTGGACTACAGTAATCCCTCGCTATATTGCGCTTTGACTTTCACGGCTTCACTCTATCGCGGATTTTATATGTAAGCATATCTAAATATATAACACGGATTTTTCGCTGCTTCGCGGGTTCTGCGGACAATGGGTCTTTTTACTTCCTGTACTTGCTTCCTCAGTTGGTTTGCCCAGTTGATTTCATACAAGGGACGCTATTGGCGGATGGCTGAGAAGCTAACCAATCAGAGCAAGCAATTAAGTTCCTGTGTGCTGAATGGCTCAGCGACGGAGTGCCGAATTCGATTCCGCGGCGTTAACCAGGAAGTCTCGTCTCGCTCATTCAGCATCAAAATGTTTCGCTGTGTAAAGAGTTAACTTTTGTGCTCTTTTGTGTTTATCTTTGTGCATAGTCAAGCCCTTCATTATGGCTCCAAAACGATCTGCTCCTGCTACTGCTTCAGGGGCCATGCCCAAGTGCCAATGGAAGATGTTAACAATTGCCGAAAAGGTAAAAGTTTTGGATATGTTGAAGGAAGGGAAAAGCTACACCGCTGTAGGATGCCATTACGGCATCAATGAGGCTACGATTCTTTTTATTTAAAAAGTAGGAAAGGAATATAAGATCTACGGCCGCAGTGTCCTTTTAACCAGGGTGCAAAACGAGTTGTAAGTGGATGTAATAAGGCAGTAGTCTGGATGGAATCTGCTTTAGGGATTTGGATTGAAGACTGCCAGAAGAAGAACAACGACGGTGCAACACAGTTGCCTGAAGAGGCTCTTTTACAAGAGTTGTAACGCTCTCCTTTGTTGTGCAGTAAAACTAAACTCATCGTTATTGGACAAGTCATTGTGTTATTGTTGGTGAGTAACCATAATTAATTTTCTACTTACAGTACTTAGTACATGTACATACGTTTAGTGTCACTGTACACACATTTACTGTATACAATTTTTCTTGCATTGTATGTATTTATTGCTGGTGGCCTGTCAATCGTAATGGCTGTAACATATGTGATATCAGAGACACTCGATATCTTTAAAATAATATTTAGGTTTTCACTGTATATAAACAGTGTGTTTACACACATAATTTCAATGAATCTTACCTAATATCTAAGAGGATACAAAGGGTTTATGCTGTATAACTGTGCAGCGAATATTTATAAAGAGTGTGGGAGAGTTTATAAGGGCTTAAAATATATAAAAATAACCATACAAACATATGGTTTCTACTTCGTGGATTTTCACCTATCGCGGGGGGTTCTGGAACGCAACCCCCGTAATCGAGGAGGGATTACTGTATTCATGACTGTGGCCACCAGGGAATGCACCTGCTCCCCTAACCTGACTCAGACAGACACTAGGCACAAGTTCGGCACAACACACGTTTTTATCTTGGGTGTGGGAAATGTTTCACATGCTTACCACCAGCACGGCACAGTACAAAGCACAATACACAACACTTTCTTTTCTTCTTCTTCTTTTCTTTCCCTCTCTCTCAATCTGTCTGTTTCTCTCTTCCACCTCTACTCCTCCTCCTCCTCCTCCAGAAAGCTTTGTCTCCTTTCCTCCTGACTCTGGCTCCTCGAGGGAAGTGAGGCGGTCACTTTTATGCTGCACATGGGAACACTCAGGTGGTCCATCAGAATAATCTGGAAGTACTCCCAGGTGTGATGAAAGCCAAAAGTATGGCTCTAGAACTCCCCCAGGAGGTCCCCACAGAACCTAACAGGGCTGTGCCAAACTCCGATCCCCCATGGAGCCCTGCATCAGAATTGTCTGGAAGTACTCCCAGGTGTGGTAGAAGCCCAAAGTTAGGGCTCTATGGCTCCCGCTAGAGGCCCCCATGAAGTCCAACAGGGCTGTGCTAAACTCCAACATCCCCATGGGGCCCTGCGGGAATCCGAGGCACTCCTGCAACCCAGGGAGGCTGCCATCTAGAGCTTTGGGGGAAGCAGTGCCCGGTACACTTCAGCTCCCCTAGACTTTCCTTAACGATGGCATCTCGGGCGGGAAAGGGCCCCGGCTGTCTGTCACACACCATTACCCCTAAAAAGGGCCCACCTGGGGAAATTATGTTTTTTAAGTTTTGATGGAGCGTGTGAACAAGACTGAATTACTCATTTTTAAACTTCTTTAAATTATAACTGATAAAGCATTGGCAACGGCTGATCTCACCAGTGGACTCATTACAATGTGCTAAAAAAATTAAATGTTTACTGATTTTATTCATTATCACAGCATCCTTCATCAGGAAGTGCTTTGTGGAAAGACTTTAAATAAGACAGACTAAACATCATATAAAGGATGTGCGCTCAGTTCGGGCTTGAAGCTTGCAGCTGGCTATTTCGCTCAAACCTGCAGGAGGGAGACACAGACAACTCAGACGTGCTACTGCAGACTGATGTGCAATCACTCGGCAGAGGCAATTTTTTTGGCAAGATTCTGTGGGTCATTGCTTGAAATCAAAAAGTGTCTTTGCTTCTTTAAATAAGATGAATATGACCAATTTGAAGATGATCGGTGGCTTCTGGCTTTAGTATTTCTCAAAGACCTGTCTAAACTGTGGAATGCAGAGGAGCAGAAACATAATAAAAATATTACTTTTGGTAGTGTCAACATATTCAGAAGAAAAATTCACATAATCCCGAGTAAGCTTTATCACTGGGCATTTGTGTTACTGTTAATCATATGCATTCAGAGCTTGAACGCCAGAGCACAGACACTACACAGGTCACCATCTCTCATTCTAGTTCAAAACATGGTACATTGACTTTGCATTATTGTTCCCTCTTACATGTGCTTCATGTTTCATCCATATTTAGATGTGTAGGATATAACCTTAAACATAGGAGGACTATTTCACCTCATCTGTCTCATAGGGATGGCTCTGTTAGGACTGTCATCTACCTCATGTCCTTGTTGTGTCATCTTTGCTGCTGGCAGTCCACTTCAAGTCAGACAAAACCCTCACAAAATATGAAAGCGTATTTTATTAATGTTTTTAATAATATCCACAGAGTTTAAGTACCTTTTATAAAGAAAAAAAATCCAGTACTTATCTGTGTTTCCATATATAAAAACAAAGTGCAATTTTTCACTCAGTACAAAATGTCTCTAAGCAGGCATTCATTTAATTTGTATTCAATGTAGAAGTTGACCACATCTTTCCTTTTCTTTCATGGATGTCTATTACCGCTTAGAAAAAGAACCCCAAGGCTGTGATGTGTGGTAATGTCTTTGTTATTTGCATTCACCTCACTTTTTTGAAGTTATTGTGTCTTATTACATTCAACTAAAATAAAATGTCAGAGTCAACATAATTTATCTTAGTCAATCCTGTCTACAATGTGTTTCATTCATCACTGCTGTTATGCCTCTTACACTACCACCTTGAAGGCCATTTACAAAACCAATTTTAAAGGTGTTTTAGAGGTACATTATGTGAAATGTACACACATTGTCTAAATTATGTTATCACAGACATTTTTATAAAAAGAAAAATATGACTTTTACTTATTCTGTCACAGCCATGAACACTTATGAAATGTTAAGTAAAAGGAGAGCCCCAGAGTTTACCTACCTTTCTCACCAGTGCCTGCTTTTCATTCCATACACATTGCAGTTACCCATTCCCACCTTAGCATCCTGTTCTATTCCCCTAAAAGGAAATTAACTTTCACTATATATCAAAGTAATTTAATTATTTAAATATTGTACTTGAATTGTTATTGTTTAATTTTATTTTAAAAACTGTATTTTCTATGGTAATTTAAATGCAAAATGGAGTGCCTTTATGTACAATGCTGCACATCCTCTCTCTGACACACTAACACTGAGGACTTTCAATGAATTACTCAGCAGAAGTGTTTCAAGAAACGCTAGGGGGCCTCCTATATACCAACAGCAATACGTCTGCATAATGCCTCACTGGGACTGGGGCAGCCAATTCAGAACTTTTCTTTCGTTTTAATTTTCTTGCTTTATAGTCATTCTGTTGTTTGTTCAGACCAAAGTGTGTGTCTATATTTATTTATATACTTACTTATATTATATAATATATACCATCGTGGACAAAATTGTTGGTACCCTTCAGTCAATGAAAGAAAAACTCAAAATGGTCACAGAAATAACTTTAATCTGACAAAAGTAATAATAAATAAAAATTCTATGAAATTTAACTAATAAAAGTCAGACATTGCTTTTCAACCATGCTTCAACAGAATTAATAAAAAAAAAACTCATGAAACAGAGGTGGCAGGAAGAAGCAGGTCCAGGTCAGCAGATCTGGAAGTGACACCAAAAATGGACAACCATCAATCCTCCTTTCTGCAGAGGGAGGTAAAGAGAGACCACTATCACACAGCGCCAACCCCTGGATTAGAGAATTACCATCACCCAAGCCTTTAAACTGTCTCCTATGCATATGCGTGTGACGTCTCACTGTTTAATAGTATTTTCTCCTTATTATTTTTGCCTCATTAAGAAATGAAAAAAAATATTTAGAAAAGAGAGTGGACAAGAAGACTTCCTCTCCACCATTCCATACTTTCACCACCCAAATTCAGTTCAGTGCTTCAGTCAGCAAGTAACTATTCTTCTAAAATTTTATTTTGTTAAGCTTTATAGCCATTCATTGTGTGTTTTTTTTATTACAGTACATAAACATTTCAGTGTATAAGTAAATGTAATTGGTTTGTGAAAAAAAATTGTGTTTACTTTTGTACTGTAATTAAACATATACAATTATGAGTCAATGAAGTGTTAAACAAGTAGGTCACTCGTGTTTCAGATGCTGTATATTATGCAGAAATCATTGGTGGACTGTGATACATGTGTTTCTCTTCGTGTGGACATTTTATTAACTTGGTTAACTTGGTGACTGAGGGTACACACAAGCCACAAAACAAAAAGTTTGGGCACCAACCAGGTCATCCCTTTCAATTTATACATTGTCCCCAAAATAAACAGGTGCTCAATGACATGTAAAGATGTGACAAAATAAAAAGCAGCAAAGCAAAATGAAGCTTAGGAAGGTTCAATGCTCTGTCAAATGGTTAATATTTAGATGGGAGTTTCATTCAGCAGTCCACTCTCTCCAGAATGAGATACACCACACCAGCAGCATGAGTGTTTACAAAAAGGGAACTCAATTCTGGATTTCATTTTGAATGTTAATAATTTAGAACTTGTTTGTCAAGCATTTTAGCATCTTCATAGAGCACCGGTTTTATTGAGCATTTTTTATTTATTTGAAGAATTTGTCACTGCACTTTTTGAACAAGGTTGGCGCAGTGGTAGCACTGCTATCTCGCAGTAAGGAGGCCAGTGTTCATGTCCTGGGTCCTCCCTGTGTGGATTTCCTCTGTGTGCTCCAGTTTCTTCCCACAGTTCAAGGACCTGCAGGTTAGGTGCATTGGCGATCCTAAATTGGCCCTAGTGTGTGGTTGGGGTGTGTGTGTTTGCCCTGCAATTGACTGCCACCCTGGATTGACTGGAACATGTTTTCTTTTTTTTTTTCGATCTTGCCTGTACTGCATTTTCAGTATCATGCACCATAACACAGAGTAGTAACAAATAGTTCTGAGCAGGCATCACCCACAGCACCAACTGTGGTCATTGCTGATCTTGTGAAAAGAATGGGGGTAAACAGCATCAACTCAGAGAAGGAGAGGCAAGTTCATTGTACCACGTGAACGTCACTGACAGAATAAAACCGAATAATAAAAAAAAAAGCACTAACTTTTGTAAGTAACCTATATTTACACCTGATGTTACAGATTCAAATCAAATGTTTGTTTTATTATATTATAGTAATAATAATAGCAGCTCACTACTTAAAGCGCAGAGCGCCCGGTCTCGAACCCAGAAACTTTGGGTTATAAGGCAGCAGTTCTTACCTCTGCACCATTCAAGAATACATACCATTTGAGCTTAGGTTTGTAACTCATTGACAACACATAAATTAAATGATTTTTTTTACTTTGGTTATACTCTTGAATAAAAACGCACATGTTTATTTGATATTTGGGCAGAAAATTGCTCAATTTCTGTCGAAGAGTTGAACACACAGCTATACCCTGTACAACTCAAGGCACCTCACTCCCAGATAAAGAGACCTGAGCTGTGAGAATTTTGCGATGGATTCAGCTCCATCGGTAAGGGGATGGGATAGCAGGCTGCTTGCTGCTTGTGCTAATTGACACATTTGCAAAACAAAAGATGCTGACGGAAGGAGGTGCAAAGGAGTTTAAGTTGGCCCAGGATTATGAGTTTTTTAGTAGGCTTCAGGGATTCTACTGTTAAGTGCTTAATTTGATCAGCCACGGCTACAGCACAGCTTCATCCATTTTAAGAGGGCTGTTTGGACACACATCTGGATATTAATAGGTGCTGAAACTCTCAGGAAATGTTGTGTTACTGAGAAAAACTTTGCAAGCATTAAAGTGAATATAACCAAACAGCAATCCAACGAACATGAAAGCCTCTTAGTTTAATAATGACTTCCTGTACTCCTGAATCAAAGGACCCGTGGCTCATCACATTTTCACATTTGTTTCAGGGTGTGTTGCTTTTGATAATTAGTGGCTTGAAATGGTATGGTGATCATGTCCAAGCATTAAGAAAGTAAAAGTGCTGTTTTGTTTCAAATAACATTTCTCAGGGAGTTCTTAAAACATTGGGTGCAACCATTTACTGCACATCTCCATTGGTAGAAAATACTGAAACACCACTGAAAACCAAAAGGCTACTGATGGTGGTTGGTGATGACTACATAAGTTAGTATCCAACTTGTAAACAAATACCTTAGAATGTCTATTAATCTGGTTGTGATGGATTGGAAAAATGTATGTTACTTACGAAATCCATAAAAATATTCTTAAAAGGCTATTGCTGTGGCACACATTGGTGGTCTTCATAAATATAATGTTCCTATGGTTGAATGCCAGAGTGGATGCTGATGATGATGAAGTGGGGGCAGTAGAAACCTCAGAAGGTAAAATTTGCGGATTCAAGGCTTAGAAATTCAAAAAATTCTAAAATAAAATATTTTCAAGCATCATTTAAAGAATTTAAGGTGGTCTAAAACACCTTAGATGGAACAAATATTCAACACTAAGCAAGAGTGGCAGAGAAGTGGATAGTATTAATTAATTAAAAGATATGGCATTATATGTTGTCTCAAGTACCAAGATGTGCCAGTAGAATGAGGACACATGGTCCAAAAGGTGTGTTATAGTGTATAAAATCACAAATTATTCTCTATAGTTTTATTATTATATTTTGCTCAATTCCAATAAGATGAATTCAAATGTAGGAGGCATTATAATATAAAGGTATATCCTCTTCCCTTACACCTCACTTTTATAACAGTTATTCACAGCATAGTGCTAAATTGGTATTACAGCCTGGGAAAGGAAGACTGAGACATGCCTCAGGCTATTGATTACTTTATGGATGGACATCTGGGACAACAATTTGGTTTACAGCCTGGGAAAGGAGGACATGAGGCAATATCAAAAAACTTTATTATCTGGGAAAAGATAGATTAAAGAGTTTGAGCAAAATTCATCCATCATATTGATAGCCAGCCAGTCAGGTGCATGGAACATTCATGTGTTGTGAAACCACGGCATGAAACCTTATAATAAATATGCCTCATTTGAAAGCAACGTCAGGAGAAGAAGAGAAACAGCGACGACGGAAGAGCGACATCAGAGAAGAAAACAAAGACACGTATGACCAGTTTTCATCCGATCGTCAGATAGTAGCATTTTCATGGACATCGACTGCTAAATCAAACGGTGTCCTGGGACATTCATCCTTGTCATCTCTACTTTTTTTCGTAAGCTTTTTCTAAAGACTATATATATACAGTATATCCAGACTTTCCTATCAGTTCCTATTTTCTATTATTTTTTGTTCTACTGGTGTTATTATTATTCTGGTAATAAATACCATGGTTCTTTTAACGTTCTATGCTTTGTCTTAATATCTGTAGAGTGACTGAAATAATAAGTTAGATTTCTATGAACACCTAGTGCAGCCGGAGATTTGCCATTACCTCTGTGCTGCGAGGTTTATTAAGGCTGTGAGTGAGAGCTCCACTCATAGTCAAGAGTGCTGCGTCTTTGTATGTTTAAATGTATTCTTGTAGACCAAAAGAAATATTTAGGTCTGAGATATCATTAAAACATTGTATGTTGTTCGTGCCGATAATAAGTAAGTCTCTTGAAGTGCTGAGTGACAGGCTGTGTTATTCCTAAAGCACTAGTGTGGTTTAAAGTGCTAAAGGTTAATCAACGTGCGTGTGTCATTCATGGGGCACTGTTGTGGTTAGGGTCTGTGTGTATGCATATAGCTATGTATGTGTGTGTTCATCTTAAAGTGCAACAGTAGACCAACCCGATAATGAACTTGACGAGTACACTTACCCTTGAGGGAAAACAGGTAAAGGGTAAGTAAAGGGAAATACTATGATAATACAAGATGCTTGTGGTTTTATGATTAAAAAAAAGTGCAATGCAGTGCTTCTTCTAATAATAATAATAATAATAATAATTCTTTCCATTTACAAACTGCTTTTCTCAATACTTAAAGATCTTTACGTAGTTAATGGGCAGCCACCTGAACCACCACTAATGTGCAGCATCAACCTAGATAATGCAATGGCAGTTATTTTGGACTAATACACTCATCACACATTAGCTATTAGGTGGGGTAGGGGTGAGAGAGAAAGTTAGCAAATTAGAAACAGGGGACAGATTAGGGGGCCAGAATGACTAGGCCATGGAGGGCAATGTAACCTGAATATTGGCATACATCCTACTCTTTACGAAGGATGCCCACAGATCCATTATGACTACAGAGAGTCAGGACCTCGATTTTATGTCTCATCTGAAGGACGGTGCCATTTTGACAGCATAGTGTCCCCATCACTGCACTGGGGCATTGGGATCCACATTTAGACCATTGCTTAAGATGGCCTCACCAACACCTGTTCCAGCATCAACCAAACATTTCCAAGATGGTCTCTCATTCAAGTACTGGCTGTGCTTGAATATGCTTAGCTTCAGGTGGATCACCTGATCTGAAGGGCATGTGGTATGGCTGCTGGATACATATCTATTTAATAAATAATCCATTATAAAATCAAGAGTACTATCCCAACATAAACTGAATTGAAATAAAAAAACAGGATAATTTTGTGAGCAGTCCTGCTGGCATGCACTTTTGTTTGAAAAAACAAAATTATAGTGAAAAAAAAACTGTCCTTTACCATTAATCTTTTCTCTTCTGAATCCAATAAATCACTTTACTCTATTCACTAAGCTTGATTAGGTAATAAATCTTTAATTTTTGTTACCCATCTGATTTCATTACTTCTGTTGTTTTGTGAATTATTATTGTTTATAACTGGTGTTGATATTTTGAAGTGTTATTTTTTGTTGCCATTTTGGAGCCTGGTTTTGGTAGTGTCTCCCATCATTTTTTGGTTAAGGCATGTAAAAAAATACTCTCAAGAACAATCTACTGATAGTTAACATTGACAAATAAGAGATAATTGTGAACAATGAGAAATGTTAAATATAAATAAGGTTAATTTTCCAAACTGGCCCACTATTAGACACTGAGTATTTAATGTAATCTGTCTTTACTTAAACTGCAAACATTTACAAACTATTTTGAAATAAATTGAATTTGAAATAAAATTTATTTTATGAAAATTGTGGGGCCTTTTTAGTACACAAGTATTTCAATGTTAAAAATATCCAATGTAAAGTAATAAGTCATGCTGTGCAGTGTGTTGGGCATGACTGCCTGTGGCAAATAAAAGTAATATTTATATTTTAAAATAATTCAACTAATGTCACTTTTTGAAGTGGAAATGAATCGTATTTTGTGCCTGGTCCAGCAGTCTGGTTACTGGGAAAAATGTGCATCTTGTAGCTCCAAGGTTGCATATTATAACCCCACCGTTTGCTCATTGTGTGACTTTGAGCGAGTCATTTAACCTGCTTACAATGTAACTGAATTAAGATGACAGAAGCTTAAATATGAAATATTCTGGATTTGAGAGCTAAAAGAAAACCACTTAATAAATATTCACCGCAGATTCAATTTAAAGACATTTAAAAAAAAAAAATGATTGCATGAACTTAATATCAGTTTCTTTAACTGTGGCACGCTGTTGTCTTATAAACTTAAAAGCTGCAAGGTGGTAAGACATTGAATATACAGTATTTCACTACACTCCATTTTTTAAATCTAAACTCAGCTTTTAACTCCTGTGTTTTTTATTAATTTTCATTCATTGTTTTCATATTCTTTCTGTATCTACATGGGATTTATCTAGGTATTCCAGCTTCCTCCTACATCCTAAAGAAATTTAAATTCGGGTGATTGGAACCTCTAAATATTCTCTAAGTTGGAAACTCCCATATTGGCTCTATGAATGAATGTACTGAGGCCATGATCATCCACCCATCATTTCTGAATGTAGGTCCCTATGCAATTTTTAGTATTACAGTACTACACATAGTTTCTTTACCAGACACAAAATTCTGAGAGTGTAAGATAAAATTGGGGCAATATAAGGATTTGTAAATTTTAATCTAGCATCAAGAAAAATTGTGCAAACGTTGTACCCATCAGTCACGATGAAGAGAGAGCTGAGCTGAAAGACAAAGGTGTAGATTTACTGGTCGATTTATGTTCCTGTCCTCACCTACGACCACAAGCCATGATTAGTGACAAAAATAAATAGATCATGGATACAAGTGGCAGAAATAAGCTTTGTTCACATCCTATCTAGGCTCAGCCTTTGAGTTATGGTGAAAAGCACAGACTTTCAGGAGGAGCTCAAAGTAGAGCTGCTGCTGCTCCTCTGCAACGAAAGGAGCCAGTTGAGGTGGCTTGGGCATCTGATTAAGTTGCCTCCTGGATGCCTTCTTGGGGAGGTGTTTTGGTTATGTCCAACCTGGATGAGGCCCTGGGACAAACCCAGAATACACCGGAGAGATTATATCTCCCAGCTGGCCTGGTAGTGCCTTGGCATCCTCTAAGAAGAGTTGGAGGAGGTGGCAAGGAAAAGGAACCTTTGCTCAGACTGATGTCCCTGAAACCCAGGCCAGAGTAAGCGGAGCAAATGAGCCCTTCAACTATAATCAAGTAGTGGGACTGAGAGTGTTAAACCACCAGTGGCTCTGGTGAAAAAACAAAAATCCAGTCATAAAACTTTAAGTTTAGATGACAAATGCTTATTCTGTCCCTGGGATATATAAGTATGTTAGCTAACTCCAGGCCCCTTTCTGTTCAATAGAAATTTATAGATGATTGTTTTAACCTTATTCCAATACCTAAGAGATGGAGGTTTGGGGTGCAGGTGCAGTGTTGAACTGATGAGGTTAAAACAGGGCACAATATTATTATGTACTGGATTGAAATTATGTGTATTTTATGTTTTATTCCTGCTTTTGTTAATTTTGAGCCATTTTTCTTGTCTTTATGCTTATTTCTGTTAGTTTCATATTTGATATTGTAATTATATACTTTTGCTGTAAACGTAGTTATGTTTCTTGTTCATTCAGGATGGAGGCCAAGGATACAGAGGCACTCTGACTTCACAACTCCTGAGCCCTACTTGTTTAAACTGGCTGAGAAGGCTCAGTAGTGGGAATCATTTGTTTAAAAAAAGTTACTATGAGTAACTTGTTTTTGTTGTTTTTGGTAGTTTAATTTTCTGTTTTTTATGGATTACGTTCTCTTTGTGTCATGGATTCTGATTATTAGACTGTGATTTGGGCTTCGTTTGATGTGGAATGTCTTTTTGGCAACTCCCTATTTGCTTCTTTTTGCTCTGCTGAGCTCTTGCACTTTATTGTCTATTTTATGTTAAAACTCCGTGATTTATACAGGCTTTTCATTTTATTTTTGAGAAAGGTATAGTTATTTCGACAGCTCCCCATAATCATAAGTAAAAACACTGGTATCTCATTGTCTGCTTAAGTAAGACATTATTTAATACAAGGTTGAATCTGATTGATCGTCATTTTAGCTTTTAATTGAAAATTATACATTAACTTAAATGCAGTCTTACTAGTGATCTGTACAATTTACAAATATCCTCCACTGCCTAGGTTTGCAAATAAAAAAATAAAATTATAAATATTTTTCAGTCTCACTAAATTGTTGATGTTATATTTAAATGGCAGAATTTAAGTAACATCAACTGAGTAACAAAAAAATTTTAAATATGTATGCCCAATGCAGGATCGTAATTGCCAAGCCTCTACCGGCAAGAATGGATGCGGGCCTGAATAAGAGACCAGTACATGCTAATTACAAGCATATATAGGGACAATAACCAGAGAATTTGACCGACACCAACTCAGAAATATATATCCAATAAAACCGAGTAATAGAGAAAGCTGAGGTTACAACTTTCACAGTGCAATGGCAACAAAAAATATAATATGTTAAGGAAAATCAAAGCAGGCAACGGATAAGCCTATAATTAGGTTGTGACAGGAGAACAGGTGAAAAGAAACATGCATTTAGCACAAAGTTTCAAACAAGATCTAATGCCCAGAGGGGACTGGGTGGTCTCTTGGTCTGGAATCCCTACAGATTTTATTTTTTTTCTCCAGCCTCTGGAGTTTTTTTTTTTTTGTTTTTTATGTCCACCCTGGCCATCGGACCTTACTTATTCTATGTTAATTAATGTTGACTTATGTTTATTTTTTATTGTGTCTTCTGTTTTTCTATTCTTCATTTTGTAAAGCACTTTGAGCTACATTTTTTTGTATGAAAACGTGCTATATAAATAAATGTTGTTGTTGTTGTAATTTCACCTTAGGGAAGGAGCTAAAGGAGAAAAAATTATGGTTTCTCTTACAAGAGTTTGTCTCACCCATCTGAATTGACTTAAACAGAGGAGAGGACCTACCTAAAATAAGTAGCTGATAAAGAGCTGAAAAATTGACATCATGCTACTAGAAGAAAAACAAAATAAATCAGAATACAAGTTACAAAAAAAAAAAAAAGAATTCAACAACCAGCTTGGTAACAGCAAATCCTGCTGTTATTTGTGTGAATGGGATAGTAGGAACAAGAAAAACCTTTACGTTCAAAAAGAGCACCAAATCATGCCTCACTTGTTCCAGATGTGGCGGATGGCTGGGGATCCTGCCCAGCCAGGATGCCTGGAAGGCCCAGGAGAAAGACAATACCTACCCAAGGCCAGAGGGCAGTCGCCCTGGTCCACATGGGGGCCACAGGATCAGAGCATAGAAGCTCAACCCTGTTGGAGCCCGTGGCCACCGCCAGGGGGCGCCAAGATGATTATGGATCCTTGGACTGCAGCACTTCCGCCACACCTGGAAGTGCTGCCAGAAGTGAATCCAGGCACACCTGGGGCCTCATGTATAATGCCGTGCGTAGAATTCGCACTATAACCTGGCATAAGCACAAAAGCCGAAAAGTGCTTATGCACAGAAAAATCCAGATGCAGGAATCTGTGCTTACTCCAACTTCCACGTTTTTCCGCTACGTAAATCCCAGTCAGCGTGAAAACTAACGCTTGTGCACGCGCTTTATGTAACGCCCCAACTCCTCCCAGAATTACGCCTCTTTGAATATGCAAATCAATATAAATCGTCCTTAAGCTCAGCCTTCTGTGAAAAGACAATGGGAAAAGCATGGGGGAAAATATAAGAATTTCAGCGAATACCAAGTGGAGGCGAAGGAAAAACATACTATTTGTTTAATTAAACCGTGGTATAATCAACAAAAGGAAGTTGATCGAGTGACATAGTATGTTGGAGAAACTTGAAAGCTCAGATATCAGTCGCTGTGAAATGGCGAGTCGTAGCCCACCGTCTAAGTGTCATATGAAAGCTTATTAGAATACAGAGAAAAAAAAGGCACACAGTGGGGAAAACACGAAATGTCAACTTCAATATCGAAATTTCCACTTTAATCATGTAGTTTATTTTGTCATTAAAGTAGAACATCATAAATGTCATCTTAAAATTGTTTAATTAACCAGTTTCTCAAATCACATCTTAATTAAAGTAGCACGTTAAATGCTTTGTTTTCTATGTGATTTTCTATGTGCTCTATGTGTGTGAATCACTACGTGCTTCTTAAATCGGCTCTCTTCCTCCGACTGGACACAGAATCCATTACATTCGTGATATTACAGCTCTCTGACTAACTAAAATACTGAGATGTATACGTGATATCATTTTCATGATGATAGGTGTTAAAGCATGTTATTAAACATGGGTTTCACGGCGCAGTGATTGCGTGCGACCTTCGATGAAATTATTTATTGCAGCAGTACTCATGGGCGGCTCTTGGCAGAGAAAGAATTGGTGGCCCCTTTGCCCACCAATGTCAATATGGTATCTTATGCACGGTGGATGGCCACGTCCGTTGCAGAAACTGCATAGCCGCCTCGTGCTCATGACATAAGCGTTTAACTTTTGTCGAAATTTGCCACTGCGTTTTTAGCTGTGTCATTATTTTCTCTTTCTGTTTTATATTCAATATATATTGGCGTGGCCGCCCCTGCAGTCCTTGCTTTTCTTTCTCCAAGTAACTGATCGCCACACAATCAGCTCTGTAATAGACGTTAAGCCATCTGTAAGCTTAGAGCACCGATTCTTCAAAACGTTTAAGGAATATTGAAATATCTTCATAGTACATGTTTAATTATTCTATCCTTCACGCCAGTCTCAGTGAAGAATATAGATTATTTAAATGAAGTTAAAGTTTTACCTGTATAATATAATAAACATATTTTGCTGCATTTCATCTTAAAAATGATATTGTCATCATATGTAAATACGCACTTTATAAAGTGGCGTAGGTTGTGCAATATTATAACTGTAGTGCAAGTTTACAGTGAGGTAATTGTACTTATAAGTACACACAGTTCTACAAGGAGCAATTGATTGAGTGCGTTTATAGTTCTTGGGATGAAACTTTTTCTGATCCGCAAAGTCCGTACAGGAAAGGCTTTGAAACGTTTTGCCGTGGCTGAGGTAGCGTATGCTTGATACTGTATCCCGATAATTCTCTTTCCGATCAGCTGCTGCTGTGATTCACACTCACATACAGTTATATGGGAGCAGCTGAAAGAAGAAGAAGAAGAAGGTGCAGTGAGAGTAACAACGCTAAAGCAGTTATGGTATTTGGCTATTCCCTGGACCATTATATTGTTACAAGTTAATTACAATCAGATGCATTACACTAATAAACAATATACGGTCAGTTTCAGTGTATTTATAAAGCCGCACCAGGAAAATAAAAGAGTAACCACACAGGAACAGTAGCAATGCTTTGACGCTGGGTGCCGCCAGTCTGCAAAACTGAGCGGAGAACTTGCGTACGACAAGGTATGAGGTACCGTGGAAAAGTGCGTGGCTTTACGCCAAGTGTAGGTTTTATACATCGCGATTTGAACGTGGAAAAGTTCTTACGCAACATTTCTGTGCGTACGCACCGTTTATACATGAGGCCTCTGGAGTGCTTCTCAGGTGCTCATGCGGCACTTCTGCTACACCAGGAAGTGCCACCGGAAGATCGTCACGAAGCACCTGGAGCACATACATCCAGGGCATTATAAAAAGGGCCGCCTTACTCCATTAATCAAGCCAGAGTTGGGTGGAAGAAGACGGAGCTTGCGAATGGAGGAGTGAGGGTGGCAGAGGAGAAGGAAAAGAGAAGAAACGAAGGAATTGTGAGCTAATTAGAGCTGTTTAGAGCATTGTGTGGTGCTGTAAGAAAATAAGAATATTAAACTTGTGTGTTTTAGACATCTGCAGTTGTGTCTGTCTGTGTTAAGGTGCTGAACTGCCACAATGGAAAGAAAAATAAGGCAACCAGTTCATGTGTTAACCCTGAGAAAGTCTGCATATCAAACTTGGCCTAATGATAAACTTTGTTAAAGCAATGGATAAAACAGTAAATAATAAAGCTGAAAAAGAGTGCTTGGTAGAGTTTCAAAAGAATCTGCACAAACGTTTTGGGAAATCAAGAACTCAGAAAACTGTCTTGAAATAGTGAGCAGCCTACTCAAGTTACAGTATACCAAACAATGGCATGCAATATGTCATTGAAGATTCATTTCTTGGACTCTCATTTGAAGTTTCCCTGAAAGCCACGGTGCGATCAGTGATGAATATGTCATGCGGCTTCATCAGGACATTTCTAACATAGAAAAGCTTTTCCAAAGTTGTCCGACTACTGTTGGACTCTTACGAGAGATGTTCTTCAGCAGAAAATCAACAACTAAGTTTTAGATTATACATTTATCTTTACAGTAAGCATGTAAATATACAATATTTTTAAATTTTAGCTGCACATCACTCAAAACCATTACCCAAATAAGTAATTTTAAAAACATGTTTGGATTGAACACACAATATACTGTAAGATTCATTTATTTTCATCCTTACAAAGAACCTTTTCATTTTTTATTTTTTTTGTTTACCGGTGTTATAATTGCAGGTCAGAATAGTTTAAACGAGCCAATTAACCCAACACAGACAAGAAAGTCAGAGTAACTGGGGAAAAATCCACCCTGATACAGGGGCAGCAAGCAGCCTCCACATAGGTAGTGCCTAGGACCCCAAAACGATGAGGCGGTTGTGCTAACCAACTCGCCACTAAGCTACTAAAAGCCACAATGTGAAGTAATCAGTTTTAGAAATCTCCTTCTTTATTAAATCTAAAGTGTATCATGATATATTAAGTGAAAATACAAAATTGGCATATCACCAAACATACACACATATTCTGCGGCTTTTGCACTATGAAACAGCATTGTTATTTTTTATTCTACAAAAGGCGTTAACTCTAAAAGGTTCTTTTCAAATTCTCAAAGGAGTTTTCCATAGAAAGACCTACATTTGGGCATGCTACAATTATCCCAAGTCATCTTTGAAATTACAATTAGGTGATTAATCTGTCTTCAGGGTCTGTCATCTGCATAATTATACTCTTGTATTTCCACTGACAACATACTTGCGGTAAAGAATTCAGAAAGGTCACCATGGAACCACATTTAATTTAAAGCACTTACCTGAAAGGATTTATAATACATAATTCATAATGCAAACTTACATGCATATATATGTATTTGTCATAAAATGTCTAATCTAGGGGTGACCACACACATTATGTAGACAATACATACTGCATCTGCTTGGTTGTATAGGATAAATGTTTACAAGTGATATAATGATAACTCCTATGCTGAAACAGAGTCACTAGAGTCACACAAACTACTAAATTACTTTCCCCATATTTTTTCTATAGCGGTACTTTAAAGTGATGAATTTGAATAGAGTCAATTGATTTCTGGATTACACCAAGGATTTTTTCATTAATTGCTTTTGGCAGTGTATTCTAATCACTGTATATGAAAACTGTACAAGGTAAGTAAATTCAAGCTAAAGTGTGGTGTGTTTTATGTGAAGCATACTGTATATTTTGTAGTGTTATCAGTCTATCCATTTTATTAGCATGTTTGGTTTGTTGTATGGTGTGATAGAGGTGGAGCTTATTTTTACCAGCATCTTGTATAAAGGATGAATCAAATGTGTATGACACAATAATCTGTTGCAGGTTTCTCACCCATATTCAATTACATTGGCCTAGTTTCAAGAAGCCAGTCATTGGAACACACACATCTCTGCAATTACACAACAATATCCAGAGAAAGTTAGCAAAGACACACAGAGAGCATGTAAACTGACCAAACACTGATCAGGCTATGAATCAAACCCATCTTTTTGGAGCCTAGTGGCGACCAACTGTACCACCTATTGCGGAGTTGTACACAAAATGTTCACACCAGTGCTACCCTGGTCAGGAACCCCAAAACAGGCTTTACCTCAGGAAGCCTGACACCAGACTGAACTAGCATTCTTCTGCCTACACAGACCCAAAATGGGAAGCTTTAAAGTTAAAAAAGGTATAATACTTATGTACTTTTTGTGTTCTAAATCCACACAATTTATTAAAATACCCACAAGGGAAAGGAAAACATCAAACCTCTGGCTTGGAATGACAGGGTCTACTAAAAAATCTGTTTAAATAAAGATTATACTTTTATGAACAAAGATGGGAAAAAGCATGAAAAATGATCAAAACATTTTTCCTAAGTGAAATCCAATCTTTAGTCAAAAAAAAAGATATATGAAAACCAAAGATCACAATCACATCACTCACTTTAAAGAACTTCACTCAGCTAACTCATAATTCCGGTCTTGAGGATCAGAATCTGTTTTAAATAAATAGCCAGTGGGTGGTCCTCCAGCTGATTGTCAAGGTGGCCCCAACCGCCAGTATTTTCTTTTAAGGGGACAGGGCACATAATTAAACATAAATATCGTACCACTACAATAAACCTAAGACATATATAACAAATAATCTAAATATATAAATAACACCATAAGCTATTTGGATGTATGCTAGTTTGATCACCAATCACAAAAAAATGGCAAACCCAATTTTCATGAAATTTTGATTTTGCCTTGACATTGGTCCAACCTAAAATATACGCTATATGTCTTATCAGGTAGAGGGGATTTAATGTAAAGTGGGCAGTCCAAAGCCCAGTGCTGACACAGGGACAATAATTCCCATCAGGAAGCAGGAGTGTGCTACATCTCATGGAGGATATCATCCTCAGCGCGCACACTAACCAAATCTCAGAGATCGTAGGCACAGCATTTTATTCTCAGCTAATCTAGATAACAGTTTAATCGCCATTCTGCACTACAACTTTTGTCTAAGAGTACATCTTTTTGTCTCATTGTGGATTGTGTTTAGTCATATTGAATTTCTAAAAGAAAGTTTTTCCCCATTTATTTATATTGCCGGATATTTTGGATAGTTAACAATAAAACATTTAAAACATAAAACACAAGGGGACCAAACACTTTAACAAAATAAAAAATATAAACATTATACTTATTAAATAACAAAAATGTTAGGTGAAAAGTGCTTGCAAAATATATGTTAATATAAAAAAATAAAGCATTGTCAAACTTGCCTAATCCAGTGTAGGGTCTTGGTGGGGCCATTTCACAGCAAACATGGCTGTCACCAACCTTGGGCAATGGTGCCAGTCTACCACAGTGCCCATTCACATATACACACACACATATGCACACAGATTAGATTTTAAAATTGTTTCTTGACTAACCTTTACTATTCAATTTGCCCATGGCCGTTACATGCAGCTCTTCTTTTGAATTCAGGTTTAAGAGCTCTGGTCTCTCCATAAATGGGTCTCACTTCCAAGGAGCTAGTTTTGGTAACTACAGTCAGCAAGCCTCTTTTTTATTTTTAGGTAGTTAGTTGTTATTTTTATCATGGATTATGCACTATTGGAATAAGAGTTTTATGTAAGTGTAATACAGTAAATAAAAAATGATATGGTACCTCTGCCTCCTGATGGCTTGCTAAAAACACCTGACAAATAATCCAGATTTTCTGGCTCATTGCATAGTGATAAGCGAGATGAAGGGAAAGAGACAGATGCTTAAACAATTTCTTCTTATCATCAGTTAGTGAAAAGAAAATTTAAATTACACTTGCAAATCCAAATGAAAATGGAACATTGCCAAGTCTGAACAATCAGGAGCGAATGGGCAGTTCTTGGTACTTTTGTCACCCAAATCCTCCCAGCAGGACCTTCTATTAATAGCAGATGAGATTCACTCTTTAAGCATGGTGTACAAGTACTCCTGCAAAAAGTCTCCCAAATCCTTCTTTTTGCTAAAATTAAATTATTTTAGTCTACCCTAGTCTAATTAAATTGATAAAATATGCCAGTACTCAAGCCATGCTTGTGACTTATTCTGACTGCAGTTGTATGAATAATAATTGCACACTACCTAGGAACCTAGAAATGAGCAACAATCCCTAATATAATTAACACGTACAGGATGAGTGAGTTCAGCATGAAGTGAGAGCAGTCTGGGAGCAGCTGGAAAATCTTTCACTGAGAGAGACAATAACTACTGTATATGACAATGTCAATGATTGAATGATTTGAAGGTGGTGTTTATGGAAGGAGAAGGCTAATGTCACATGATTTTAAAAGAAGGTAGCCTAGAAGAAACAACAGAGCTACGGTGATGGGTTTTAATTATAATATTGTGAAAGATAAGCAAATGCAACTGTTTTTTATATTTTAGTGATATTCAGTCACATATCAGATTGCTGTCTTGTTTAGGATGGAGGTATTCTATGCTGCATTATTACACATATAGAATGCAGTACAATATCATCAAAGTCAGCATGTCCTATCAAATAAGAGATGATGTAATTCATTAATGCTTTAATTATGAAAGCATGAGTGCCTTTATCATTTGGTTACCAGGAAAGTGATTGAGGTTCCACATACATTATGAAGTGTTAGATGATTGAAAACATGTAATCCTAAAGCTGGGGATATACTTAATGTTATGTGACACGTGCACTTGAGAATGCTACTGCTACACAAGCAGTGTACTGACCCAACAGTCACGTGTTATTTAAGTCTTCTGGAGAATTCCACCAGGAGGCAGTGCAAGAAATCATCACTGTGAGAAAACGTCTGGTTTGCTGTGTTGTGAGTTGAGGGTCAAAAGATGTTAAAGATAAACATTCTTTGCATTCTGATGCTGTTTGTGAAGGTGCAAAAATAAAAAAAACATGACGTGACACAGAAGATGGTATGTGAGACCTTTAAATGTATCACATCATTATGATGGGGAATATGCAATAATTATATTGATTATGCAAGAAATGAAGAAAAGCAGCATGAATACATTGGCATGTCAGCATTTAAGTTTGATGATTTGCTTCACCGCATCAAACCATTCATCAGACATCGAAGCACGCACATTGATCTTGCTGGAGCTGCAATGTGCTTGCCGTCACACTGCATTATCTTGCAAAGGCCAAATCCCCACTTCTTTTCTTGGTCATTTTCCACTTTGCACTATCTCAATTTTACTTCCATTTCGTTTTGCACGTTTCGACATCCGCTTTCAAAAAGCTGGAAATTTGATACCAGCTGTTATGACAGGCATATCTGTCACTATGGAGATGTTGATAGTAAACAACAATGCTGATATCACGAATCAAGTGGAACACATCACACTCAGAGGATGTATCAAAAGAGTGCTAGAAACACATGGCAGCCATGATGCGTGCACATAAGTGTTCTGAGTGCCAAGTATAAATCCGGCTTAAAAAGATTGGCTGCTGCTAATTAGTTTTTAGTTCAGATACAACCATTAACTCACTTACTTGTACAGTAGTAAGGCCGCTGGTCCTCCCTGTGATAGTCTTGTAAGTGCAGCAGATGTAGATGGCAATACCCTTTATCTGAGAATTCTGCACCCACAAGCCCTTTATTAGACTACACCCTCTTGACAGCTACTGCTGAGCCTGAACTCTGCCATATCTTGTTTAGTCCCAAAAAATTCTTCAAGGGAGTCTCTGGTATTTTTGTCTTGGTTTAGGGCACGTAAGGTTTGTGAAGTATGTTGCAGTGTGTCGTCATGGGTTGTTTAAGCAGGTGAATCTCGGTTTCTCCCCCTCCTCAGTCTGATGATCAACAGCAAGAAATCCCTTGGATCTGGAAGACATTAAAATACAATACAATTTATTTTTTGTATAGCCCAAAATCACACAAGAAGTTCCGCAATGGGCTTTAACAGGCCCTGCCTCTTGACACCCCCCCAGCCTTGATTCTCTAAGAAGACAAGAAAAAACTCCCAAAAAAAACCCTTGTAGGAAAAAAATGGAAGAAACCTTGGGAAAGGCAGTTCAAAGAGAGACCCCTTTCCAGGTAGGTTGGGCATGCAGTGGGTGTCAAAAACAAGGGGGTCAATACAATACAATACAATACACAGAACAGAACAAATCCTCCATACAGTATAAAAATAAAAATTTTAGAAGTACGGAGTAGAATTTAACAGTAGATGATATCACATAATATGATTTGGATTTGTTTAGAGTTATGGAGACCTCATTCATCAAGCTGCCTCTACCATTTGGCCATTCCACAGCTGAAATAGTGCTAATCCGATGAAAGGACCCCTCTTTCCCACGATTCCTGCGATCCTCCATCAGGGATGACTTTACCTTAGGCAGGCAAAACAACTTGACAGGTGGGCCGAGGCACCAAGTGGCACATTTGAGTACCGAGAAGAGAAACAGAATAGGTGAGGGTTAGCATCAAATTATAACTATCATGTTACTTATGTTTTAGTGCTAATGGCTAACAACAGAGATGCAGTATGTACAGTTAATCAGCAGCTCTAGGCAGGATATGCTAAACTGAAGTAGTGAGTCTTCAGCCGGGATTTAAAAGCTGAGACTGAAGGGGCATCTCATATAGTAGCAGGCAGACCATTCCACAGTTTAGGGGCCCTGTAACTAAAAGCTCGACCTCCCACTATTATTTTATCAATCCTTGGAATCATAAGCAGATCGGCATCTTGAGATCTTAATGTGCGCTCTGGTTTGTAAGTCATGATAAGTTCAGACAAGTAAGCCAGAATCTGGCCATTTAATTTTTTATATGTTAAAAGGAGGATTTTGAAATCTACCTTAAACTTAACTGGGAGCCAGTGTAAGGATTTAAGAACTGGAGTTACGTGTTCATATTTTCTTATTCTTGTAATAATTCTTGCAGCAGCATTTTAGATTAACTGGAGGCTGTATAAAGAACAGTTTGAACATCCAGTGAACACAGCATTGCAGTAGTCAATCCTACTAGAAATAAATGCATGAATTAATTTCTCAGAATCCTGTTTATTTAGAAAGCGCCTTAATTTCCCAACATTTTTAAAATGGAAGAAACATGATTTGGACAACTTTGTAATATTCTCTTTAAATGACATGCTAGAGTCAAAGATAACTCCTAGATTGCGAGCTGATTCAGTAAAATTAATGGCGATTCCAACTAAGTTAAACAATGACAGAATATTGTTGTGATCAGCGTAATTCCCTCCAACAATTAACATCTCTGTTTTATCTTGATTTAAAGATAAGTAGTTCTCATCCATCCACTCCTTTAATTCACTAACACAACTAATTAAAGACAACATTGGATAAATGTCATTTGATCTAAATAGATAGATAGCTAGATAGATAGATACTTTATTAATCCCAAGGGGAAATTCAAATAATCCAGCAGCAGTATACTGATACAAAAAATATATATATATTAAATTAAACAGTAATAAAAATGCATGTAAAAACAGACAATAACTTTAAATAAATAAATTAAATAACTGGGTGTCATCTGCATACGAGTGAAAATTAACATTATGTTTCTTAATGATAGAGCCCAGTGGAAGCATGTAAAGTGAAAACAGTAAAGGTCCCAGTACTAAGCCCTGCGGGACACCATATTGAACTTCTGTGTATAATGATGGAGTACTGTCAGTACATTTATGTACATATTGGAATTGATTTGATAAATAAGAACTAAACCAAGCGAGCACAGTGCCTGTAAGCCCAATATCATTTTCTAGCCTGTGCAGTAAAATAGAATGGTCAATGGTGTCAAATGCTGCACTTAAGTGTTAGAAATCCCTGGCCTGAGGTAAAAAAAAGTTTGTGCTATATCAGTCTCAGGTCACCATCATGGATAATTTCTTCAGATCATCATCCACACAAACAAACTTTCCCATCCTAGAGATGCCTTTATTTACACAGACACTGAAGAGTTCTTCATTTCACCATTGTCAGTTTCACTCTATTATGGCACCTCTTTCAGACTGTTCAACCATTGAATTCAACTTAGGTGCTATTTTCACTCCACCAGGGCATTTGTTTTTTCTGATAAATTGCAGTTTGGAGCATTTAGTGCATACCACTGGATAACAAAGTCTTTGCTTCCTAAACACTTTTGGGTGCATATTATGGATTTTGGCCTGCTGACCATAAAAATCACCTTTAATTTTTTTCTAACATGCACTGTTTCATTGCAATACCATATTTTTGTAATTTCCTCTCATATTATAAATTTACATACTGTAAACAGTAGTACATGACAGTCGTGGTGGCTGTGGGTAAGTCGATGAACTCAATCATGATGGGGACTGGGGTTTGTAAGTGCTGCCCACAAATGAAGAATTTCCTGTAAGTGCGGGTCATAAGCCTGCATTGATTAAGTTTGTGCCCTGTGTACACCCTGGCTATCGCTACTACCAATTGGATGGTTTAGGGAGGTCCTCAGATCAGCCTGACTATGGTCGTTCATTACATCTGGCAGAGCACTTGAAGATGATTGAACTTGACTATAGATTAAGTAAAAGTCAACAAGGTTTCTGTAGGTGAAACAGTGGTAGGATCATTATTGAGCCTAAAGGGGTGAGATTGGAAGTCTGACGTGTTTGTCTTTCCCCAATTCTACCCGGGACCTCCCCCAATCCAGCATCCTGCTGAAGCTTAACCCATTTTATTTATACTGAGTCAATTTACAATCACAAGTTAATCTAATATGCATTGAATTTGCAGGGAAAATGAAGTGTCCAGAGAAAACTGACACAAACACATGAAGAACATGCAAACTCCACACAGTCACTCTATGCATTATAATCACATAGAGTAGATGTGTTTCTACAGGGGTTGAATAACTTAAATTAGACCTTGGAGTCCTTTTCATTGGTTGAGAGTGAACGATAGAAATGAACCTGGAGGGGATTTCCAAAGGAACCATTATATGTAAGCTATGCAAAGCACTGTACTGTACATTCTTCTATGTAATGTTTACTCATCCAGTTTAATACGTTAATGGAACACAATTGGTAAAGAAGCCTACTGTATCAAAGCCAAAGCCTGGCATTACATCAGATGACTCAAGTGACTGTTCAGTCCACTTTAATTGTCAGTATTTCACTAATTATGTATAAAGTAATGAAAAGTGAAAATTGTACTCATTGTAAGGTATTTACCCCATATGAAAAAATGTGACCATCAAGATCCTTTGAAAGTTGCCTTCAAGCTCTTCATCCCATATGAATTAATACACTGTATTGCACTACTGAACACAGAGAATTTGGGGGGACATCTGTTTTATGTCCCATCCTTGTATGTGAAATATTTGTGTGGGTCACAATTGATTTTAACATTTAAAACTAATACTTTATAAAAGGAGTGGTGTAGTAGTTAGTGTCTGCTGCTTCAAGAATCAGGCATCTAAATCCCATAGTGTTGGTGTGGAGTCTGCACATTCTAAAGGTTAATTTGTTTTAACTGGTAATTCTAGATTGGCTGTGTGCGGCCTTGGCCTTGCAATGGACTGGTGCCTGTTAGGAGTCAGATTGTACTTTTGGGTATTTTATGTTTTATGCTTTTTTGTTGTATTTTAACTCATCTTTGTATTGTTACTTTAAATGTTGTAATGTTTCATATTCTTTGTTAATAGTATAAAGGTTCTTTGTTGCCCATTTCGCTGTGGCCAGAGTTTGACATTTATTCCCCCCAAGTGGTCATTAAGACACATTGTCTGGGACTTTCATGCTTTAGATAGATAGATAGATAGATAGATACTTTAAGAGCTCTTTAGATCAAAACAGGTGGAGCCCCAAGAGGCGGGGCTACCCTGACATCACAGGTACTTCATCCTTCCTTTAGCTATAAAAGGCAAGAGCTGGAGAAATCCAGTAGTGGCAGAGTGAGGTTTGTTGGAATCTTATGCAATTACTTTTTTTTTTGCTATTGTATTTAGTTTAACCTTAGTGTTTTTTGGGACTTGTTTACCTTGGATTTGTCTTTAAGGCAACTCCTTTTCACTCGGTTGAACATTTTTGTTACTTTATGTTTGGCTAAATAAATATTTATTTATAAAAATCAATTGTTTTCTTTTTTGGATACAAGCCAAATTATTAACCATTTTGTCTTCCTTGTTGAGCATTTTTGATAATTCTTGTTATGGTTTAGTTATTTTTGAACAGATAAAGCCAATTACTTATTTTTGGGGCCTGGTAGGCTGTATCTGGTGTAAGCCTCTTCATATAGACCGCAGAAGATCCTTGCCTGTGTTTATGGTGTGTTTTGGAGGCCTTAGCACTTTTTATCATATTTGAGACTCTTAAACACAGTTAGTTCCTAACTTACATCCCATGACTCCGTAATATATTAAGTGGTTTTGAGAATGTTATGTAACTCGAAGCCTATGTCACATTATCTGATTTTTCCATTGATATGCAATTGCAACCTTCATCTACATAATCTGACAGAGTCAGAAAAAGTCTGTGTCATGCTCCCATGAAGCTGGTTACCTAATGTGAACTATCCAGTGACTGAAACCAACTAGTCTGTGACCTGCTACAATGAAATCAAACAGGCTTGATTTTGTCTTTGGTCAGAGAGGCAGGCTCTGTGTGCAGAAGAGCTAACAACCATTAAATGCTCATCCGGAAGTACAATATATAGAATTTAGCGACAAGGAATAAGGAACACGGGTGTTTTGAACCTCACAAACAAAGGAGAAACTTGTCTATCTGATGTCTGGTGTTTTATATACTAAAACAGGATAAAGGAAAAAATGGCCTAGACTGAGTCTAAACTCAGTGGAGCCGATAACCTGTATATAGGGTGGTCCAGATCTAATTATGCAATTTTCATTACGCTATAACTTGTTAAGTTTATTACATAGAAAATCACCCGAAAAATCCCAGACCATCGAGAAGTGTGCGAACTGACGAAATGAAGAATCGTCTTCGTGCTGAACTGGAATCGTCCCCGCATAAATCAAACTTATCCAGATGATCTGTATGTGAATAATTAGATTTGGACCACCCTGTATTTTTCTGGTTCTGTCAGGCAGCACACTACTGATGTCAGAAAAAGGGCAAACATGAATGCACAGGAAGATCAGTGTTCAGTGACTGTGACATGGGCTTCGATTTTCAGTTGTGTAATTTGACATGGTGCAGTTGACATTCTGTCAGCAAATATGACATACCCCATAACAAAAATTCACGTAGTGTCACATTGACTTTACACAACATCATTTTCACTCCCTTGACTTGATGAGTGTAATGGTAGTGACCTTTGAGCGGGAATAACCAGTCCAGGGAACCTTTACTACCTGGATGCACTAAGCCACCTTAGATATTAGAACAACATTAGAACATTCTAGACGAGAACAGGCCATTCAGCCCAACAAAGCTCGCCAGTCCTATCCACTTGTTTCCTCCAAGAAAACATCAAGTCGAGTTTCGAAAGTCCCTCACGTTTTACTCTCTACCACACTACTTGGTAGCTTATTCCAAGTGTCTATCGTTCTTTGTGTAAAGAAAAACTTCCTAATGTTTGTGCGAAATTTACCCTTAACAAGGTTCCAACTGTGTCCCCGTGTTCTTGATGAACTCATTTTAAAATACAAGTCTCGATCCGCTGTACTAATTCCCTTCATAATTTTAAACACTTCAATCATGTCACCTCTTAATCTTCTTTTGCTTAAACTGTAAAGGCTCAGCTCTTTTAATCTTTCCTCATAATTCAACCCCTGTAGTCCTGGAATCAGCCTAGTCGCTCTTCTCTGGACCTTTTCTAGTGCTGATATGTCCTTTTTGTAGCCTGGAGACCAAAACTGCACACAGTACTCAAGATGAGGCCTAACCAGTGCATTATAAAGGTTGAGCATAACCTCCTTGGACTTGTACTATATATCCTAACATTGTTAGCCTTCTTAATGGCTTCTGAACACTGTTGGGAAGTTGATAGCTTAGAGTCCACTATGACTCCTAAATCCTTCTCATAAGGTGTACTCTCGATTTTCCGACCACCCATTGTGTATTCAAACCCAATATTTTTACTTCCTATGTGTAATACTTTACATTTACTGACATTAAATTTCATCTGCCACAAATCTGCCCAAGCCTGTATGCTATCCAAGTCTTTCTGTAATGATATAACGGATTCCAAATTATCTGCTAATCCACCTATCTTGGTATCATCTGCAAACTTAACCAGCTTGTTACTTGTATTCCTATCTAAATCATTTATATATATTAAAAATAGCAGCGGCCCTAGCACTGACCCCTGTGGAACACCACTCTTAACATCGGCCAGTTCTGATGAGGTTCCTCGCACCATCACCCTCTGCTTCCTGTGTCTGAGCCAATTCTGCACCCATCTAAAAACATCACCCTGAACTCCCACTTCTTTTAACTTGATGCCCAACCTCTCATGTGGCACCTTATCAAATGCTTTCTGAAAGTCCAGATAAATAATATCATATGCTCCACTTTGATCGTATGCTTTTGTTGCAACCTCATAGAATTCCAACATGTTAGTAAAGCACGACCTCCCTCTTCTGAACCCATGCTGACTGGTCAGAATAACTCCTGTCCTTGCCATGTGTTGCTCAATCTTATCCTTAATAATTCCTTCCATTAATTTTCCTGTGATGCATGTTAAGCTTACTGGCCTATAGTTGCTTGGATCTGCCCTGTCACCCTTTTTATATAATGGAATGATATTTGCCATTTTCCAGTCCTTCGGAATCTCTCCAGTGCTCAGTGACTTCCAAAAAATATGTGTCAAGGGTTTATATATGTACTCACTAGCCTCCTTAAGAACACGAGGATAAATATTATCTGGGCCTGGTGATTTGTTTGATTTCAGCCTATTTAATCTGAGCAGCACTTCTCCCTCTTCAATTTCCAAATCCCTCAGTACCTCCTTAGTAGTTGCGTTTACCTCTGGGAGGTTATCCACTTGCTCACTTGTAAACACCTCCGGAAAATGTAAGTTTAGGGCATCTGCTATTTCATTGTCTGTATCTTTTAATTCCCCTTTACTATTCCTGATGAACTTGACCTCCTCCTTGACTGTTCTTTTACTACTAAAATACTGAAAGAATCTCTTAGGGTCTTCTTTCGCCTTATCTGCTATATTCCTCTCCAACTGTCTTTTAGCCTCCCTGATATCCTTCTTAATGGTTGCTCTCATATTTTCATACGCTCTACGATTCACTTTGCAGTCATTAGTCTTATATGCCTTATACAGCAGTTTTTTCCTTTGCAACTTCTTTTTTAAATCTTTATTAATCCATCGTGAAGTTTTTTTTTAGTTTCCTATTAATTCCAAATTTAGGTATGTATCTGTCCTGCATTACATGTAAAACATTTTTAAACCTGTTCCAATGCTCCTCGACTGTCTCCACATTTAATAGCTTATCCCAGTCTATCCTACTTAGACTTTGTCGCATCTTCTCAAAATTAGCCCTACCAAAGTTCAACTTAACAATTTTAGTCTTTGCATCCGTACTATTACAAAATACTGAGAACTGTATTACATTATGGTCACTTGACCCTAGTGGTTCAATTACCTCTACACCCTCAATTCTATCCTGATTATTACAGAATACTAAATCCAGACAGGCTTCACCCCGTGTTGGTACTTTAACTTGCTGTGTTAAAAAACAGTCACTGATTACTTCTAAAAACTCCTGCTGTTGTGCTCCTCCATCTGCAAGGTTATCCCAGTTAATATTTGGATAATTAAAGTCCCCCATGACTATAATATCCCCCTGTAAACTTGCCTTTTTGATATTACTAAAAAGATCTGTGTTGAAATTATTGTCTGGATTGGGTGGTCTATAACACACTCCTAAAATAAGACCTCTTTCCCTAATATTTTCCAGGCGAAGCCACATGTCCTCACTAAGATGGGGCTCATCATCCAACTGAAGAGGACTTACATTTAAACCCTGTTTGGCATAAACAGCAACCCCACCTCCTTTTCTGTTCTGTCTATCCTTCCTAAAAAATGTGTATCCCTCTATGTTACACCTCATCTCCATCTTTGTTATTTAGCCAGGTTTCCGTTATTGCTATAATATCATAATTATGCTCTGCTACATACAACTCCAACTCACTTACCTTATTTTTGATACTTCTAGCATTAAGGCAAGCTATTTTTAATGTGTTAATCCTTCTACATTTACGTGTTTGCTTAGAATTTACATTACTATGCATTTTTTTTTCTACACCA
The DNA here is from genome assembly GCA_026402145.1 of Polypterus bichir lapradei. Taxonomy (NCBI): domain Eukaryota; kingdom Metazoa; phylum Chordata; class Cladistia; order Polypteriformes; family Polypteridae; genus Polypterus; species Polypterus bichir. The sequence goes on along the minus strand of JANRMT010062790.1, from coordinate 1,009,129 downwards.
TTGTTTGTTCTTCCATATATAGATCTAAATCTGGCCTGTCCTAAACTCCCTGCCCCCCCATTCCCTAGTTTAAACAATCCTCAACTAGCCTACACATATGCCTCCCCAATACATTGGTGCCCCTCCAGTTCAGATGTAACCCGTCATGGCGGAACAGGTCTCATCTGTTCCAAAAGGAGTCCCAATGCCCCATAAACCTATACCCTTCTACCCTGCACCAAGATTTGAGCCACGCGTTAAGCCTTCTAATCTCCTCAATCTTACCTGGACTGGCGCGTGGCACAGGCAGAACTTCGGAGAAGACTACCTTGTCAGTTCTGCTCCTCAGCTTGGTACCTAACTCTTTGAATTTGGATCGCAGAACTGACAGAATACCCTTATGTATTTCATTTGTTCCAACGTGGACAATGACAACTGGATCCACCCCCGCTCTGGCCAAGAGCCTATCCACCCTTCCAGGGAGGTCTCCCACCTGTGCTCCCGGAAGGCAACACACCGTGCGAGACTCTCTCTCTCTGGAGCACACCTGCGCTTCAATCCCCCTAATGATTGAGTCCCCAACTATCACTACCTCTCTCTTTCTGGGAACTGGTTTTGAGGTGGCCCGTTGGGGCTCCTCAACCCTGCCTACCACCTCAGAATTATCAGAGTCACCGTCCAGCTCCGAAAGGACATGATAACGGTTAGACACTTCTAATTCTAGGGTTGATGCCCCCGGACAGTGTGCACCCTTTACCTTACGCCTTGTGACCGTGACCCACCTATTCCTACCTGTCTGGTCTGGAATCTCCTCCCGCACCACCTTAGGGGTGCACACTATCTCTCTAAAGGACACCTGGGCCAAGTCGGCCAATTCTCTATTACAACGCAGGTCAGCCAACTCCTCCTCCAGTTCAGCGACCCTGAGCTCGAGGTTATGAATCAGCTGGCATCTCTTGCAGATGTAGCCCTCATAGACAACTGGCTCTTCCAAACCATCATCTAAAAAGTCCAACATCCAACGGGACTTGCATTGCACTGGCCTCATTATTAAAATTTGACTTGGGATTACTAAACTGCCTTAACTTTAACTTTTTTTTTTTTTTCTTAAAATTAAATTTCTTCTTCTTTCAGCTGCTCCTTAACTTAAATGGTAACACTAAGATCTGCTACAGATATTCTACACCTTATCTCCTTAAGATCCTGTACTGTTGTCCCTCTCAGCTAGCTGCCTGCTATTTGTCTATGAGGTTAACTTTACTTTTCTCTGCCTCTTCTCCTGACTTTGCGCTCCTCTTACTGATAAGCTCTCCACTCGCACTGTTTGTATTCCCCCGTATTAATGAACCAATACGCTGTCGTCCACTTAACTGTTCTACCTCTGGACCGCTAAGGGCTGTTTAATCTAAAATAAACAAATAAATAAAACTTTACTACCTTATTTGCTCCTACTGCTCCTTGTGCCTGATCGGCGTCAACGCTGGCCGTTTACCTGCGCACTGCAGAGCTTCTACCTTTTACTGTTTTGAAGTCAGCCGCGGCCTTTTTATTCTTTTCCTTTAAACTAAGGAATCGCTGTTACGACGACGCGGTTATTTATTTACAAATGCCGATATCAGTTACTTCTGCTTTCTACCTTGCCTCCTCGATGCTAATTCAAATACAGATAACAAGACGGGTACAAGTACAAATAACTTTTCCAAGCGCACTTCCAAACACCCAGCTACTTTTGCTCTTGTGCGGGCGAAAAAAAAGCAAAAAAAAAAAAACCCTTCTAAAGGGAAAAAAAGCTTTAAAAATTCCCACACGGCTCCTTAGCGGCAACCAAAACCCAAGTTTTTAAGAGCAAAATGTATTTTTTTTTTATTTAAATCTCACACCACAGAACAAACCAACAACTCTCAACAGACTCTAACGTTTGCAAAGCACACGTGACTCTCTAGGAGCGAACACAGGATAGGTATCCTTCCTTCAAGTCCTTTAATTTCTAGGTGGCATTGCAGAAATGTCTTTCAACATTAATGGCAGTGTCACATTCATTTGTGCTTTGTGACAAATGGAACAGTATCTTCTCAATGGTTTTGTTCAGTAATATTTAGCTTAAAGATTCATTTTCTTTATCTGATATGTCTTTATTAAACATATGTATTAATTATACTGCCTATACTGTATTTCTTCTTTTCTGTTTTTCAATTACAGTAACTCTATGATTAATTTATTATATAATACTATTCTTGAACTCTCAGTGAAGTGGCAATGGACAGTATCCTTGAAATCCTAAATGCTACATTTGCCTAGGCAGAAAATAGAAATTTAGATTTAATATTAGGAAAGTATGGCATACATGCAAACATTTATTACACAATTAGAGTAAAGCAGTCAAACTCCTCGGTACCCCATTCCCAGGACAGTGCAGTTAATCATAATCTGTCCTTTTTCATTTAGAGGAGAGTTTAAAGAAAAGGAAACCAAATGCTCATTTATCTGTAAGCAGGGCATACTACAAATCAGAGACTGTGATGCTGATGCTGTGAAATGCACTAGTGAGGGTTCATTTTGAGTAATACTTTATGTACAGCCCATGAAACCTTTTTGAAGCAATTTTAAAGCCCACACACATAAATAAGCCTTCATATTGTACACAACTGCTGCTTCTCCAATACAGAGTTTCATATTATCTCATTTACTAGTTGGAATTAATTTATTTTTTGGAAAAAAAAATCTACATTGTAAAAATGACAAACCTAACGGCTTCTGATATTCTCTTCCTCTCAAAGTTTATTACAGTCTCTTCAACAAATGTTCCACTGAATCCACTCAGACCTGGCAGTTCTGAATTCATAATCTAGAGTGAGTTTCTGCCAAAAAAATGCAATTATATTTTTGCTACTGTTGCAAAGTTTCCAAACATCAATACAAGACCTTTATCTTTGTTACAATACATTTGAATCTAAATGCTTTCCATAAATATTGCTCTTTGGTTAGGTAAGGTCACATTAGATTGTTCTCAATAATGGACGAAGAGCAAAATGTAAACTGAAGACCTAAAAGAAGACAGAGAAACCTTTCCATCTTTGCCATATTCACTTAGATCAAAACATTTGCTATATTATTATAAAATATTTATACAGTATATATTAAAGTGCCCCGTGACCCTCTAGTTAGGATATAGTGGGTTGGATGATGGATGGATGGATGGATAATAAAGTGATGGCACGTTTGAGACAGGCTTAGAGATTGCGCTTTCTCCACGTTTGTGCATGGCTTGTGCCCCTTGTACTCAGTTCTCCTTCTGATGACTCTGAATTGGCCCAGCATGAATGAGTATGGGAGTGGGCAGTGCAATAAACTGGCGCACCAGCCTGTGCCGGGTCCTTCCTAGAGTGCACTGCTACATGGGCTGTCACTCCCTGCAACTTTAAAATTGCATTAACTGTGTTCAGTAAATTAAATGATTGATTGATTTGGAGGGATTAAAAGCAATAACAGGTTATAAGATGCCGAGTGGGTGGTCTTAATGCAGTTAATGGAAAAGAGACCACCTCAGACCCCTACAGGCTGTTTTACAGGCACATATAAGGTACACAATGATCTGACCTGTATTTTCACAGAGACAAATCTGGGCCTATGGTTAAGATCATATTTTTTATTTCTTCTCTAGTTGGAAGAAAAGGGAATGCATGCCGTTTTCATTACGTGTCCTCAGTATCAACTGTCTAAATGACATTTGACATTTCTTTAAGCTCCAGGACTGTGTGTTAGAAGTGGTGGTCAGTAAAACAGGGGAACCTCAAGGAACTGTCTTGTCAAATTTTTTCCACTCTCCAAAGAACAAATTGCTAATCAACTGTGATTTGTGCCATCCACAGAAATTCTCAGATGCCTCCTCCATTATACACCGCATCAACAACAGGGATGCACTAGTGTGCAATGTGGCGCCGGGTCAGTTACCTGCATCTAAGTACTACTATGACAGAGTCAGTGATGGATGTCTGTTCTACCAAGGGGGACTCTGAGACCAGTCACTATAATGGGGGAGGAGGTGGTAGTGGAGCAGATTTATTAATATCTTGCTGGCTATCTGAACAGTAGACTGGTGGATAATACAGACCTTCTATACACAAAGGGTCAGGGGAGGATCATCTTGTTGTAGACGTTCAGGACCTTAAATGCTGGTTACAAACTGTTGGATACATTCTGCTAGTCCATACTGCCTATGTAAGCATGGGAAAGGTGCTATATAAATAAAATGTATTATTATTATTATTATACTGTACAATCGCCTTTTCTAGTAATATGCGATTATGAAGTTCCTCTGCAAGCTGATCCATGAACACTTTTCTTTTCTCAGTGGCCCCGTGCATGCCTTGCACAGTACATGTGCGTCAATCACCACCAGCATGTTGTAGCACACAGCAACTGGCCACCTGCATGTTCTTGCGCGCACTGGATAAGCTCCTGATCTGACTCTAAGTAACAGTGCCAGCATAAATTCACGCCCGATCTGACGTTGTTCGTTTTCAAATAATATTGCATTAGTGCGATGATGTTTTCACATATATTGTCTCTTTCTTTCAGGTGTGTAATAGAAACCACAGCATAGAGAGAAGTGTGTACATTGTAACAGGTACACACGTTGTAAATGTAGGTAGGACGATTCTTGCGTGTGTGTGAACTGTTAACATTTGAATCTGATGATTGCATATAGCGCTGAACCTACTGTTCTGTATTATTCTTTCCTCTGCATGTCCTTGCTGTACATACAGCAACATGTGGGGACTGGCAAGATTGGGGGAAAAAAACATGCAGTTACTGATTACAAACCGCAAGATGTTATGCAAATGAATATGAATAATGTTGCATCCATGCCACAAAGTTTTCCGAAATGTACTATACAGGTCATAAAATGAATAATTCCAAATATCATATATACCTATGTCTCTGTTTTTTGTTTTTTTTTTACATCATAGATCATAAGGCGCATACTAATTCAGCGTGAGCAGGAACACTCAATAAAACTGAATAAAAAAAATCAAGTGACGATGAGATACGAAAAAGGCAGCTTTTATCCCTCCAGATGAGAGAATGTCCAGTTCCATTGTCTCAAAACACCATTCACATCTCCAGTTTTCCCAGTTTCAAATAAAAACTAACAGTGTCAGATCCCTGTAGTATGCATCGTGATTGTGATTAAGAGAGAATAAAACTGAAAAAAAAAATGGTAACTTTCACAAGTCCTATAAATGTACACCGTGTGTTACAGACACAAACCAAGTGTATGTGTGCACTGTATAATATTAACAATAAAAACAGCTCACTACTAAAAATGGCAAATATAGAAGGCAGTGGGGATCGAACCGGAGACTCTTCATTACAAGCCAGCCAATCTTACCACTACACCACAGAAGCTGTTGTCTTTGCCTTGATCCTTTTGTGAAAGCATTTACTTGATCTTTGGACTTCAGGCTTCAAAAATTATATAGTTTATGCCTACATTTTGCCATTTACTACTAAAATATGAAAACGTTTCTGTTTTAAAAATGTGTTTACACAGATTACTGTAGAAACCGAACACACGTGAAATGCGTGTGTTCCAAATAACAATCTATTATCTCCACTCTAAAACTCCACTTCACTCCCAAATAATCAATCAAGGTAAAACGATAAACAACAAAATGAAACAAAATACAAAATTATTAACGCATTCTTCTCAGTGATCTGCTGGGGATGCCAGAAACATAATATCTTGCTTATTTTTCATTCTCAGATTTGTTTCTAAGCATTGCTCTTGCAGATGTCACCCTTTTGCCATCAGCCATAGACAGGAATTTCTGCATGACTCTGGACGCCGCACTTTCATTCATGTTGTTTCTGTCTTCATAATACACAGAGAAGCTGAACTTTTCAGACTAATTTTTTATTTATGGTTGTACTTTTTAATTTTGCAACTTCATAACTTCGCTATTTCCATCATATTTGTAAAAGAAAGGTATTGCTAGATTAGGACATTTTTCTGCACTTATGAAGTAAATTGGATAGTGCGGATAATATGTGCTACCTGACCAAATTAAATTTAAACATTTGCATAAATGCTACTCACTGAAAAATTAACAGATCAATTTTGAACTAGAACAAGTTTATGTGAGTTATTCAAGTGTTTCTATTGCAAAAGTTTATATTCAATATTCAAACAACTTATGTTCAACAAATGCACTCCATACTGTTATAAACTATTTTATGGCATATGTTTAGAAAAACATAAGTTAAATAACTTAAAAATGATTGCTTTATGAATGTCTTATACTTTTTGTCTTCATCTTCATCTTCTTCTTCTTTCGGCTGCTCCAATTAGGGTTTGCCACAGTGGATCATCTTCCTCCATCTCTTTCTGTCCTCTGCATCTTGTTCTGTTACACCCATCATCTGCATGTCCTCTCTCACCACATCCATAAACCTCCTCTTAGGCCTTCCTCTTTTCCTCTTGCCTAGTAGCTCTATCTTTAACACTAGAATTACCAGAGCCTACAAGAAAACTCGTAAATCTGGCCAACCTTAAATCCGTTTGCACCTCTCCGTTAGCGTCTTTTGTCCTGTAAATGTGCGGATTAAGACAAGCAGCAAGCAGCCTGCTATTCCATCCCCCACCGTCGCAGAACATTCACAAAGTTCTCCCAGCTCATGCTTTGTTTGATTATCTGGGAGTGAAGTGCTGGAGTTTTAGAGAGGAAATAATAGATTGTTATTTGGAACACATGTATTTCATATGTATTCGTTTCTATAGTAATCTGTGTAAACACATTGTTAAAACAGAAACTTTTTCATATTTTAGTAATAAATGCTACAAAATGTAGGCATAAACTATAGAATGTGTGAAGCCTGAAGTCCAAAGATCAAATAAACACTTTCACAAAAGGTTCAAGGATGATACAACAGCTTCCGTGGCGTAGCGGTAAGATTTGCTGACTTGTAATCAAGAGTCCCTGGTTTGATCCCGACTGCCTTCTATATTTGCCGATTTCAGTAGTAAGATGCTCTTTTTGTTAATATTATAAAATAAAAAAATAAAATAAATAAAAAGTTACCTTTTTTTTCACTTTTATTCTCTCAGTCACGATCATAATACATACTACCGCCCTAAGGATCTGACGCTGTTAGTTTTTATTTGAAACTGGGAATAACTGTAAATGTGAGTAGTGTTTTGAGGCAATGGAACTGGACAATCTCTGATCTGGAGGGATAAAAGCTGACACACAAACGCTGGTCAATCTGCCTTATTCGTATCTCACAGTCACTTTATATTTTTTATTCAGTTTTATTGAATGTTCCTGCTCATGCAGAATTAGTATGCACATTATGGTTTATGATGTAAAAAAAAAACCAGACGTAGGTATATATGATATTTGGAATTATTCATTTTATGACCATTTTATGAGGTCAGCGCAACGCTATATGCAATCATCAAATTCAAATGTTAACAGTTCGGGTACAAGTTGTTTGATGTTTTGCAGCCACTTTACCCTCTTTTATGGCATCCTCTGAAATTTTATTTTGATTTTATGCCACATTTGCCTATCACAACAGCCTCAGATGAGCTCTTTTACTCGTATTCACAACTGAAATCAAACTACGCAATAGGTGTGGTGAGGGGAAGCTTTCTGACCTCTCCTTATCCTGTCAACTGAAAATGACATTGACCAATCTGAAGTTATTGACATATTCAAACAGATGTCTACGAGGAGAATTTTGTTATAAACACAGAAACAGCTTAAAAATTAACAGAAAAGTAAAAGAAATGTTATTTCCCTTGCATACTGTTACATAGGGTATGTAACAATTACCTTTACATTTTATAGGCTTATACATTTTTTTTTCTTTTTAGTTAGAGACAAACTTTTACTTTGAGTATAAAAGTGAATAAAATTGAGTTTAATTACATTATAGTCCAAGAAATTGCTTTAGTGTAGACTTTAGTTAAATTTTCAGAATGTGGCCAAGTGTTGTGCCCCTGCCCCTCTGTAAGTTTCTGAAAGCCACTACTTAGTAGGAGTGAATCAAGGGACAAAGAACACCAGTTGAGCATCTGTATTCTGGAGGGGCTGAAGAGGTTTGAAAGCAGATAAAGGAAGCCTTGCCAGGAGAGAATTGCAATATTCCACTCAAGAGTAAACCGGTACTTGAACAAGGAGTTGCAAGGACAATGTTTCTCTGTTCTTGCTCCAAAGCTATGGAATGATCTCCTTTTGTCTATTTGAACTGCACCCAATTATGTTTCAGCATCTTTTGAAAAACACACCTTTTCATGAAATACTTTGGTACTTCTTAATTTCTCTTCTACAGGATAGCTACTGTTGTATTGGCAGACTTTACGATACTGATTTTTATTTTAATTCACATGCAGGTGTAATTATATTGTAGTTGGAGGACTCCCTATTCTTGGTTTTTCTCTTGTTCAAAAAAGCTGTGTTTCATTTCCTTTGTATCAAAACTTTGTGTCAACAAGTACACTCAAAACCTTTTCTTACATATAGTCTTGGTAGCTTGTGTAATTTTAGTTATATCAACCTAAATTGGGCAAGTGATAATTTCCCATAGTCTGGTTACTTGTCAGTTAAGTTACTTTCATCTAATTGTGAGAAACATGTTCAGTACAAAGTCCCAAACACACTGGTTAGTTTATTTGAGCTTAAAGATATACTGTACAAAGATAAAATAATAACACCCTCTTTCGGAGTTGTTTTTATATTTGCATATCTTCCATTCATCTTATCTGCTAATCTGCTTCCCAGAATTCTTTGTTTCTGAAAAACACATTGTCATTTCTATGAGTCATATAAAAACACACACAAATAAAACATTATGGGTTGTATTCAACAAACTGTAAAAAGCACTATTAATTTATCTCCATTGCAGGAATACTGAAGTTTACTTTGAGCTTGAACATATTCTTTTTTGTGTGTCCTTTTGTAACTGGATATTTCAACACCCTTATAAACTTAAATGTGCTGCCCACTTAAGAAAACATAGGATTATTATGGTGAAATTTACAAATATTTTATTCCACATTCCTGAAAATTGGTGATAAGACTACAGAGTGATAAATGCAGCTCTTTGAATTGTTTTGCATTGTGCTTTTCATTAAAATTATTTACAGCTATAAAAGGGATTAACGCACAAGGAGATAAAATGTAAACAGTTTCAGAATTCAATAGTTTTCACAGCAGGAAAACAATAAATGCAAAGGTGCCACTACTTCACAGCAAGGATCAAATCTCTAGGAGACACTTTGCAAGCAAGGAAGTATTAATCCTTTCTTTTCCATCAGTGTGTGTAATACAAAGAAACATTTCTTCAGTTAGAGACCACAACAGTACAAAAAGAGAAAGCTGAAATGTAAAAATTGGTCAGAAGTATCTCAATGTAAACATGGGATCTAGAAGGCAAATGTAACTTCACAATAACTGTTGAAGCTTGCATAGCAGAAAGTGTATACTGTGTAAGTAATGTAAAATTGATGTATTGTTTTTTCATTTACAACCTACCTATGAAGATGACAAAATCAGTCTCCACCACTGAAGTTCCCCTTAAGACAGTGAACTGTCATGCTTCAGGTGACCCGTTTTTTTGGGGACCAAATGTACATTGGTTTAGATAGAACCGAAAAATATTAATGAATGAAGGGAAAATTGACTTTAACCTGGCCAAATAATTAGAGTTAAGTGAAAGAGAAACCAATTTCAGGTCCTACTAGCTATAACTGTGTTTCATCACTGTAGTGTCTTAAGCAATATTGCATAATTCTGTGGATTTGAAATTTCAAATAAAAAGAATTGGAGATATTTGACAATGGGTCTAACTGCACAAATGTATAATGATACATTCAGGCACTCATTTTGTTAGCCAACCTACTGAAATATATGCTCACAAGGAGCTGAAGCCCATTATACTAAACAAAAACTTTGGAGGACACAGCAGTACATCACAGGGCAGAATAACACACAATGAGACTAATCCAAGAATGCAGAACTTTCAGAGAAATAGGAGTAGCCAGACAAATCTCATGCAGACATGATGAGTGTGGGGTTCAAGCCAGTGTGCTCTGTGATTGGTGATTCCTAACTTGCACTCAGTGGTCTTAGGATAGATTTATCCTCAATGACCCTGGGTTGGCCTGGACGGTGGATGGCTAACAAGCTAATATTATAGAAAAACAGCTTAAATATTGCAGCTGGTGATCATAGTATGTTTCTAGGACTAGACAATAAGTACAAAAGGAAGGTAACTGCTCTGATGGCTCAGTGATAAAATATAAGCAAATTAAATTATGCACTTCTTTTGTTATCATGTTGCAGATGTAGCTCAGAAATAGAGCTAATATAGCTAATGTGCCTGTGCATATTCTTTATTCCTGCTACTTGAAATGCATAAGTGAAGTAATTTTGGTGAAAAGGGAGAGGGAAAGAAAATATTCAATTTAACTGACTATTACTATTGTTTCAGTAAAGGTCTATTACTGATTGAGCTTAAAGCAAAACACAGACTTAAAATGTCAGTTGCAGTTTTCTATAGTAGAGTCTGGTAAAGTAAGGGATTGCTGTAAATGTGTATTTTCTAAGAGCCATGTGATGTACATTGCTTTGCTACAGTAACATATAGAATGTAGTTATAAGATGGCTGTCATCTTAACTAGTTTTTAATAAGAATGTCAGAAGCATTTTGTCCAGTTCTGTAAACTATTTGCAATATTTTTATGTAACGTCTAAAACATGTTGACAGAGTAATTCAAAACATGCTTAATATTGTGTCATATCACTATAGTTAAAATGTTTGAAAGAAATTTGGGGATATCATTTAATGACATTCTATGGCCTATATAACATTAATGTTTATTTAAAATAATAAGACCCATAGTTGTTATTAATACTTATGTAACTGTTATGAAGAATATGAAATGTCCATAACGTCTAAGACTTGTTATATAACTTTTACAAAGGTGTTTGACACCTTTGCAGAGAGTTGTTTAAAAAAAGATACTCATTTTACATTCATCCAGCTAAATTCATCACAACCCATCACTCATGAAATATTTACAGTTCAATATCATGTTTTAGTAGCATGCCGACTAAAAGGGACATTGTGTAATGATAAAAGTAAGTGAAAACAATGCGACAACATTGATCAATAATTCTGTACTTTATGTGTTAGATGTCTTCTTTATCTTTTCCCACTTCCACGTGGGGTTGATGTGCTTCTCCATATAGCTCAGTCCTGCACCCTTTTCCTTCAGACCTTCTTTTACTTTATCCATCCACCACTTTATGTGTTAGACTAAAGTACTATGGTGTTCTACCATGTTAGCCATTATGAATGTTGTGAGAAGACAAGCAAAATGATACCTTTTATTGGCTAACTAAAATGATTACAATATGCAAGCTTTCGAGGCAACTCCGGCCTCTTCTTCAGGAAAGATGTAATTGATTACGTCTTGCCTGAAGAAGGGGCCTAAGTTGCCTCGAAAGCTTGCATATTTTAATCTTTTTAGTTAGCCAATAGTAGGTGCCATTGTGTTAGACTAAAGCAATTGTTAGACTAAAATCTTGAAATAAAGTGAACTTGTCCCAGTTTCAGTTGTTTTGTTTTAATAAATTTTTGGAGCCACTTTTTTTTGTATTAAATATCTAAGTATGTGTACATTGTTTTAAAGTTGATCAATCAAACTTTAGGGTTGTGGCTGGTGGACATGAGGAGTATAACATTTAGGATGGGACCAGATGGACAATACAAAAGTTTTTTAGAACTTAAACTGTACTGCCACATATTTACATCACATCCCATATCAAAGAGTGTAAATTGTACATGATATAAAATTGCAATATACTGTATATAGTCACAATTACATTAACACGTTTAAATAGAAATTCCAAAAATAGTTTACAAATACTGTGAAATATGTTTAAATGACAGAATAAGCTTTTTTAAGTTTGTTTTGTCAAACATTTTTGTTTTTTAAATATTTTGTAACAGGGTGTAATACAAATTTGCAAAAACCACCATGATGGTGTTTGCACAGACAAGCAAGCGCACCCGACTCGTGCTCACTACCATTTTAATCATTAATGTTGACAACTGACAATATGTTTTGCCAAAAAGGAACAGCTATTGAATGTTTAAAAGAGGAAAAAAAATTCTCAAGCTAAATCTGAATCATTAAGCTAAACTAAGCAGTAATTGAAATTGTGCAGAATGGTTTTCAGTCTGTTTTAACACTAGAACACTAATTCCGGACCACCTTAAATTCCTTTTCACCTTTCCATCAGCATCTTTTGGTTTACACAGATCATTGTAGATACAGAACACACATGAAATGTGTATTCCAAATAACAATATATACAACTCCAGGCACCTCACTCCTAGATAAAGAGACCTGAGTTCTGAGAATTTTGCGATGGACTCAGCTCCTCCTGTGGTGTGTGTGTGTAGGGGGGCGAGTATGTGGGATGGGATAGCAGGCTGTTTGATGCTTGTGCTGATTGACACACATTTGCAAAACAAAAGACGCTGATGGAGAGGTGCAAAGGGATTTAAGGTGGCCCGGGATTACAAGTTTTTTCGTAGGCTTCAGGGATTCTAGTGTTAAGGACAGGTTATATGAAAGAGAGAGATGCTTAAGGTAGGATGGATTATAGTAATCATTAATGCATCCAAAAATTTTTTTAAATCTGCTTTTCCAAGGCATGGTCAACTAGAGCCTATCCCAGCAAGCAACGTAAATACACACTACAGCTGATTTAGCGTCATCAATTTACCTAAAGTTCTTTGAAATGGGAGGAAACTGGAGTGAATCCATGTGAGACCATGGGCAAACCCTCTGAAAGGAGCACCTTAGATGTGAAACCAAGGACTCCTTATACTGCAAGGCAGTAGAGCTAGCAGTGCACCCCCATGCTGAGTATTTCTTGATTAAATTTACAATTACTTATGTTTATTTTTAACAGTGGCATCTGCTGGGGAGAGTCATGTCCCTCTGACCACCCCTTACACTCCACCCATGCTGGTGGATCCTATCTAAACAGCATTGGGTGTAAGGTGGGGACCACCTCTGAACATATCATCAGTCTATCATAGTGCACGCTCATTCACATCCACACCCTCACATCTACAATTCTAGCCTTTTTATTAACTATATTTTCTTTATCTTTTTGTAAAAGGACGTTTGTTTGAATGAAACAGAACAGATTTTTTATTGAAATTGTTTACATTACAGTACAAGCACATTACAATTCTTTCCTCTTTTGGAATCAAATTTTTATTAATATCATAAATGAAACTTGCAATGCATTTTCTGTGAGATCAGGCCTTTATATGTCATTTACTTTGACCTGTGATGTAATTTCTTCTAATTTAAGAATTGCAGAAGCAAGAAGTCTTTAAAATGCTGAGCCAGTGAAAGCTTCTCCAAAGTAATTTTTCTGTTGGACATCTAAACACTTTACTGTACGCCACTTATCATAGCTGGCACAAAAAAAAAAGTAGGAGACTCAAATGTGCTGCCAAGTCACCTGGATGCTGGCAGAAACAGGGACACAGAATGAAGAAAACAGAGTGTGGTGTATGGCCTGACAAGTCCTTATCACTAGCCTAAAAAAGAATGTTTAATGACAGGACTATGTAGAGCGTGCAAGAGCTGGTTTACTTCTCTGACTTTGTCAGCGTGGGCAACAGTACACTTTAAACAAGCTCATAAATGAGCATTAAAACGCCAACGGTGCTGAGAAAAACTGAAAGGCAAAAACAAAGAAAATGCAGCCGTAACAAGACACATAAAATAATGTGCAACAGCACACACACAGAAGGCTTAAAAGACCAGAACAGCTTCTATCTGACCTTGTCCTCAGGTCTCCTTTTATAATATGCCAAAATTCAGCCAGGGTTAAGTTTATTTCTTGTATATTGAATACTTTTGTTGCTTATTAAGTTTTCGTCTTTTGTTAATTTTGTTTTTGGGTTGCCTTTAAGTAAAATTATGTATTCTTTGATGTTTTAATTTGTATGTATTGTGCTTTTGTGTTCTTTGAAGGCATTCCTTGTACTGTATTATATGGGTGGAACTTCAAAAGGCAGGGTCCTCCTGATGTCACTACTGAAGGGCCATCCTCAGACTTTATATTCTGAAGCTGGAAGCAGGTCTTTCAGTGGTCCATTGATGTTCTTAGAGTGCATGAATTGTAAGTATTGTTTTTCTGATTCCTGGACTTTGCTTCTGATTTTGTGGATTCTGAATGTTGGATTACATATTGGGACTTAATTGCCTCATTATTTTTGCCTTTAGCTATTTTGTGCATCTTGTGTGTCTTGAAATAAATCTCCTTACTGAAAAAGATTCCACTTTGGCCTTATCCTTTCAAACCAGAGGTTTTTCATGGTGACCTGAAAGGAATTTGTGATATTTTTTGTGTCTATTGGGACAACTTTAGAAACCTGTTCTTCTTGTTATTGAGTCTTGTTAGGCCAAAGCCTGAATGTGGAGTCTGGACGCCAGGCTGCTTGGGGTGAAGCTGTTTTCTAGTTAGATATAGGAGGCCCTGGCCTGAATTGTGGTTCTTTTTTGTAATCTCACAACCTATTGCTAATGATATAGCACTCATTTCATGACAGCCAAAACCACATGAGCAAATGCCAGGGGTATAAGATGTCAACCATGTGATCACAACCATCTTAACACATAATCATTCTTCTGTCATGTCCTATTGGCTTTCTTAGATCCCTTAAAGCAATTACACAAAACAAAAAGGAAAAAAAATCATTACAAAATGTACAAATCAATGTAGTTATAATACATTAAAGGTAAGAATAGAACATCCACTGCATGCTTTTATAGAAAAATAATATCAATTACATGTAACCTGATTGTGTTTGTTCCTTTTTTTTACATACAAATGTTTAACCTTTTAAAAAATGTTGAATCCTGCCTAGAGTTACTTATGCAGTATATGCAAAAACTACACTTTTGTTACGCAGTGCAAGCAACATGTAATCACAGACCACTGTGATTTACAACTAAAATTACTTGACTTAAGTTGTGTAACATGTTTTCCTTTACTGCAAGCAAACATAACCAATCATTAAAAGTGTATTGTGAACTGTATCTGTACTGTAGCTTTCTTTGATTAGGAATAACAAGTAAAAATGCTGTGTATTTCTTAGGAAGGAACTGATGGTACAATGTGAAAATAAATTGGCAGTCTACTGCTCAATTATTTGGAATGTATTTTAATGTTATAGATGATCTTTCTGAACTCTGATGCACTTAAGTTTTATAATGATGAATGATTATGTATAACCATGTCAATGTATTAAAAATAAGAAGAAATACAAAGTTAATTAGAAGATGTTTTGGTTATTGTTACTTTTGTACTTGCACTCTTGCCTTGCACCTCTAAGCATGTGGGTTCAATGACCAGCACATGCTCCATGTTTTGACTAGGTTGTTATCAGGGTACTCTCATTGATGTGTGTGTGTGTGCGTGTGTGTGTGTGTGTGTTAAGGACTCAATTAATGAACAAGTATGGGTGTGCCATGTGATAAACTGGTATTCTGTCCAGAGTTAGTTTCTGTCTCATAAACTAATTGTGCTGGAGCCTCTAATGCTAATTCTTCAGTTGAGCTGAGAAAATTAATGAACAAATATTTAATTTGATTCAGTAAAAAATATTAATAAACTCAATATTTCACTATTTTGGATCATACAACCCCAATTCCAAAGGTTCGGACAGTATGGAAAATGCCAATAAGAACAAAACAGAGTGATTTGTAAATTTATTTTAACTTATTTTCAATTAAAAATGACAAGGTATTTCATGTCTTACCAAACCAGCTCTATTGTTTTTTGAGGATATACATTTATTATGAAATTGATGCCTGCAAGATGTTCCAAAAAATTTGGGACAGGTTTAATTTAGGACTAATGACAATGTGACAAGTCGAAATAATAAGGTGATGTGAAACAAGTGGTGTTTAACAGGTGAGGCAATCATGTTATAGTAATTAAGGAGCCTGGTCCTTCAGGAGCCAGGATAGGTCGAAGTTCATCAATTTGCCAATAGGTGCAACAGTGAATAATCTAGCAATCAGAGAACAATACTCCCCTTAGACAAATAAGTTGGAGTTTTGACATTTTACCATATTCAGATCATAATAAAAAGATTCAAGGAATCTGGTTACAAATCTCATTGTGTAAAAGGTTTAAACCACTGCTGAATGTGCGTAATCTCTTAGACGGCACTGTCTTAAAAACCCTTTTATGTCTGTAATGGATATCATGACATGGGCTTGTGAATACTTTAGTGAACCTTTGTCTGTTAAAGCCACTAGCTGCTGCATCTACAGACACAAGTTAAGGATACTAAGCAGAAGCTATACTGCAACATTGTCCAGAAGCGCAGGCAACTTCCATGGGCTTGTACTCATCTGAGATGAGAAGTAACAAAGTGGAATCGTGTTTTGCGGTGTGTTAAGTTAATATTTCAAATAGTTATTGGAAAAAAACAGTCATTGAGTCCTCTGGGCCTAAGAAAGAAATGTCCATCCAAGCTGTTGTCAGCGACACGTCCAAAAGGCAGCATACATAGATCAGGGCATGGGATGTGTCAGTGCCCACAGCATGGGTAACTTGCACATCTGACAGAGCACCATTAATGATGCATAGAAATATTGGAGCAATTTTTCCAGGGAGGTTTCTGCATTTTTCAGCTGGACAATGACAAACCACATTCTGTCCAAATTGCAATTGTAAGGCTGCATAAGCAGAGAGTATGGGTACTAGACTGGTCTTCCAGCTGCTGTAACGTGTCTCCAGTTGAGAATATGCTGCACATTATTAACCACAAAATACGGCAATGAAGAACCATTACAATAGAGCAGCTGAACACATGTATAATGAAAGAATGAGAAAACTTCCACTTGCTAAACATAACCATGTTGTATCTACAGTGCCCAGTGTAATTAAAGGAAATATTGATGTTACACAGTGGAAAACACTTCCACGATGTCCCAACCTTTTTGGAGGGTGTTGTAGGTTGTCAGATTAGATGAGTATGTATTTTCAAAAAACAATAAAAGGCACAAGGTAAAACATCAAATAACATGCTGATGTAGTGTTATCAACCAAGTAAAGTGGAATAGAATTTACAAATCACTAATTTTTGTTTTTATTAGCTTTTTCCAAACAGCCCTAACATTTTTGTTTTCGTACAAAAATCAACAATGATTACTGTGAGAAAAACTATCAACTTGTACACATCAGACAGATGAATAAACGCACAGGCTTTTGTTGAAATTTCTTTTAAAAAAGTACTTTTTCAACAACACGCACATTATTTTTAGTGGGAACTCTAAAATAATGAGAATTTGAGTGGCATGTGCTTCAATGTGCTCTGTAATCAACTGGCATGCAAGGTTGGTTTCTGCTTTGCTTCCAATCCTACTTAGATAAGGTTCTTCTCCCTGGGACCATATAATGAAACAAAGGGACCAGAACATTGGTCGATTGCATGAATATTCATTTTTTGCTCTGCTGAAATCAAGAGAGAAACCACAAGAAAACCTGAAAAAAAACACAGGAGAAGAATAATCTTTTGGCAGAAAACGTTTCATTTTTCATGCTAAATGCTGAGTATTTCTAATAGGATTTATGAACATTCAGAAATAGTTTGACCATTGTAATTAATTTTTGAGTAGCTCCATAAATTTGAGTTCACGGTTTCTTGACTGAGAAAACTGAGTTTAAAGAGCCATTATCTGCCAGAATCAGAATTAATAAATCTTTGATTGTCATATTTTGATGTATTTCAGAATTTTTGAAAAGCACAATAATGATATGCATTCATCCGTCCTACAGAATTAGTTTTCTTCAGAAAAATAATAACCATTAACTATTAACTGGAAAAACATTATTTTTACTTTCCTCATCAGTCAATCATTCATTTGGCTATTTTTCATGAGCATTCTTTCACTTAATTTAATAGGTATATTTCAGATTCAATGTGGCACAAACAATAAACTAATTCTATTTAACATTCTCAAAACAAGAAGTCATCTAAGATGCCACAGCATATCCTGGAAGCAAACAGGCTTGAAGAGAGCAACAGTCCATCACAAAGCCACCTCACACACACACCCATGCATGGGCCCGTTTGGAATCTCTGCTTAACCTAACCTGCACATCTTTGTGAATGTGTAAGGAAAACTAGAGTACTTGGGGAAAAAATCCACAAAGAAGCCCAGCAAACATGTAGAATCTGCAGCTATGATCATGGAAATCAAACCCTAGATTCTGAATCTGTAGAGAGGCAACAGACAACTACAGACATACAAATATATTAAAGGAAATCTAGTCGATTTGAGGAACAGTTTTATTCCATTTCTTTTTTTGGGCTAATAGCTATTACACCTGCTTATATGTCTGATGTCATGTTCCTTAACCTCAGGTGACTAATCTTGTGCTCCATAGTTTTTATTTCTTACACAACCTCCATTATGTATCTTTACTGTTTGCTTTTGCATCCATCTGTCTAAACGTCGGTGAAGGTCTAGTGTCATTTGGGTGTCAATTCTTTTGTTAAGCTGAAGTTACCTATGCATGAATTGGGGCCTAGAAGAAGACAAGAAACTAACAAAGAGACAGCACAGAAAGTATGCGATCATTGCATTTGGAGCTCACCAAGAGATGGTAAGAAGCAGGCAGGCCTCAGCCTCACATCTCAACAAGAATGTGACAAGATAAGAAGTGTTTTGATGAAAACAGGCCACTCAGAGCAGATTGTCATTTTCTTCTTCAGCTAATGTTTCCAAAGTGTCATAATGAAATTGAAGATCCTTAAGGTTTTATTTTATAATGAAATTTGAAGATCCTTAATGTTTTATTTTAGATTAATTTAGTTTTACTGCATTACATTCAAGAGGAACATTATCTCTTAATCAACCAATTAAACATTAATTACAGTATAAAACCTTAACATAACTCATTCTTGAAAGCTCCTACTCCACCTTAAGTTATGAGATGTTTTCAAAGTCAAGTTTCATAAACTGTGTATCATACGTGCCATTTTGTATAACTTAATAACTTAACCAGTTCTAAGGTGCCACTGTTATCATGTTCAAGCCATTAAAATCAAAGACCTTACAAAGCTTATTATAGAACATTTCACATCCCTGCTTATAGCCACACTGACCTCGCTGTTTGTGTTCTTTCACAGGCCTTCAAAGACACTGGGATCACATATTTCTTGAGGTCTTAATGACTGACTGATTTTTTAATCTCTTATTTTTTCTTTATTGGAGAGCTTCTTCTCATCTGCTAACACCATTTCATCTTTCATCTGCTCTGGCTTTGTCCCCTTCTTCTCCTTCTATTTATACTACTTGTCCTTTTGTGTTCTTAACCTTCTTTCTTTTTCAGCGTGGAAATAACTTTTTTGTAGATGCGTACTGATGTGATCCTATAGTAACCATATTGACATGTTTCCTTATACTATTATAGCATTATTACTATTTGTATATACTTCTCATTCCTGCACATATGGAATAGTCTGGACTATTTTATTTCGATATATGTTATGTTCTTTGTTGCTTTTGGAGCATGTGAATTCTATTAAAAATAATTCTTTATCTTTTACAAAGATTTCTTGATCTTTTAAGACTCATTATTTGAGCACATTATTTTTGTATCTTCAGTGTGAAATAGCACACTTACTTACATTAAACTATATCTGCCACATAATCAACCAACTCTGAAATTGATCCACTTGCACTGACTGTAGTGTATCTGCTAAATGACCTCATTTACTGCAATGTCATTTGGATTTCTAAATTACTTTGTTACACACACACAAACAAACACACATTTATTCTATACACTGTGTGACCTTTATATATATTGTGACGGGCGGCCGGGTCCCATGCCTGGCTGGAACGCCGCTTCAACACTAGATTCGGGGGAGCATCCATGGGATGCACTCTACGTCTCCCGGAACGCGTGGTGGCAGCCCTCCTGGGTTACATCGGGGCCACAGGTGTGGGACTTCAGGACTCAGACCTGTTGGGCTCCGTGGCCACCACCCAGAGGAGCTGCATGGCTTAATGAGCCTCTGTGGGCAGGAATGCAGCCACACCCAGAAGTGCAGCCTAACTAGGCCAACTACCACCTGGAGCACTTCTGGGAGGGCTACAAAAAGAGCCTGCAGGAACTACTCAAGGGCTTGAGTCGGGAGCGGACAAGGACGGAGCTTGGGAGGAGTGGAAAGGAGGCAGCCTGAAGACAGGCATCGTTGTGTGAGAGGCCTGGATTTTGGGGGGAGTTTTGGGGTTGTGTGCTTCACTGTATATAGTATTTATAAATAAAGTGTGTGTTGGGTAACTTAAAATGATGTCTGCCTGTCTGTGTCTGGGCTGCTTCCCACAATGGCATCCCAGATGGGACTCTCTGCCTGCTTCAAGGCAGGGACCCATTAAAAAATAATTTGTGAATGCACGCAGTTTTGGCGCGGCGCAAGGAAGGCGTGCTCCTGCGACACGCACATACGTTTGGAAGAGAAGCAGTCCTGTGGTTGGTCGCACTAGGACCCTGGGGACACCGCACCTCCCGATGGGCAAGACAACAGCCAGGCACAGTCTGACGACAGCGGGCGGCCTAAAGAAACCCGTCGCCATCGACAGGATCGGCTGGCCTACAGAACCGGCCAGGCCATGGAAGCTGCCTCTGGACGCAAGGTTTCCCGTGGTGTTTGGCTGGCTGGAGGACTTCGCTCCCGGAGCCGACGTTGGGGCGAAGTCCGAGGAGGACCGGAGCCCGGTGTTGTGGAGAAGATCCCGGTTTGACAAGGAGTGCCTGGTCCCGTCTGACGCAGGTAAGGGGGAAGAGGGCGTGTACTGAGTCTGCACGAGCAGTGCAGAGTGGGTGTGGCTCACAGCCGGCAGGTAAGGGCAAGCAGTATGCGAGTCCTCTGTCGGCTGCTTTTCTTTCTGTGCTTACCGCCGTACGTGAGCTGAAGGAGGTCCTTCAGCCTATCTGGTCGCTTTCACAGGTGATCTGCGGCCTCCGGGAGACCATCCAGAAGCTGGAGGAGAAGGCAGTCGTGCCTCTGGAAACGCTGCGAGTGTGGATGGAGCATCACGGCGCTGAACTCTCTGGCTGGAGAGATGCGGCGGTACGGGTAAGTGAGACCTGTACCGTACATAAAAGAGGATGGTTGAGCGAAGGGGGACCGGTATCATTTCGTTCCAGTCACCAAGTAGCCAGGCCTCCTACAGTGGACGCGGAGCGAGTGGCCAATCATGCCATAGGGGCGAGTCCGGTGTGGGGTTTGCAAGGAGCTGGCTGGTAGGTGCCAGTTGCCGAAGCATAACACTCCAAAAGCCGGCGGCAGCCTCGCTGAGGTCCACAGGGATCCAGACGGCGCTGGGTCTCTAATCTCATAAGGAGACCCAGACTGTCCTTGTGTCCCAGAGTAGAAGGAGGAGGAACCAGAGACAGAGGTCCGGACCTCCTGACAAGGAGCAGGCTGGGCCTGTGCGCCCACCTGCTGTCAAGAGCCACCCTCTGCGGGTGCAGAGGGAAGCCCTGAGCCTGGCTGGGGACCAGGCGGAGCCCAGAAACCCATCCTGTTGCCATGTCTGGAGGGCACGGGGACATGGAGGGAAGCACCAGTGCTTTAATTGTAATAACAGTGGTCACAGGTGGAGGCGCTGCCCGTATACGCTGACGGATGACGCCCATGGCGTCGTGGACGCGCCTGCCCACCCTTGTTGTGTTTATTTTTTTCAGGGCGGAACTGTGACCCAGGACAGGCTGGCACCCCAACCTGTCGAAGGACAGCCCTCGTGGGATGGGCCGCTTCGCCCTACAGGCTTCAGCTGGGGGACGGGCAGTGTGATAGATGGCCAGGAACCCTGCCCCGCCGGGATACATGGAGGAAGGAAGAACCAGGCGAGTGGAGCTTCTTTTCCTTGGGTACTTGGCCGGTCCTTGCTCCCTGGGGGACAGCACTTCCGGGACACCAGGAAGTGCTGACAGACCAGGGATGGTTTATGCCCGGAGTGCTTCCGGGTGCAAGGGCAGCACTTCCGCCACACTGGGGAGTGCTGCTGGAAGTACATCGCCAGGCACCTGGAGCACATCCGGGACGAGATAAAAGGGGCCACCTCACTCTGATCAGGGAACCGGAGTCGGGTGGAAGAAGGACAGAGCTTGCGGGACAGGACTGGAGGCGGATGAAGGAACCAAGGACTGAACTGTAAATAACTGTAAATATAATATTTGTGTAAATAAACTTGTGTGTGGTGGATATTATCGTGTCTGTCTGTGGCCAGGCTAGCTTTTACAACATATACAGTACACCCCCAAAATTCACGGGGGTTACGTTCCTAAAGCAACCGCGAATTGTGAAAAACCGCGACTTTTGGATGTGGTTAAAAAATGCCTTTTAAACACCTATTTTTATAGTTTAAACCTTAAATACAGTATGCCCCCAAAACAGTTTCATTTCGTTGCAAACTCAGCTTAATACATTAATACATTACCTAAAAACAGAAAGTAAAGGTAAACCCGTATACTGTACAGTACTGTACTGCTATGTCTCCCGCGGTGCTAGAACTTAAAATACCGATGTTACTGCTATACATACTGTAATTCATGCAAGCGCATTTTCTTTGGTATGTGCTGTTGTTTTTTTTGTTATAAGTAGAGTAAATATATAATAATTTCATTTAATTAAAATACAGTAAATTGTACTCACCAATGATGAATGATATTGATGATGAAGATGAAGTAGCTGTGCAGTACGATGCAGAGGATGCAGAGGCACTTCAGGAGGAGTCGTATCTTTGGATGGGTCGTTTTCTGGTGGAGTTCCATGCTGGCTTTTGTTTATAGGTTTCAGGAACGTTGTGATGGGAAGTTGCTGTCGTTGTTTCTTCATGGTGGCAATGAGCATTTTATATGTTTGAATGTCAGCATCGATGCCATTATGAACTGTGAGAGCCCGAACCATATAGGGATCCCATGCTTCAATCATCCCTTGTAACTCCTTCGATGTCCGAATAATCTGGGACAGACGTTCCAATGTCAGGTCCTGCTCCTCTTGCACTGGATTTGTCTCTTCCTCCTCCTCTTCGCTGGTAGACTTTGTTAACAAATCCTCATCCGTTAGGGGTTCAGAGTGGGCATCGATAAGGTTGTTCACGTCATCTTGAGTGATGTCGTCAAAACCTTTGCCACCCAGTATCTTTGCCAGTTCCACGGCCTTGTCGACAGCGTCGTGCTGAATGTTTTTGGGTGATAAGCCCTTGTTGTCATGGACACACTTTGGCCACAGCTTCTTCCAGCAGGCATTGAGGGTTTCCTTTTTCATCTCCTTAAGAGCAGCTTGGATGACTGACAGGCACTTCACGATTGTAAAGTTATGCCAGTAACTCTTCATTGTAAATTTCTCGTCCGCGTCCATTGCATCCGCAAAGCTTTGGAGAGAAATCCAGGTATAAAGAGCCTTGAAGGCACAGATTATGCCTTGATCCATAGGTTGGATGAGGGATGTGGTGTAGGCAGGGAGGAACTCAGTCTGAACTCCCTCGTAATACAAATCCAAAGGGTGGCCACAAGCATTATCCATAATAAGCAACACCTTGAAGTCCATGCCTAAGTCGCGGATGTATTCCTTGGCTTGAGGGATGAAGCACTGGTGAAACAAGTTTGAAGCAAGGATTTTGGTAATCCAGGCTTTAGGGTTGTGCATCCAGAAGACAGGCAGCAGATTTTTATTTTTGTTTTTAAGGGCCCTAGGGTTCGCTGATTTGTAGATGAGGCCAGGTTTCATCATGTAACCAGCAGCATTGCCACACATAATAAGTGTCACTCTGTCCTCCTATGCCTTAAACCCTGGAGCTTTGGCTTCTTCCTTCATGATGTAAGTTCTGGACGGCATCTTCTTCCAGAACAAGCCAGTCTCATCCATGTTAAAAACTTGTTCGGGCTTGTATCCCTTCTCCTCTATGGTGTGCCCAAATGTCTCGGGGTACTTCTCCACGGCTTCTTTGTCAGCAGACACTGCCTTTCCATGTAGAGAGATGCTTTTGATATTAAATCGCTTCTGAAAACGATCAAACCATCCCTTACTGGCTTGAAAATCTTCAGGCTCCGATGCTATTGATGGTCCTGGTCGCGGTTCTTCTGTACCTTCTACATTGTCTCCTCTAACGAACTGCTGGTACAATTTCTGTACTTTCTCACGGATGATGTTACCATCCAAGGGGATGTTTTTCTTCCTGCAGTCGGTGATCCACAATGCAAGGCAGATTCCATCCTGACAATATTTTTATTCCTTACGGTTGTAACCTTTTTGGCACTATCACAGAAACTTACAGATACGGTACTCCGGATCGCTGCCTCGTTCTTCTTTATGTAGCGTACACTGCTTTCATTAATGCCATAGTGGCGTGCTACTGCAGCATAACCAAATCCAGTAGTTCAACCTTCTCCTGGAGTGTTTTAAACTGCTTCTGGCACTTAGGCTCACAGCCAGAAGCCTTAGAAGGCACAGGGCATTTCGGCAACATCTTGTGCATTTAAGAATAACAAAATGAAACCAATAACAAAATGGAAAACATAAGGACACTCAGCTGGAGACGTATCACAGGGTAGCAGTCAATCAGCAGCAAGAAAAAATGAATAACGCTCTCAGATTGGCTACTTTCACCATCCCAAACCGCGTTTCCCTCAGCGGTTGCGTCCTGTTCTCTCTACAGCACAATATTGCCAAGATAAAAGCTATAAAAAATTGTGGAGGATATTTGCGCTTTCCGCTAACAATTAATAGTTCTAAGGAAAAATCCGCGAATGACTGAGTCCACGTACCCTGAACCGCGACTTTGCGGGGGTGTATTGTATATGTATATGTATTGTGGAAGCCGGCCCGGACACAGACAGGTGGACACGTTAATGTCACCTAACACACGTTTATTTGCCATTATCTATTATGTACAAGTGCACACAACAACTCCCAAAGTCCTGGCCACAACACAGTGCCTCACTTCTTCAGGCCGCCTCCTTGCCTCCTCTACCAAGCTCTATCCATCTACACTCCTGACTCCAGCCATTGTCTGAAGGGAGGCCCCTTTTATATGCACCCGGATGTGCTCCAGGTGTCCTCCAGTGACCTTCCGCCGACACGCCCCTGTGTGGCGGAAGCACCGGCTGTGTACCCGGAAGCACTCCGTGTGTACCTGATCCTCTTCCCTCCAAAGAGGTGTGGTGGAAGTGCTGAGATCCAGGGCTCTCTAGACACAGGGGCGCCCCCTGGCGGTGACCACGGGCCCCTACAGGGTAGAGCTTCAAAGCTCTGTACCCGTGGCCCCCAAAGGAACCAGGGTGGTCGCCCCCACATAGTCTGAGGTGGACATAAGCCCTCTTCCGGTCCTCTTAGGCATCACAGCCGGGTCACCACCCCAGTCATCTCCGACAGTATACAGGTATATATAATGTGGTATAGTGGGTCCACAGCTCATGTCAAAGGGCCATTTTTAAAATAAATAATCACCGCACTCGTGGCTTAGTGAGGGGGCGTGGTGATGTGTGGCTGAAGTGGTTCCTGGGGTGATTTGCGGTGCGGGTGAGTCTCACTTAAGTGCACAGGTGAGGAGTCGTCCACATCCGTAATTGTTCCCGGGAGCCGCTGATTGCCACAGGTGAATCACGTTCCCATCATAAATAGAAGCATGAGGTGGCTAGGAGGAGAAGAAAAAAAGAAGGAAAAAGAAAGATGGAGGTTGAAGGAGAGCAGGAAGCAGCAAGCAGTGTGGAGAGAGAGAGAGCCAGTGCAAGCGAGCGAGCAAGTGAATGCTCACAGGCAATCAGCTGGACAGTTGAGCCCTAGCAGGAGTGTTTGGCCAACACCTAGGGCAGTTGGAAGTGGTCGCTCCTGCTGAACATTTTATGTAGGAATAGGAGTGACCGGTAGTAGGATGGCTGGCTGCGTAAGGCTGAGAAGGCAGCAGGAGTCGAGAGGCTTGGGCGGTGAATTCCCTGATGTGAGCGTCCTGGTCGTTAGGGAAGCCAAGTCTCGGTCTGGAGAGCGCACCTGAAGCCAGGGATCAGGAAGCCTCCAGACTAGTAGAGTGGAGAGAAGGCCAGCTGCTGGTAGGGCAACTCTTCTGTTGAGAAGCCTGATAGGAGAAGCAGGGGAACTGCCAGGTAAAAGACACCGGGCTTTGGATTTTTTTAAAGGACTGCTTCCAGCGTTGTTTTAACCTTGTAGTGGTTTTAAAGGATTGTTTTTTCTCCTGCTTTTTTAACCTTCATTTCAAAACTGTTTTTATTATTTAATGATTTGAAGCACTGCACTTTATTTAATTTGGACTTTGTTTTGTTGTTGTTGATTTTAATAAAAGCACTTTTGCACATTTTGCACCATCCCCTTGCTCTATTTGTTGTGCCTCACTGCCGAGCTCATCAGTAACATTACAGACGGCGATGGGTTCAAGGGCTCCCAGAAGCCAGATGGGAGCGTGAAGCGAACCCACATCGTCACATATATATTTATATATATAAATAAATGTATGTATGTGTATAACATTAAACTGTAATGAACAAATATTTTTATTGCTCACAGTGGAGCCATCATATATGATTGCCAGGATCCATCAAGTTTGTTATTACTGTTTTTAAAATGTGATCCTAACCTTTATTTATGCTCATTTAATAGGGAAGTGTACCTTTCAACTTGTATGGAAATCTGTTTTTATAATAAATACCTGGGGATAAAATACTTTGACAAAAAGCCTTTTCAGTTATTATGTCTCTTTAAACAGAATACAGCATTTATAATTAAGGGATAAAAAAATCGGTATTCCATTATTTTATTTGAGGATGGGTTGTGGCAACCCTTATACCTTTGAAGAGCTAATTAATTCTATATGATAGAGAACAGTCTGTACATCAGTGGATTTATATTTTTATTTTCAATTATGTTGATTATTATAGACTAGTACTAATTATGACTATCAAACCAAATTCATAATGGTTTCCAAAACATTGTAGTAGTGGTGGTTGTAGTAGTACTGAATATGATATTAATATTAAAGTAAACTAAATAGTGATTAAAAAGTATTCTGGTATTGGTATTAAGTTTTTTTTCTTAGGATACAGAAGAAAATAACATTTTCATACTAAAATTGACAATTTCTCCTAGACAAATGTTACAAGAAATAACCAAACCAAACCTAAAGTTTCATAGGTAAATTAGATATTAATGATATTACACTCCATTGCTAGGATACATTTAAAAATAAAATATTTCTCTAAATCATGAATCTCAAACTCCAGTCCTGGAGGGCATCAGTGACTGCAGATTTTCAATTTTACCCCTTTCCTTAATTAGTGACTTTTTTTGCTGCTAATTAACATCTTTTGAATTAATCTTAATTGACTTGTTTTTTAAGATTTGTTCCCCAGAATTTCTTCATCGTTCTTTTGAATTGTTTCATTTCTTTCCTTAAATAGAAATGAAATGTGAAGTGAGTTAGCCAACAGAAGACCAACTAAGTCAGGGCCTTAAACTTCAATCAATTTCACTCAAACCAGTTGCTTGTTGTTAATTAAACCCGCTCCTTAATTCCATGGCTTGTTGCTGATCTCATTGTGTAATAGCATACATTTCCAAAATTGTTGATTTCTTCTTTACTTTTCTAAGAGTACCATTAGAAAATATTTTGGGAATCCTGAGCAAATCAACATTCCAGAGACCTCCACCCTTTTTATTTTCAAAAATAGTATGATGGTCTCAGTTTCGTTCATTTCGTATCTCATTTTTGTTTGGCTGCTATTTAAGTAAAAAGAAACAATTATTGGGTCTGAGTCTTCAAGAGTAAATCAATTAAAATTAATTTAAAAGAAGTTAATTAGTAGCAAATATAGGTCACTAATTAAGAAAAGGGTTAGAATTAAAACCTGCATCCACTGCAGCCCTGCAGGACCGGAGTTTGAGAACCCTCCTCTAAATCATAGCAGTGAATATCTTCAGGTATGCCTGTTTGAAACTCTTCCATTGCCAGGTACAAAGACAGAAAAAGTAAATGTCTAGTGCAGCGGTTCTCAAACTGTGGGAGGCATCAAATAAATGAATAAGACATCAAAATTAATTTTTTCCATTTTTATTTCAAATTTAAATTTTCAAGCATATAATCACAACGAATGCATTATAACTAAAATTAAAATAAAACATTTCTAAGGCATAGATCTAATGACTAATATGTGCCTGCTTTAAAGTACACAGCCTGTCCAGGTTTGGTTTGATATTCGAGATAGACACTCTGAGCTCCTTTTCTATTTGCAGTTTGTTTCTATGATGAGTGGCGCCACTGCTGCTGCTGCTTTTATAGTCGCGTATTTTCAATCCAGAAAGTTTTAGATGTATCAGTATCTGTCGCGAACATTTGGGTAACAGTAGATCAGGTGATAATGTGGCGCGACTGCACCACATTGGCAGCGTAACCAATATTGCCAAATAGAATTAAATAATTTGCTGCATATTGGGTTATTTTCATGATATAACTAACAGTGGTATAATATTTGTTGGATGAAAATACGTTCGTCTCGCGCAGATTGACTTCATCGGTGTCCTCGTTTATGAGATTTTTAAAAATGAAAACATATTTAATCGTTTCTTTACATAAAAAATAATTAAATAAGAATGAATAATTTGTTCTTTGTTTTTGGGATTAGAATTACTTCCAAAAACCACACAAGGCATTTTAACAGTTTTTAAAAAAAAAAAATTGCAAATATTTCATCGAAGTTAGCCGAACACATGCAAATCTTATGGAAGTAAAAATGATAGGATACCATGACACCGCACGAGTATCATACCTTTGTTAGTTGTATCATGGGTTATTTTCATCTATTTAATATTATGCAGGGGGCGCAGAATTATTCCAGGTAGAAAAGGGGGGACACGAAATACGAAAGTTTAGAACCGCTGATCTAGTGAGACATTTTTTTTAAGCAAAAAACCTTTTAATGGCTAACTAAAAAGATTACAATATGCAAGCTTTCAAGGCAACTCAGGCCCCTTCTTTGGGCATAATGGCTAACATGGTACAACACTCTAGTACTATCCAAATATCTACAAATTTTGATGCAATTATAGGATCTAGATGTCACACTGTCCTTGTTTTATTCTGTGACTATACTGGTAAGGGAAGAACCAAGTGAACCCACTACTGGAGCCACAAAACTCCTTACTGAAGTCTCCAACAAGGAGTTGTATATCTTAAAATA
Organism: Polypterus bichir lapradei; assembly: GCA_026402145.1. Classification (NCBI taxonomy): domain Eukaryota; kingdom Metazoa; phylum Chordata; class Cladistia; order Polypteriformes; family Polypteridae; genus Polypterus; species Polypterus bichir. Next base: position 979,829 of record JANRMT010062790.1, on the reverse strand, counting down.
TACAAAAGCTCTCTTTATAACCTGCTCAGACTACTATTCTAGATTAATAGATAACAACAGTAATTGTTTAGAATGGTAGCTGATCTAATTAATTCTGAATTCTGAACTACAATGCAAAATACCTACAGATATTAACAGTGCAGACTTATTGACAAAATATTGAAAATATAAGATCACAGATTTTAGCATCATCTTACAAACTAAGTTAGCAAACCTTTTCTCATCTTGCATACACCACTTTAATGATTTTAGTTTGGTAACTGGAGAGAAAGTCATAACTTTAGTTACTAAAATGAAATCTACTACTTCTTCTTTAGATCCAATATCAACTAAATTAGTAAAAAGCGTCCTAGGGGGAGAGGACAGCTGACTGCTCTTGACTTTGTAGTTGATATTGCCTTGATCAGAGAGTCATCAGCATCCCTGCAAGAAATGACAGAGCACATAACAATGGCAGATAAAGTGGGCTTAAAAATGAGTTTAGAGAAGACCAAGGTGTTGTCAGTGAAGGAACCAGGTGGTACAAATACACATATGAACCAAAAGATGGTGGAGGAGGTGCAAAGTTTTGCTTACCTGGGGAGCAACATCTGTAGAGAGGGACTTCCATTGCAGGTTGAGTAAAGCAGCTTTAGTATTCCAAAAAATGCACATGATCTGGTCACAAATGATATTTTTCCTTAAGAGCAAGTTGCAATTGTTAAATTCCTTAGTCATAACCATAGCAATTTATGATACTATAACCTGGAGGAATATAGGAAAACTAGATGTGTTCAAACAGAAATGCTTACATAGGTTGATTGGAGTACCCTGGTGAGACAGAGATACCAATGAAAACAGAACAATGGTGTGTAAGTGATATGGTGAAAGGAAAGACAACTAAGAACTTTAAAAATGCTACAAGGAAGAAACCTCAAGACTGCATTGGAATGGATTCCATTGGGAGAAAAAAGAAAAAAATGGACAACCAATAATGACATGAAAAAGCTGTAATAAATTACCTACAGAATATGGGCTGGACACGGGATGAGTCAAACATCATAGCAATGAATCTAGAAAAATGGAGAGCCAGTGTTGCTTCCCAGTGTACCTCTGGGTGCAGGAGGAACTTAGTCTAAGTAAATAAGTCTGCTGATTTAAATATGTAATGCTATAACATGCAACTATGAGTTCTATCTCTATTAATTCATCTTTTGCAATGTTCATGTGACTTTAGCACACTTTTGATGTATCCATCTTGCTCAGACTAAACAGGTCAAATTCTCTTAATATAGTTGCAATATTTCCATGCAATCACAGGTCATTTATATTTGGCTTAAATAATTTGTGTTTTATGAAATCTTTATGCATGCTCTCTTCTTTACTATTTATACATTGCCTTCTGGGTTTATGTGTCTGTATGGCCTACAACACACTGTTAGTGCCATAATCCTTTCAGTGAAGCTCTCCTTTCTAACTCAAGTATCCTTAGCAAAGTTACTCATCTTTCATTTTAAATAGCAACATATTTAAATAGTTTGTTAACTGTATGGCGAAGCCTCATTTTTTTAATTCCCTTTCTAAATTACATGCATCTATTTATATTATACTCATCAAATCTCTTGTATTCATCCAGTTTGCTATTTATTCTGTTATATTTTTGCTTCATGTTTCACCAGTTTTATTTATAACATTTTTAGCATTAAAACAAGCCATTTTTAGCATATTACTGTTTGTATGGCTGCTTATTCCCTACTGTCTTCATTATTATTTTTTATTTTATTGTCTGTTTTCTGTTGTTGTATGAATCATTGATATCACCTTGTAAATGTTAAACGTAGCCTGCCCTGAGGTCCTTGCCACCTAAATCACCAGCTTAAACAGCCCCCAAGGTGACTGCGCATTTGCTTCCCCAATACTTTCGTCTGTTTCAAAAGCAAACCTTCCCAGTGGAACAAGCACCATCTGCTTCTCCAAGATCTGAGCTATGGGTTTAATCTTCTGATCTCACCTGGACAAGCACATGGCATATGGAGAATGTAGTGAGAAGACCAGCTGGTCAATTGAGTCCCTAAGCTTTTTATCTAGCTCTTTAAATCTATCTTGTCATCTGATTCAGTGTGAGTAATGAAAAATGATTCCATACCAGCTGTGGTCTGGATCTTAAACTCACACTCGTGTATGTATCCAACCTATGCACCAAATAAAGGCCTCCACCTCAGTATAAGTTCCATTGACAGTGGTTTATGGGTTTACTAGCCTGTATCTCCATTTCACTCAAATAGCCCCTCTTTATGTGCGTATGTCACATGCCAATTAAACACATCTTCAACTTTTCTCAAGCATAACCTTTCTTTAAGAACCTCTCCAGAGTTCTGTATTACTCCTTCACCTAACCTTCTGTAATTTGAAGATAGAAGTTTCAAAAGTCTGTAAGCTGCTGTTCAATATTTGCCGTGGGCAGCTCTGTGTACTTTTAGATGTAAGCTGCCCTAGACTTCTATAAAGTCTTGTGGAGAGAGTTGTTCTGCTATGAATCAAATTCACACAAACTCTCACATGCTATTGCCAACTACAAACTGTTAATAAAACCGGTAACCTGGTACTCATCCAATCCTATGTGAGAGGAGCTCCTATCACACACATGCATATTGGAGACAGCTTAAATGCTCTGGTGTTGGTAACTCCTCACTGATGCACAGGGTGGTGCTGTTTACTAACTCTTCTTCTCTTCCTCCCTCTGTAGACCAGATGATTGACAACCTGACACCTGTGACATCACTTCCAGTGTTTGTCTACCTAGACCTGCCTCTTCCTGCCTAGCCTGTATTTAATCAGACAAATGTAGACTCATGTACACAGAGATGTCTCTTTTGCTGAAGAGCACTTTATGATTTTGATTTTACAATATACTGGGTCATGGTTTTGCTCCAAATCTTTATTTGTTTTTGTGCTCTATTACACTCCTTTGCTAGAAAACACCCAAAAATAAATCTACAATATGAAACAGAAATATACAGATTGTTACCAGTGACCAAAAAGAAGTTTTGAAATCCACATAACATAATGCAAACAATAAAAACGCATTTTACAGAAACACAACCTTCTCAGCAAGCAGGCAGTACGGCTAAGCAACGCTGAGAGCGTAACATATTCGCTTTACAGATGTTATTTTTGTCATAAAATGGTGGGGGGGTCATACAAATTGAATTTGTGTAATGAAAAACTGAGTGGAAAATGATAAATCGATTCTTAAAAACTAGTAATAGAGAAAACATTTCACCAAACTGAGATTACAAATATTTTCTAATATGCCTATGAGCACAATTAATCCTTATTTCAATACTATAGCAGCATTAAGATGTTTAATATTCAATGCACTATGAATGGTTGTTGTGATGTAAGATTTTGCATATAACTTGATAAATGTTTTGTATGTCTTTATTTATAATTTAGGCAATGCAATGTAATTTAGTGTTACTTTGGTGAGAGGCATTCGTGTTTGCCCCCCTGTTTATGACAAAGTCTTTTTGTAATTTTACGACAGGATTTGGGGGATGTGTCTTAAACCAGTTTGGCCAATAGTTCTCTACTAAAGTCTTTCAACCCCCCCCGCAAGGAAGCCAGGATGTTTAACATATGGTTTGGGGGGCAGGTGTTAAGATGTTCTATTTCCCCCATTGGTCTGAGGTATGGCTGTTTGGAATTGGCTTGTCTCAGAGGCCTTTAAGTACCATGATGTCCTATTGGCTGTAGGGGTTGGACAGAAAACCTATAAATTTGCTTGCTCAACCACATTCTCTCTCTCTTGCTAACCTGTGATGATGTAGAAGTATCTGTCTCTTGCTAACATCTGAAAGAAGCATCTCTTGCTAACAACTGATGAAGACCATCACACCATGAACTGAACACAACACAATGAAGAGCACAGCTTGGCAGCCATTTTGAGCAGACATGTGGCTAAAAGCTGAGCATCAATGATGCCTTAACTAGAGACATTTTAAGTAACTACAAGTCTGTGTGCCACCTGAGCTACACATCACCATTTATCAGGTTGCATGGTTGCCAATATTCAAATGTACTTTACATTTTGTTATTATTTATGAATATTATCAGTAATATATTATTTTATGTATAACTTAACTCCTGCTTGTCTTTTTACTACATCTAATTGCCTGAGGTTATAGATATAGAAGGGAAGGTGGGGATAAGTTATAAACAATAATACCTTATAAACAGTGGTAAGTCTGTGAGATTAGGCATTCTAAGGCTACATATTAATAATACAATAGGGGAAAGTAGAGCAATATATATTACTCTATCAAGATAAAACAATGGTCATTGTAAATCTAGTGTATTATTTAAATATAAGCATAATACATATAAAATTGATAAGAAATAATTTCTCTCTCTTTCAGATCCTTTGAACTGATAATTTCAGAAGATATTAACAATACAATTGTGATTGAGATATCCATTTAGCTTGAGAAGTTATTAAGTTACACTGAAAGATCAGAAACCATTTCTTTTGCTGCACTTTTGAAAAAATCATTGCATAGTTTTTGCTATGAAACCTTTAGAATGAGACTATGACAGAAAATTGCAGCAAAAGAAAAAAAAAGATTTATATTCACAGTTAAAAAGTATTTTAAAGAAAGTTAAGGCAAACTTGCTTTTCCTTTTTTGACTTTGCTGTTTGGTTTCTTTATTAGGCTTTGATTAAAGATGGGACTGACTTTTTGGTTACAAACCTTGCTCTGTTCATGATTCATGTTTCATCTTGTTAACTTTAATTAAAAAGTAATATCTCTGCCTTTCTTTGAAGACAGTTACAGCAGGTGCCCTGTCCAAGCTTAATTCCTGTATTGTCCCCAATGCTTTACAGATATGCTGTAAGTCCGTAAAGACAATTAAATTGGACACTATATAAATGCAAAGAATTATTATATAGCAGGTTCAGGAAATAAGTGGATTGATAAATGGGCAGATAGTTGGAAGGATGATTTGGTTTAATTTCAGGTTTATTGCCCTGTTGTACATATCATAATTAAATATTTACCTAAATATCTCATAATAGTGACAGTGATACAGTGCCAAAAAGGACACACATCAACAAAAACAGCAAACATAAAATCCATATACACCATCAGTCAAACATTTGGGCACATCTAGAAATTTTCATGCTTTTGAAAGAAATGTATACCTTTTTTCAATCAAGACACCATTAAATTACATGCCAAATAGCAGTGTTCTCTGCAACAGAGAATAAATGACTCCAGGATGTTTATCATGGTATGATTTTCCAGTCATCTTTCAACCAATGTCTATTTCTTTTTCCCATTTTTAAGTTTTCTTTTCATTTGCCAGTTTCAGATATGGCCTTGGAGTCATCTTTTCACTGTTGCAGATGACATTGGTATTTAGCATCCGTTTAAAGAAGAAGCCAAATAAAGACTGTAAGTTGTTTGTTTGTCAAACTACAGACTCTGAAGTCTTCTTTTTCTATCCTGGTTAGATCCAGTTTGCCCACTTCTCTCAAGACAGTAATGGACACCTTTTTGCATGAATTCTTCATTAGAAACATTTGACTGACATGTTTCTTGAGAAACCTCTTTCAATTTGGTCATTTCTGAATCCAGAACTAAACTTTTAGAATGGCAGTACCTTGCACCACAAATGAACATGATAACAGGTTTCAGCGCGTGCTAATTGAATTACAAAGGTTTCTCTAATAACTAATTAGCATTAACTCATAACTCATTAAGAATAAGCTCAGGGATTTTACCATTAAGACACTGAGGAGAAGATTGCTGGAAATTGGGCTTTGCAGTCATATGTGAATAATAAATTAAAAATCAGTTTAATCGTATCTTGTTAAAAAATGCATCAATTTCTCTCTAAACATTTGACTGGTAGAGTATACAGTGGTGTGAAAAACTATTTCCCCCCTTCCTGATTTCTTATTCTTTTGCATGTTTGTCACACAAAATGTTTCTGATCATCAAACACATTTAACCATTAGTCAAATATAACACAAGTAAACACAAAATGCAGTTTTTAAATGATGGTTTTTATTATTTAGGGAGAAAAAAAAAATCCAAACCTACATGGCCCTGTGTGAAAAAGTAATTGCCCCCTGAACCTAATAACTGGTTGGGCCACTCTTAGCAGCAATAACTGCAATCAAGCGTTTGCGATAACTTGCAATGAGTCTTTTACAGCGCTCTGGAGGAATTTTGGCCCACTCATCTTTGCAGAATTGTTGTAATTCAGCTTTATTTGAGGGTTTTCTAGCATGAACCGCCTTTTTAAGGTCATGCCATAGCATCTCAATTGGATTCAGGTCAGGACTTTGACTAGGCCACTCCAAAGTCTTCATTTTGTTTTTCTTCAGCCATTCAGAGGTGGATTTGCTGGTGTGTTTTGGGTCATTGTCCTGTTGCAGCACCCAAGATCGCTTCAGCTTGAGTTGACGAACAGATGGCCGGACATTCTCCTTCAGGATTTTTTGGTAGACAGTAGAATTCATGGTTCCATCTATCACAGCAAGCCTTCCAGGTCCTGAAGCAGCAAAACAACCCCAGACCATCACACTACCACCACCATATTTTACTGTTGGTATGATGTTCTTTTTCTGAAATGCTGTGTTCCTTTTACGCCAGATGTAACGGGACATTTGCCTTCCAAAAAGTTCAACTTTTGTCTCATCAGTCCACAAGGTATTTTCCAAAAAGTCTTGGCAATCATTGAGATGTTTCTTAGCAAAATTGAGACGAGCCCTAATGTTCTTTTTGCTTAACAGTGGTTTGCGTCTTGGAAATCTGCCATGCAGGCCGTTTTTGCCCAGTCTCTTTCTTATGGTGGAGTCGTGAACACTGACCTTAATTGAGGCAAGTGAGGCCTGCAGTTCTTTAGACGTTGTCCTGGGGTCTTTTGTGACCTCTCGGATGAGTCGTCTCTGCGCTCTTGGGGTAATTTGGGTCGGCCGGCCACTCCTGGGAAGGTTTACCACTGTTCCATGTTTTTGCCATTTGTGGATAATGGCTCTCACTGTGGTTCGCTGGAGTCCCAAAGCTTTAGAAATGGCTTTATAACCTTTACCAGACTGATAGATCTCAATTACTTCTGTTCTCATTTGTTCCTGAATTTCTTTGGATCTTGTCATGCTGTCTAGCTTTTGAGGTGCTTTTGGTCTACTTCTCTGTGTCAGGCAGCTCCTATTTAAGTGATTTCTTGATTGAAACAGGTGTGGCAGTAATCAGGCCTGGGGGTGGCTACGGAAATTGAACTCAGGTGTGATACACCACAGTTAGGTTATTTTTTAACAAGGGGGCAATTATTTTTTCACACAGGGCCATGTAGGTTTGGATTTTTTTTCTCCCTAAATAATAAAAACCATCATTTAAAAACTGCATTTTCTGTTTACTTGTGTTATATTTGACTAATGGTTACATGTGTTTTATGATCAGAAACATTTTGTGTGACAAACATGCAAAAGAATAAGAAATCAGGAAGGGGGCAAATAGTTTTCACACCACTGTATATACAAACAAGTATAGAGTATACAATTATCTATTCAAGATCTACTGGTATCTATCAATCTACTGGTGTACCAATGGTCCTGTACCATTTACAAGAAGGTAGGAGTGAAATGTGGTTGTACAGGATGGCACTGTACAAAACTGCATGGTAGTAGAATCTCCATCCCCCAGCTTATCTTGCTTATACATATCGATCTCACAGACATTTCCATTTCTACCTGCTGAAACCTTCATCTTTGTCCAGGGTATGGACGATTTCTCACCATGTATTTGTAGACATTTGGCTATGGCCGGGTGCAGGTAGCAACACTTCACACAACTGTTCCTCCATTGAGTCAACATGCAAAGGCCCACACAGTCACAAGATTCTGGAGTCTGTGAGCCAGGAATGATGGTGAAATTTATGTCACGTGCACCCTACAAAACCCTTGTGATAAGATGGACATGCCAAATATAAACAGGCCTTACTTGTTACTTTAAAAAATTATCTGACTACATAACATACATTACTTTTAATGTGTTACCCTCAACACTTGTCATGAACAGAAGGTAGCTTTATGGGTTGCCTTCACCACCCCCTGTAACACTTTAGGAGCTTTAGCTGAGCAGGTGCCTTACCAGGATGTTATGCAACCAGTGAAGATGGACTCCATTGTGAGCCTTTAGATGTCAGTGAAAACCAATGGAGAAATCCATTCCAATGTGGAATTTCCTCAGACATTAGAGAATGTAAAAGTATTATTGAGCATTCTTGACTATTGCTGTAATGTGACATGCCCACTTCAGTTCATCAGTTATGGTTATTCCAAGAAATTTAAACCTACTTGTTCTCTTAACAGCATCAGTTACAATGGAGGTGGGAGTGTGATCTGCTTTCTGCAACCTTAAGTGTACAGAATGACCATCTCCTTCATTTTGCTGACAAATGCTCAGTTTGATGTTCTAGCACTACGTTGTCATCAGATAAATCTCTCCTCTGTAACCCTCCAGGACTATGACAGTAGTAACATTACCAAAATGTATCATTGAATTGTAGCAATGTTTGGTTAGGAAGCCATAGATGAACAGGGAGTACCTTATGGACCAGCCATTTTCACGGTCATTGTGGAGAAATCAATGCTGTCAATATGAATGCGCTGAGGTCTATTACTTAGTAAGTCCAAAATCTTGTTTCCCCATTTTAAGGAGATTTGTGATCAGCTTTGATGGTACAACAGTGTCAAATGCTGGACTGTAATCCATAGACAGGACTTTGGCATTACAGTTTTTATTGTCTAGTTGTGGCACTTAACAGATATAACTGTGTAAATGATTTTATATTTTTAGAGGGAAGTAAACTAAAGAACAAAGCAATAAATGCTATTACTTTCTCTGTGTAAGCCTTGCTCTTTCATTCACTGGGATTTACGATACAGTGGCTACAGGTAGATATTACCTGCATTTCCAGCTCATGCACCAAATTCTCCTTCTCACTTCCACCATTGCCCACTACTGTGTCACACATGCACGCTACAGGGTCATCTTCAAGGTTCCTCCCAGATATGCAATACCACCATGGGCCAAGAATGGGCACTGCCACTGTTTTGTTTTCCTTTGCCTCCACAGTACCAAGAGATTGTCCAATGAGGGCAACTGACTCCGCCACTTCTGGCCCTGGAGCATAAAAGTCCAGCTGCCCGGAAGAAGTTGTCACTTGTTGACACAAAGTCACTTGTTGATTACGAGCCATAATAAATAGCCGTTATAGGCAGCACTTTTCTGTTAAGAATGATACAGGATGACATTTCTTTCAGTAATTATGCAGTTTTAGAAGTAAATGGGGCCAATCTGGTTGGTGCCCCAACATTTATTGTTGTTATCAACCCGTTATTACTTCGGATGACCACACCAGTTTTCTAAATACACACCAATGTACACTTTCTCTTCAGAAGACTGCTTGAAAGGAAAGGCTCAAATTCAAAAAATAATTATACTGTATCCTTTTTTCGCACATACGATGATTATTCATTTTCATTTACTGAAATCATTTCTTTTAAATTTGTGCTCAATTATACCAATTCTGTTGGAAGTTTTGGTTTCTGCTTTTTTTTTGTTTGTTTTTATGTATCTCTTCCTTCCCGTTTATAGCAGGGATCTCAAGCTCCAGTCCTGGAGGGCCTCAGTGGCTGCAGGTTTTCATTCTAACCCTTTCCTAAATAAGTGACCTGTTTTTACTGCTAATTAACTTCTTTTGAATTAATATTAATTGACTTGTTTTTTAAGATTTGTTCCTCTGAATTTCTTCATTTGTTTCCTTAAACAGAAATGAAATGTAAAGTGTGTGAGCCCACAGATGACCAACTAAGTCAGGGTCTCAAACTCCATTCAATTTCACTCCAACCAGTTGCTTAATTAGGCGCCGAGTCTTGTGGTTAATTAAACCCGTTCTTTAATTCCATGGCTTGGTGCTGCTCTCATGGTGTAATAGCAGACATTTTCAAAATTGTTGATTGTTTCTTTACTTTTCTAAGAGCACTGTTAAAATGTTTAGGGGATCCTGAGCAAATCAACATTCCTGAGACCTCCAACCTTTTTATTTTTAGATACTGTATGATGGTCACAGTTTTGGTTCATTTTGCATCTCACATTTGTTTGGCTGCTAATTAAGGAAAAAGAAACAATTATTGGGTCTGAGTCAACAAAACAGCAAGTCAATTAAAATTAATTCAAAAGAAGTTAATTAGAAGCAAAAACAGGTCACTACTTAAGAAAAGGGTTAGAATGAAAATGTGTAGCCACTGTGGCCCTCCAGGACTGGAGTTTGATTTATACAATGAATAGTATAGCTCAGTGGTTCTCAACCTGTGGGGCGGACCCACCTAGATAGGGCATGGAGATGTAAAAAACAGAAAACATGAATCAAAAATATGAAAAAAACATCTGTTGAAACCAAAACAAATTAACTAAAACTACATTCTGATACTAGAACAATAAATATAGTTAGATAAATGTCGATAAAAGTTAAGTAAGTATAATAAAATATGCATCTACATTTCAAAAAAATGTTAGGGGGGGCACGATTAAAACTGTTATGAAAATCCGGTTCGCAAATACTTAAAGGCTGAGAAACGCTGGTATAACTAATATTAAAACTCAGGATTGTATGACAAATAACAGCATTTCCAAATGTATTTTAGCATTATATGAAGACGTATAAATGCACTCTAATATTCAGTTGACAAGGAAGTATAACTGTCATTATGCTTACTTTCAAGTATTTAGTAAAAGACTACTTCTGCTCCCCCATGACCCAAAACTGCACAAAATGACTTTGAAAATGGATGGATGAACAACTGACTGATGCCAATTGTTGTGTGCTCTACTGAAGGTGAATCTTATTAGTTTAATTACCATACTGTTAAATCAAGCATTAGCAAAGCACTTAACATTAATGCTGTTGATAAGGAGACAGTTATTTCTTTATATTCTGATTTTAACTTTGCATCCATTAGTCCTTACTTTGTATAGGTCATTTCAAAGACTATATCATTATAAAGTATCAGGTAAATCAAAAAATCTGAACAATTCAAAGCAACACATTAGCACAGCACACATGGGTACTTTGATAAATGACCAAACACAAGGAAGTAAATATGAGGAAGAGTAGACAAATTAGAAATGTAGAAAAACAGGCCTGAATAAAGGACCAATTTGCATTGATGTTTCAGTAGAAGGCTCAATATTTAATCTTTAGTGAATGCTGGCACAAACCTGCACTGGTGATTCTCTGGATATCACATTGCATGAAAATCCAGATCATCCATCCATTTTCTAAGCCCTCCTATTCCCATTGAGAGTTTATTATAACTCCAACATGTTCAAGACAGGAGTCTTGAATGAGACACCATTCCATTGTGGGGCACACTTTTTCCCAGTCATTGATACGGGGCACACCTTTAGCCTATATTTAACCTAATATTACATGTCCTGGGGATGGTGAGGGAAATTAGGGTGTCTACAGAAAATATGGACCTGGGTAACATTGGCACCCACCAGATGACAGTTTACTTTGTTCATCCAAAAATCTAATTTGACTCCAGCATAATGAATACTCTTTCGGGATCTGATATGCCCACACTTTTGCCATTGTTGATCTCTCTTTTCTGCCTTAAAGAATATGCTGAAGGAGTCACAATATATTGCCATGGCACTGTAACTGACTGATAATGAAACGATTTTGTGCTGAAAATTTAGCCCACCTGTGCCACAAGGAATGCCATTTTGGCATTAATTAACATTGTTCTTAACCCACCATTCATTAATTCACTTTTTTTCAGACACCTAGGGGTCTTATAAAGTTCTCTCTTAATGCTGGTGGTTTTCTTTGCCATCACACAGATTGGTTTCCTCCAACCACGCTCTGCTTTGCTCCATCTCTGTTTCTCCGTAAAGTCATTTACTGGCAGTGCTAATGCAGATACTACCATCTGGTGTCTCCTACGTGCTGTCATCATCCCCAGCCTCTACACAGTGAGAGGATTAAAGCAGTACACCTGCTGGCACTAGCGATTAAACATTTCGATAAAAAAGTGCCTGGTTAGGATAGGGGGCTGCAGTAAAAGTCTGAAATTTGTTAGATAAAAGCAACTGTCACAGTGCTCCGCCTCGAATGAAGATCACAACAAAAGAATGCATTTTATTTAAGGAAGTCGCATAATAAATCCAACCTACACAAATCCCACCCTGACAAAGACTGCCTTCATTCTCCTGCTTGCAATTCTATTTTGAAGAATCCAAATGCATCTACGGTACACACAAATGCAACCTGGTAAAATTCATAAAATAATCTGAGCAAAACACCTACAGTAACAAGCAAGTATGACATTTTTAAATGTTTAGATTTTTATGCAATACATTCAATTGTTCTCCTTCTTAGATGGAGGATTTTTCTTTTAGTTTTTCCATTATCGTGGCAGTAAACTGCTTATCAAAACAATTACATCTTTGTCATCATATTTCTATTACTGTGTACCTTAAAATAAAATAGAAATGAATATATTATATAAGGGAAGAATATAGAGAGCATCTCTTTTGCGGTTCAAATCCCAGAATATTATTTGCATAGCATATACATATATTTATACAATGCACAATATGATTACCATATTAGAGTTTCAAAGAATGACACTAAAAGAAAATGAAATTAATTTTATGGTGAGAAAAATACCTTGTATTCTGTTTTATATAACCTAACTTGTATCAAAGATAAGGAATATTTTACTATTATAAGGGATACTTTCAAATCAATTAACAATATATCAGTATATATAATCAAATTAAAACATCATGGATGATAAGCATTATCTGCTCGATGCAATCCTGTGGCCAGAAGTGACAGCAATTAGCAGAAGACAATGATCCTTCTCCAGGAGGTGACGGAAAGTGTAGGCAGATCTAATGCTGACAGGCAAATGGGTCAAGATTGAAAAGAAAAGATCAAACATATGCCCGTTTGTATTTGTGATGGGTTTCTTGAATTCAGTTTCTTGAATATTTGAGCATAAAGCAGTAGAAGTGCTCCTGGAGTAGTGAAAATACTGTATAGCCCTGGGGATATAAAAACATGACAAATCTTAAAAAATGTTGAAGAACCACTGAGCTTGGTTTTCAAGCCTTGCTAACATGCTCTTCTCCAGACAAATGATTTTATGTTATCTGACACACAACTTAAGAGATAACCCTTGCCTGGCCTTTTCTACAAAAAAAAAAAATACCAAGGTGCAAAACAAAATTCAAGCTCCATATACTAACCTTAAAACTTCTGGAAAAATCTAAGTTCAAATTATAGTTGAAAATATCATGGTTCTTAAATTGGTTGGTATAATATTACTTCTGGGTCACATTCATGCAGGTTGCCATCATCAGAATATGACCCTCCTGACGGACAGAAAAGCTGTCATGGCCAGAATAATGCGGTAACATAATTCCTTTTCAACACAAAGTCACAGAACTTATCCATCAGGCTTTTTTTTTTGGGGGGGGGGGTGATACCTAACTAATTATAATTGTAATCATTTGTCTATGTGGAATCCAAAGGTATGGTTACAGAACACTATGCACTGCCATCTTTTGTAAGGGCAGTATGAAGCCGTCATGAGCCATTGTTGCCATAACTATTGTGAACGTTGTCATGAGAACAAGCATAAAATATAAGCACTCATGGCAAACAGCTGTTCAAAACAGTACTGCAGTGATGTAATTATCAGAAAGATAAAAAAATATATAAGCACTTAAAAATACAAATCCAAAAATGCCGTGAAGTGGAGTTCACAACGCCAAATGCTGATAACAACTGAAGAACTGTAACAAATCTGTGGCATGTGTGTCACATATCAAACGCACTACACAATCGTCTGACCTGTAATCTCTCTACTGAACCAAGTTAAGGGATAACAGAATATTTTCTACCTCATACTGTATTTTGGTTATTCATCAGTCACCATATCTGGTGTACACAGGACAATATGAAGCAACAATGGCTTTAAAAGGGATGAAGGAAATCAGGGAAGAATCTGCACCAAATTTGCCCAAGTATGCTGATAAGTGACTAACCCAGCTAGTTAATTATCTTATATGATTCAATAACTTCAGTTATTAGCAAAAGGCTACACATTTGGCCTTTGTGCAAAAGAATTAGCTGTCTACATTTGCAGTTGAAAACTCTTGAATATTTATGCCAGTTACCTACTAAATTGTTTGTAAGTATTAAATGAGCAGTCTTCGACAAGTATCCATCCATCCATCCATTATCCAGCCCACTATATCCTAACTACAGGGTCACGGGGGTCTGTTGGAGCCAATCCCAGCCAACACAGGGAGCAAGGCAGGAACAAATCCCGGGCAGGGTGCCAGCCCACCGCAGGGCGCAAAAGATACACACACACCAAGCACACACTAGGGACAATTTAGGATCGCCAGTGCACCTAATCTGCATGTCTTTGGACTGTGGGAGGAAACCCACGCAGACACTGGGAGATCATGCAAACTCCATGCAGGGAGGACCCGGGAAACAAACCCAGGTCTCCTTACTGCAAGGCAGCAGCGCTACCACTGTGCCACCGTGCTGCCATTCGACAAGCATATACTTTTAAAATTGACCAGCTTGAGTCTCAAAAATCATTAAAGAAAGAGTTGTTATGGTCAGTATTTTTATTTAATTTTTCAAGTGTTATCATGGGGCAGGGTCACATCTATCATCTGTGCAATCCGTGTGCGCGGCCAGGGGCTCGTGAAAGCAAGGGACCTTTTCACTAATCTTATCCCCCTAATAATGAAACAATCTAGTCTGTAAGAGGAAGAAATGCTTGAGTTGCCATGTGAAGCACAATGCAGCATTAAGATATCGGGAAATAATGCACTGCATTATTAAAACCATGATGAACTCTCTGTTAGGAAGCTAAATCAACCAGGGGCCTGTAGGGGTCTTAATCCGAATTTGACTTGGGATTATAGGTAAAAGTTTTATGTCGTGTCTAGGGTTTTGATACCCAAGAACTCAAATTCAACATTTGGTTTTTGTTTTCAAAATAGTTTTAAGTCGTTTTGCATCCATTATCCTGGGATAGCACTAAAAGGTCGACACGGTACATTTCTTGGCCATTTGAGATTGCAGATACAGTACAGGCCAAAAGTTTGGACACACCTCCTCATTCAATGTGTTTTCTTTATTTTCATGACTGAAGGCATCAAAACTATGAATGAACACATGTGGAGTTATGTACTTAACAAAAAAAGGTGAAATAACTGAAAACATGTTTTATATTCTAGTTTCTTCAAAATAGCCACCCTTTGCTCTGATTACTGCTTTGCACACTCTTGGCATTCTCTCGATGAGCTTCAACAGGTAGTCACCTGAAATGGTTTTCACTTCACAGGTGTGCCTTATCAGGGTTATTTAGTGGAATTTCTTGCTTTATCAATGGGGTTGGGACCAGCAGTTGTGTTGTGCAGAAGTCAGGTTAGTTGGACGATCATTTATTTTTCAACAGGACAATGACCCCAAACACACCTCCAGGCTGTGTAAGGGCTATTTGACCAAGAAGGAGAGTGATGGAGTGCTGTAAATGGTCATGAAAATAAAGAAAACACATTGAATGAGGAGGTGTGTTCAAACTTTTGGCCTTGTACTGTATATCTGACAGTTTGAAAGTGTGTTTCTTTGTTTGGAGTTAGTGTATTGATCTTGGGCTTTGGCTATTGACAACAATTTTTTGTTTTCTGTATGACCTTAGGTGAAAGATAGGATGGCTCTCTGGATTAGACTTGGTCTCAGCTGCCTCCTGGTCCTTTCTAGGGCCAGACTGATTTATAATGACATTAATAATATGTCCACTCTGCATTTTCCAAACAGATTAATATCATTTTTAAATCTAAAATGTTCTCTGGTTGTACAACACCAACACTATCATCTAAAGTATTAGTTAAAAATTGAATGAGGTTTCAATGCTTCCAGATTGGTAATGTATATGTATATTTTTTGAATCATACAAAAGGTCTTTTTAAGCTACATTATTCCAATCAATCTGGAATACAAGGGATATACAACTGCAGGAAAGTTTTCTTATATTCTGCACAATTTTTTCCAGTTGTTTCTCAGAACCTTTAAAAAGCCAGTTGATAATATGTTCCTTTTTATACCTAAATATACTGTTTTTATGATCCATACCTGAAAAAGAAAAATCACATTCTTTCAGTTTTACAAATAATATATTAATACTTAATCACTCAAAACCTCCCAAACCTGTTATATATCCTGTAAAGGTCAGCCCTGACACACACAGACACAGGACACAAGTTCAAAGCACACAGGGCTTTTATTTTCTTTTTTTCCTCACTTTTGGGCAACGTCTTCCCCGTTTCCCACAGGCACACAACACAGTCCCAAACACAATACAAAACTTTTCTTTACTTTCTCTTTCTTCTCTTTTTTCTTTCTCCTCCACTCCTCCCAGCAAGCGTTGTCTCCCTCCTCCCTTTGGCTCCCGGAGCAGTGGCTGCTGGCTCCTTTTATAACGCGGTGGAAGAGATGCTCTGTAGGGCTCAACAGCAGCTACAGAACCCTCTGGCAGCGCCCACAGATCCCAACAGGACTGCACCAAATTCAACTCCCATGAAGCCCTGCAGGAGTCCTAGGCACCGCTGCAACCCAGTGGGGCTGCCATCTACCATTCTGAGGGAGGTACTGTCCTGACCAGCCTTGCTACCCCGCTCCATACAAGGGAGAGGCGTCCCGGCCAGGCAAAGGCTCATGCCATCCACCACAATCCTTAATAAAATCATCACAAATTATTAAAGCTATAACACAAATTCATAAAATATCTCAGATACCATTAACAAATAATTGTACTTTGTTTCAATGTTGGTAACCCAGTTTTGGATTGTCGTAGTTTGTATAATACTTACATTGTTTTACTGTTTTTCTGAAAGCCATTTTATGTTCTGTTTTTTGAAAGTTCACCACCATTTCTGCATGGTGGTGTCCACGTAGTTTGTTATCGCTATGCCTTTTACAAGTGGCACACTTATCATGTGACATATTATCTACCTATAAAAGATGGCAACATAATGCTATTGACATCTGTATATTGAAATCTGTTTATTTCTTATTATTCCAGTTAGGAACTATTTAAAGAAAGACAGTTAAAGAACCTTTGCTTAGTGTTTTGGTTTTGTCATCCAATCCTCTTTTTGATCTTTTTGATGTCTAGTATTTCTGACCTTCTGCTTCTTTCAAAGCCTAAGATTTCCATTTCTCTAGCACAGAGAAACATGGAAATTAATTTCCAAGAAGTCTTTAGTTTCGGGAATTCTACCTAGCCTTTCTGTCTTTGTCTGTCCTAGTGCTATATCTACTGATTGTACCACCTTGTTTTGAATTTCTGTAATCATGCAAATTCCTCTTTTGAATCTGGATATAATTATAATCACTCATCAACTGCAAAGGCAGTGGACTGTTTCATTTGAGTTAAAAAAGATGAAATAACTGAAAGAAGATAATTACTTTTCTTAGTGATCTTGCTTAGGTCACTTAAATATGAATACGGAAAAAAGTGAAATGATTTATGGTGATATTACCTGTATAATGAATGTCAACATTTATTTTTCAAGTGTTTTAAACTTGACAGTTTTGCCAAAAAGGCCACCTTCTTGCTAGCTCAGTTCTCTCACATTTTCTTTAGCAACTTTCTTCATACTCACAGAAAGACGTGTTTATTTTCCAAAATTCATGCATTGATCCTTCCTAATTTTCAAAATATTGGCCACAGAAAATATTTACTCACTTTTAGTTCAATGCAACCACTTTTTTAATAAATAGTTGTTCTGCGAATTGATTTAAAGTTAATTAACATTGGTTTTGACTTTGAATGGGGGTCTTATAAATATATTGTAACAGATAGCCTGGCCACAGACAGACACAACACCAGTGTTCACAACACGCAGTTTATTTCACACTATTTACAACAGGTTCCAGTAACTCACACACAACTCCTCCAGTCCTTTATCTCTCTACGACCGCCTCCACTCCTCTCTCTCAAGCTCCGTCTTCCTCCTCCCGACTCCGGCTCCTCGAAGGGAGTGAGGTGGCCCCTTTTATCATGCCCTGGATGTGCTCCAGGTGCTTGGTGACGGTCTTTCTGAAGCACTTCCTGGTGTGGCGGAAGTGCTGTCCTCCAGGGCTCAGGAACCATCCAGGCGCCCCCTGAGTTTAGCCATGGACCCCCACAGGGTTGAGCTTAGCAGCTCCGTATCCGTGGTCCTTGGTGGAAATCAGGGGGGCTGCCCTCTTGCACCCAGGGGAAACATTGCCCCTTTCCTGGTCCTTCCCTGATCCAGGCGTCCCAGTGGGGCAAGGTCCCTGGTCGTCTGCCACAATATATATATATATATATATATATATAAATTATTGGAAATGTTAAAAAGTCCCAGTGAGAAATTATAATAAACTGGTCATTAAAAAGTGAACTATCCCTTTAATGGTTTTAGTCTAAAAGTATTTCAAGTTATGAAACAATTTAATGAAAGTTTTTGAGAATAATTAGCACAGTTTTTATGTTTTTTCTATTAGTGAAAATATACATTTTTGTTGCTTTTATTTTGCTTAAAAGAGTCACCCTTAATGAAGTTTTAGGGCTTCCCCATATCTCAGTACTGCTAACTATGCAGCAACTGCTACATGGACAAGTGTGTGGAAATGTCAAGCCCTACATTCAGATCTTGTCTGCAATATTTAAATGTGCTTAAAGTTAAAAATGAAGCTATTCTTAATATCTTATTCTTAATAATAAAATCATCACAAATTATGGGAAGTTATTTTTTTCTCTTATCTATTATGACTGACTACAAACAAACTTGACTAGCATTTGTCTATTTTTTAGACATTCATCTTATTAAATATCTGTCCATCTATCGACTATATAATAAATCACTAAAGTCTGTGTACCCAGACCCTCTGAGCAATCTGATTGGTCAGTTCATCTTTGAAGTGATTGGTTAGTTTGGTTTTGATGTAAGTGTTGAAAGAAGTGGGAGTGTGAGACATACAAAGATGAGAAAAGGCATAGGATGAAAGAGTTGCCTTCAAAAATGACAAATATAAAACTGGACAGGAGGTAAGAAAGGTGCATTGAAAATAATGAAAGAGTTTGAGAAGCCGGTTTATGAGAAACATGTTCGAGAAAGAGAGTGCTGGTGAAGAGACACACAGAGGAAAGGCACTGAAGGTAGAATAATTAAAAAATATTTACTATTACCTGCCTTTGGCAGTTACCATGGCTAGTTCTTTATAAAATACCAGTCTTTGGTGTAAATATCTGTTTAGATACAACAGTATAGATAAAAATCTAATGCAAATAATTCTGTAAAATTTTAAAACAATCCAGAACG
Source organism: Polypterus bichir lapradei (assembly GCA_026402145.1). Lineage (NCBI taxonomy): Eukaryota > Metazoa > Chordata > Cladistia > Polypteriformes > Polypteridae > Polypterus > Polypterus bichir. The sequence goes on along the minus strand of JANRMT010062790.1, from coordinate 960,387 downwards.
TTTTGAGAAATGTGAGCAAAGCAGTATTTTGGCAGGCTTTATACTGTACTCTTTACAAACACTAGTAGTAGAAAATGATGAACTAATGTTTATGGCTGAATTATTAGATTCTGTCAAAACTTGTATTTAAAGGTGGTTAGTATATTGTAGCCAGTTGACATAAGGTAAAGTAAGAGTGTAGGTGCTTTTTAAACAGGAGCTTGATTAAAGGAAGGAAGATACAGAGACTATTAACCATGGCACACATTCCTAAATCATTCAATAACCTAAAAAGTCCAACTCTGTCCTGTCAGATACTAGCTATCTTCTCAGTTGAAACCGACAAATATTGCTATTAGGTTCAAAGGTTACATTTCTACAACATAAGAACACATATTTGTGAACTGCTTTATTCACAGAACTATTTGCATTTTGAATTTTAAATTACAAGTGGATGGCAATTAAACTCTGATGAAGTTGAAATGATACAGACTGTTGCAAGAATTCAATTTCCTGGGGGCTGGGAATCACAAGTATCTCATCAGGTTATTGCTTTGTATCTTTTTCCTTCTGTATTTTCTTTGTATCAATAGAATGTTAATATATGTTTGTACATTGCTGCCAGAAAAAAAAGGTGTACCTACCAGACTAATAATTAGAAGCAAGAGATGGTTTGATGATTTCCATGATTCACTCCTTCTTTTTAATCACTCTTGTCAAATTCCAGTCCCTTCTATCTTCTAACCTCTACATCTAATTATATAAACACTTAATGAGCAGTTTCATACATCTGCCCACTCAATACAACCCATTTTGAACGTTTTACCTTTTATCCTTTTAAAGTGTCAAGAAACTGTTGAGTATCTTTGATTAGGAATAAACAGAAATAAATGTTCATATCCAAGATGACTTCATTAATACAAATGTTCAGTCAGCGCTGTCTCATTAAGGTATTGTCAAAGTGATAAAGACATAAAAAGCATGTCCTAACTTCATTTTAAAAAATAGTGAAAAATCTAAGGATATAAAAAAATGCACTAAATGAACAGTTACATAATGCAAGATCTGTTCATTCTCAAAATTCATTTAACTAAATACATGACTTCATGGCACTGTTTCTGGGGCATCTCCATGTTCCACCAATCCTTAATACACATATGCTATGGTAATTGTTGACTCTAAACAGGCCCTATATGACTGAACATAATATACTGTTATTATTTCTATCCTGAATAGACTGTCGTCTTCTTCCCACCAGTTAATATTTGAATTTGCCTCTGTCACCATTTTCAACTGGCAGCAAGCGTTTATTTAGATGTATTTATGGGAACCCATTTTAGGCAGAGGTCACCGTCAAACATTGTTACTTTTTGACTTTAGTGAACAATATGCCAGTCATTCCCAAATATAAATGAAAGGCTTTAACAGCTTGGTGTGCAGCAAAAAATGTGGACCAAGAAGCACTTCAGCATTAGGGATTTCTTCAGCAAGGAAGTCTAGAGCAGAACGACCAGATTGATTGTAGGGTGACAAGGTATACGTTATTATTAAACACTGAAGGTATAGAATGTTGTCAATTCTAACAAATTGAGATTAAAACAAGACAACTGTATTCAAAATTTTAATAAGAACGTGTTTGGAAGATGGCATCTAATAATTTTACAATAAGTTCTTAACAAGAACATGGATCATAGACTGAATACAGTTAAATGTAAATTAAGCAGAAACTTTAGAAAGTTTTTCTTCATACATAGCACTTACAGACATTTACAATGAATCAACAAGTAGGGTGCTGGATAGTAGTACATTAGGGATCTTCAATCCTTGACTTAAAGTGAAAATTGTTAATTATCTTTGTTCTCAAGTGTTGTCTCTATTTGTCAAAATTGTTTTTGATTGGATATTTTCCTGTAAAAAGCCACATATTTAAGCAAAATAATCATTGTCATACATGTGCACATGGAAAATAGTTTCTGGGCCCAAATACTTGTATTTTCCCAGTGGACCAGGGGTTGATGCTGTCCTCTAACCTTTTCTGCTTTTCCCCTGTACAACAACAGATGATACCTCTTCCAGTCCTCAGAAGTTGCCTTCCAATATTGTCACTTCCTCTTCCACCTGTCAAGCTCCCCCCCTTACCCTGACATCATTTCCTCTTCTACCTCCCAGAATTCCACCCTTTGGTCTATATCACTTCCTAAATGCTCCTCTTCCTGTCTGTTGTATACATATCAGCCATGATGTAATCTCATTCAGTTCTATCTGGAGCTCAGGTCAGTAAAGCCATTCAATTGCATTCACATTCTTTCAGGTATATGGGGTGGATCCCCAAACCTTTTTCTTTTTCCCTGTGTTTATTGTACATCATTAACATAACAGTGAGTATAAAAAATCTCTGCCACCCAAAACAGTATGTTCATGGCCGATGGTACTGACCATCATTGCATTCAGTCTCATGGTTTGGGTCTCTTTTATTTGCTTTGCCATTTTTCTAGCAGTAAGAAGGTAAAAAAACATTAGAATTAAAAGCATGGATAATTAGACTGTGAGCTACTGATTTTGAATGCAATTGTCAGCATAGTTCATTATTTTTAGAGTGGATGGCATGTTTATTCAATCTGGAAAAATGAACCCCCATAATTTAATCATCACAAAAAAACCAAGAGAAACCTTCCCTATAAATTAAAGTTCGGAAACCATCAACAGTAAGAACATCCAGAAAAGTAGGCAGCAGAGATTTGGCTGCAAAAAGACGATCATTTAACAGGGTGCAGTTTAATAAAAATTTTATAAAATAAAGCAGTCATCAATTAGTGGGGAATATGACCTTTGCAGAGTAAATTTGTCCATTCTCATCTTCCACATTTACTGCAACATGCTATGTGTTGTGGCAGCAGCATTGAAAATGTGTGCAATAGACCACAGATTTTCAGAATTATACAATAACATATTGATAATTGGTTGGTTCTACATAAGAGGTTGGGCATTAAACTAAGAGAAATGGGAAGTCAGTGTGTAGTGTGTAGATGGGTGTAGAATTAACTCAAAAATAGGAAGCAGAGGGTGATGGTGTGATAATCTAGAATTTGTTGAATCATTTTAGAGGAACGTGGACAGTGTACAGACTTGGGCAGATTTGTGGCAGATGGAATATAATGTAAGCAAATATAGAGTATTACATGTAGATAGTAAAAATGTCAGATTTGAATACACAGTGGGAGGTGTGAAACTTAAAAGTACTGCTTATGAGAAGGATCTAGGAGTCATAGTGGACTTATCACTATCAACTTCCAGACAGGGCTCATAAGCCATTAAGAAGGCAGACAGAATGCTTGGTTATACAGCATGATGTATAGAGTACAAGACCAATAAGGATTTGCTCAAGGTTTGTAACACACTGATGAGGCTTCATCTGGAGTACTGTGTGCGATTTTGGTCTCTGAGCTACAAAAAAAGACAGAAGTACTAGAAAAAGTCCAGAGAAGATTGATTAGGCTGATTCCAGGGCTACAGCAGATGAGGTATGAGAAAAGATTAAAGGAGCTAAGCTTTTTCAATTTAAGCAAAGGAGATTAAGAGGTGATATTGACTTGTTAAGGGTAAATTTTGCACAAACATTACAAAGGTTTTCTTCACACAGAGAACCATGTAAGTTACCAAGTAGTGAGGTGGACAGTAGAGCTTTAAGGACCTTCAAAACAAGACTTTATGCCATTTTGGAGATTTTAATTGAATAGGATTGGCAAGCTTTGTTGGGCTGAAAGGCCTATTCTCATCAATTTTTTCTTATGTTCTAATGATCTGATATAATATGGATATAATTACAACACAAATATAAAATGTATACAGTTTCACACAGATTAAAAAAAATAATACAACAACATAGTCCGTCTTGAGAGGCATTGTTATTTCTCTAGAATTACAAATAACAATGCAAGTAATCCCAGAGTCTTATTCTCTACAATTAATCGTCTGCTAAATCCAGGTCACTCAATGGAATGCCTCCAAAATACTTCCAGTGAAACTTGTGAGGCTTTGCTGTATGTTTTAATCAAAACATTAATGATATTAGAAATAATATAGTACATCTCCCCAATACTAATCCTCTTAAACCCCAGTACTCTATTATAAACAAATTAAATTCTTTCACCAGGATAGATTTACTTGATCTATATAAAATAATTTCTCCACCTGCGCCCTTGACACAATACTGACTGTCTTAAGACTGTCGTTGTTAAACCCGTGCTGAAGAAAAATAATCTGGACTCCTCTGCTTTTGAAAATTTTAGACCTATTTCTAACCTGCCTTTCTTAAGTAAAATCCTAGAGAAGACAATCATTATGCAGCTAAATGACCACCTCAATAAACATGCTGTTCTTGATAAGTTTCAGTCAGGTTTCAGAACAAATCACAGTACAAAAACTGCACTTGTTAAAGTAGTAAATGACTTGTGGGTAAATGCAGACAGAGGCTGTTTATCTGTTCTCATCCTAGATATGAGTTCCGCATTTGATACCATTGATCACAATATTCTTAGAAATTGCCTAAGTCAATGGGTGGGCCTCTCTGGCAGTGTCTTATATTGGTTTGAATCCTACCTGGCAGGTAGAAAATGCTTTGTTAGCTGTGGTAATTATACTTCAAAGACACATGATATTCTATATGGTGTTCCAAAAGGCTCTATCCTGGGTCCACTGCTCTTTTCGATTTACATGCTTCCATTAGGTCAGATTATCTCAAGGCATAACGTGAACTACCACAGCTATGCTGATGACACACAGCTGTATTTATCAATAGCGCCTAATGACCCAACTCTCTTGATTCACTGACACGATGTCTTACTTGTGTTTCTGAATGGATGAGTAGTAATTTTCTCAAACTAAATAAGGAGAAAAGAGAAATTTTAGTGATTGGCAAAAATGGATATAATGAAGGTATTAGAAATAAACTTGATACATTAGGATTAAAAGTCAACACAGAGGTAAAGAATTTAGGGCTAACTATTGATTCTGACCTGAATTTTAAATCACATTTTAATCAGATTACTAGGAGAGCATTTTTTCACTTAAGAAATATAGCAAAATTTAGACCTCTTATAACATTGCAAGATGCTGAGAAATTAGTTCACGCTTTTATTTTCAGTCGACTAGATTACTGTAACGCACTCCTCTCAGGACCACCCAAAAAAGACATCAATGCAGCTGCTAGAATCTTAACTAGGAAAAGAAAATCTGAGCACATTTCTCCAATTTTGATGTCAATTCATTGGTTACCTGTGTCATTTAGAATTGACTTTAACATACTGCTTATGGTTTACAAAGCCTTAAATAATCTTGCTCCCTCGTATTTCGGAATGTCTTACACCTTACACTCCAAATCGTAACCTTAGATCTTCAAATGAGTGTCTGCTTAGAATTCCAAGAGCTAAAATTAAAAGAAGTGGTGAGGCAGCTTTTGCTGTTATGCACCTAAAATCTGGAATAGCTTGCCAATAGGAATTCGCCAGGCTAATACAGTGGAGCACTTTAAAACACTGCTGAAAACACATTATTTTAACATGACTTTCTCATAGCTTCATTTTAGTTTAACCCTGATGCTCTGTATATTCAATTAATTATCATTATTATTTATGGTGGCTTCAAAATCCATACTAACCCCTACTTTCTATTCTCTTTCAGGTTTACTGTGGTAGCGATCTGTGCCACCACCACCTAACCAAAGCACCGTGATGTCCCTACATTGATGGATTAAAGGCCAGCATGTCCACATGACCATCATCATCAAGTTCTTCCATGTGAACCCTGAATACAATGAGGACTGATTGAGGTCATTTATGTTAGATAGAATGCTTAGAGGGGGCTGGGCAGTCTCATGGCCTGGAACCCCTGCAGATTTTATTTTTTTCTCCAGCCGTCTGGAGTTTTTTGTTTTTTCTGTCCTCCCTGGCCATCAGACCTTACTTTTATTCTATGTTAATTGATATTCCCTAATTTTAATTATTTATTCTGTCTTTTTTTCTCTTTCTTCATCATGTAAAGCACTTTGAGCTACATTGTTTCTATGAAAATGTGCTAAATAAATAAATGCTGTTGTTGTTTATGGGAGCAGATGATGGTGCTTTGTTGGGTGGCTTATATTGATTTATACATGTCATTTTTTATGTGTTTAAATTTGCTGCAATAATGTTTATATGAGACCAGAAAGCTAACACTACTTGCACATGCATAAACCTAAAAAGAATTTGGAGGTCTTATGCAGCCACTTAAATTATATACTAGTGTGGCACACTCAGAAAAAAAAAAAGAGTGGCCACAATAGTTTATCTTATTAATGTAATCACCAAAAGTGAATACTATTTGGTAAACAAAGGGTCCCTGTCGTCGATTGGACCATGAAAACGAACTGTGACATGAGCAGTAATTGATAGGAACATGTTTCACACTGAAGTGGTTCCATCAGGGTTGCAGTAAAGGGACGAACTTTGGCCTGCTCCTCAGACGCAACTTGGACAACAAACTGAAAGCGGTGTGCTCTCATTGCTGCTCCACTTTACCTATTTCACAGGTTAGTGTACAATAAATTGGAGTATTTTACCTTTTAACTGAGAGTCAAGAATACTCAGAACATGACGCTAGTATGCTGATATGTATTGCTACAGAGGCGCAAAGTCAAAACTTTCTAAATGCAGGTGGCAAGCTGCTTGTTTGCAGAGACTGCGTCGCTGTACTGTAGATAGACGACGGCACTGTAAATCATTAACCAGACAAGAGTGTGGCTTTTTAAATAGTTGCTCGGCTCCAAAACACTTGGTACTCTTGTTAAATGTATATTTTGTAAATTGTATTAGGTGTAAATAAGTTATAGAATGGCTGAAATGTGATGAATGGTTATTATGTTGTTATACATATCGTAAATATGAAACGGGTAGCTATCAAAGTGTTTGAAATATGATAATATTGAAGAATATTGAAGATTTTTGATTAATACTTAATGGTGATGTTTCATAAATTTAGAAATGTTATTTTAAAAAAGGGGTTATATAATGAAGAGATTAGTTGTGCCTCTGCATATAATTTAAGACAGCACATAGCTTGATTTGAATGTGGTATTTCTGTAATCTTTTTCTATATTACCCTAGTGGCTAGGGATTGCTTACTGTATATACATGTGTATGTGATCTTGTTTATTGAGACTCTTGGTGGAATGAAGAGGTACTTTATTGGGAACACACCTGAGAATGTGAATGTCAAATAGTCAAATATATATGCAAGGTTATAATGACTTTATTGAATGTGAATAAAAAGACGCAACTTGGACAACAAACTGAAAGCGGTGTGCTCTCATTGCTGCTCCACTTTACCTATTTCACAGGGCCAAAGACCTGGATTACATCACCATTGAGGGCCAGTGGAGTTCAGTTCCAGACCTGGTTGACGTAGCTCATCCTCTGGTGAAGGTGAAGTTCGCATACACTTCGGGATTTGCTACTTTCGTCATTTCTGTTTCTGTGGCCCACTAGTGGGGCCTGTAACACTAGCAAAATGACAACAAAGAAGGAGAGCAGACCAGCACATAGGAGAGAAACCACTATGCAGAGTGTAAAATTATATATCAAAACTAATCAGGAATATTTCTGAGAGTATTGCTTCGCTAGTCATTCTTTATCTGACTACTGTATTTTTCACTTAAAAAGTTATCTGATCAGTATATGTGTTGATATGGGTGTGAGCTTCACAACTGCAGAACATCTGATTTGTCATATCATTTGGGGAGGCCTTGTGTCCTTTTCTCCATGTTAGTATTTCCAAATCACAACACTACTTGTGTTTAAACCAATTACCCAGAAAGAAAGAAATTACAACTAAATTTTGAAACCCCCACTCAAGTATTTGGAACAAGGAGTAGTATTTTTAGAGACTGTACTCTAGAACAGAGTACTGAAGAATGGGATGTCATGACATGGGACTCCAAATGCCTTAAGGACTGTCCTCAGCTGACTGTAAAGAAGGAAGTGGAAGAAGGGAAAGGAAACATGAATCTTAGCAACAGGAATTTGTGAAGGTTTAGGTTGTCAAATAATTCCGAGGTTGCTCATACTCAAGGTTTCCAGGTCCTGAAAAAATTTTCAGCCTAAGAACCTCTCAAAAACTGCACACTGGTGCAGGAAACTAGACAAATACCTGACATATAAAGTTCTGAAGAGCAGGGGTCTCTGATTGATGAAAATCTTGCCAATAGAGCAGAGGAAGGTGTTTGAAAAATTGCCCAAAGTACTGTGTTGTTTGGTTTTTAAAAAAAGAAACTTGAAATCTGCAACCCACAAAAACCCATTTTTTCCCTGTGAACAACGATCAAAAATAGCCCAATTTGGGCAGAAAACTGCAGATCTGGCAAAATTGCCAATATCCAAATCAGTAACAAGATCATGCACAGATTTAAAGGCCTCGTGAAGATTGATTTGAGTATAGGAAGGCCCAATTGGATAGGTGCCCAGGTGTCTTTCTACCTAATACCACCTCCTGAGAGCCAAAACAAGGACGCTAAAATGTGTATACCTGCAGCCAACTCATATACTGATGGGGGTCTTGATATCTAAAGATGAAAGGATTTAATCTTATTAATAAACTGCCCGGCTAGTTGGCTGTGACTTTGTTTGACTTTGAAAGTGAGTTTGTCTGTGAAAAGTTTTTTTTTTTTTTTCCAGTCCTCATTGGCCAGCTGGTCATATCTCAGTTGCAATGTGTGCATTGTTAGAATTTATTTATGCTAAGCAAATTGAAATTGCTCACCACACCATATTAAAGAGTTAGTTTATTTAAAATTGGCTGGCTATAATGTGTGGGTACTAAAGTAGAATCATATTGATCTATCTTTGAGTACAATTTAAATGTGTTTAATACAGATTAATGCTATTCTGATTTTATATATAAATATATAAATGCCAGTAATTTAGCATTTGAGATACTGCTTGAGAAGAAAAACAGTTCAGGATTTTTTTATGCTCAATTAAGTAAGTCTTTCTGGTGAAGGTGTCATTTTCTGTAACTATATGCACATTAATTGTGGAAAACCTTAATGATCAGCATCTCTAAAGCTGTAAAGGGATATGAAGCCTACCTGTTCATGCTAAGTGCTAGCCAGTAAAATTCATGTCAGACACAGAATGACAGCCAATTGAAACCATTAATAATTGTGCTGCCATGTGTTAGGAAATCACAGGGCAGAGCAGGTCTAGCCAAGTGTGAAAATGTATTAAGGCGAAGGCTGGAACAAAGCAGTAGGCACTTTCAAACAGCACCTGCAATGCTTTTTAAGAATGGTGAACATGGACAGATTGATTTTATTATTTACACAAGCAATGCTTTTCACAGATGTTCAAAGATAGGCTGTACATTAATTACGTCAGTAAAATGCAGAGCATTTACTTAGAAAATTGGATTGTCTCTGAAACAATCTAAGACACTTTGTCTCCATTACTGATGAAACTCCATTTTACACGCAGGACCTTGTTCAGCTGGTCAGCTAACATTCAGATACTTAGTGCAAAGTATTTTTATGTCCTCTGTGAGAAGTTTTGTTCTATCTTCGCTATTACCCATTTATACAAACACCGATGACAAAGAAGAGGGGTGAAATTCTCTCTTAGTTGTGTCTGTTTGTCATTAATATTTTTTAACAAATGACACACAAAACTGGATGGAAAAGAAGACTGAGAAAAAAAGAAAAAAGATAAATCCTGCTCTCTTCCTCAATAAATGCATACCCCATCCTCACTCTTGGCCAGAGTGAATTTAAAATGAGGGTCTGTGATGGTGAGGGACCAGCTCCATGCTTCCTCTTCCCTATTTGGCAACTTCTTAAAAACGACAACGTCGATAACGAAACCAAATAAGCATGTCAGATGGGGACAAAACACTCCAAGCAACAGGATGGTATAAAGTGTTCATTGTGTTGTTAAAACAATCAAAACAGTGTCCAAATAAATAGTACAGTGCTTTCAATAAGGTTCAATAAACAAATCATAAAAAAATAAGATCCAAAAGATGTCTAAAATCAGTGTCAGACCAGGCAGGTCTTTGTACTTCTCCCAACTTAGTTGAGTCCAACACTACACCCTCTTCATCTCCCCAGGTCATCTATAGCTCACGCAGCTGTGATCCTCTTAATCCCGACTCCTGTCTTGTCTGCCTCTCCCTTGGGGTCAGTTGTCCTCCCCTCTTCCTTCAAGCACACAAGATCGTCCCTCGGATCCCTAGGGAGGACGCCACCTCAATCGTACCTGCTCTTCAAGGAATAGTCAGCAGTGCACTTCCACCACTAGGGCACCAAACCCTTCTCCTACGTGGGGCAAATGACCGTACTGCCTTTCTCCATACTGGCTGGCTCGACCTGCCTCTCTATGACTCTCATGACTCTTTTTCCCTGTTTATTTCCTGTTCTCTCTCCACCACAATGCTGCACTCACATACCTTCATTTCTCTTTTGTTTGCCTCCCCTTCTTTCTTGTGCTGGCTCGTACTTATACGGCTCCATAGGTGCAGCCTCTCAATCATACACAGCTGCGCCAGTGGACCCACGGAGAGTGACACGGCCAATGGATTATATAATAAAACAGCCATTCTTTCAGAACCGCAGACCTGCTATACCACAGGGTCTTTACAGGTGTTTGGACTGACTTAATGTAGACATTGCATTCTTTTTCACTTAGTGGAACTTTCTGAAACATTACACTGAGTGCATTCTGCATCCAGATCCTTGGGCAATAGTGAGAAGTAGCAAGGGGTCCCTGCGTTTTTGTTCATTGGCTCTGGTAAACCTCTTGAGATTATTCAGTAAAAGGACAACATTTTTCCACCCACTCTGCTTGATTTTGTTTATTTTGCAATAAGCACTGAATTTGTCTTTTTTCTTGTGCCACCCACTTGTTTGCACGTGCAAGCTCTTTGTGTAGCATTGCTTTTCCCAGGGGTAATCTATTCACTTATCATTTAAACCCAATCAAGGTCAGAGTCAGTATGTATGTTTGTGTATTATTTTCTGTTTTCTAGTTTAATAATTTTTGTCTCTGTTTTTTGGCTGCCCTCTTCACATTATGTAGTTTGCATTACTTTATTTCTAGAGTTTTAGTTTCAGCGTGGGGAGGTGTTACATCGTAGTATTCAGCACCATTGCCTCCAAAGGTCCATTCAGTTTTTGCTTAATGAAGTTTGGTTATTCTCTGTGTGTCTGCATGGGTTTTCAGGGTCATTCAATAATCCTTCAACATCTTTACGGTGAATGTTAGGCCTATTAACACGCTATTAGTTTTTCAAAGTCTTTAATGCAGCCGGTCATGTTGCAATGGTATAAGCAAATAAATTGATATGTTGTTTCAAATACATGGTCATTAATTTATAGGCATACTCATGCTGTGTCAACTGTTATTACTGCTGCTCCCAGTTTGGGCCAGATGGTAAGTTATGAAAGTAGTGCGGTTGTACTCCTTTAATCGAGTCAATTAAATACACAGCATTGAGATAATCATTCATAAATACAGCAGTTTCACCATGTAGTCATCTGCCACTGAGTGATCAGAAGTGGTTCATTAGAGCAGAAGTTAGAATTTTGAGTGGCATAATTCTAAAATGTTGACACAGTCATTGATCCTCCTACTTCTAGTCAACACCTTGGGTATAAATACAGATCACGCGATGTTCAGCTACAAATACTTTTCAGACTTTTACATTTTCTACTGCGTACTGTAAAATAATTTGGCATGAGCATCATTTTAATGCCCATTTATTATTGCTTTTCTTTTTTTATGTTGGTCTCAGTTCAGTGAATTCACATGGCATGCCTTCTAGCATGCCACCAGATCTTACTACCAGATCTGCAAATCGATAAAAGGATTGACAAAATGGTGCTTTGTCTACTCTGTGCCAAAAAGGGGTTGCATCCAGAAGCAGTGGTCCATTTTGTGTGAAAACTTGAATACAGGTTAGGTGGCATATTGTATGAGTAGCAAATTTCTCTATTATATAAAAAAATCCTTCGACGAGATGAGACTTTTTGGAAAAGATTTTTTCAAGTCCCGCGAGATGAGACTTTTGCCTTGAGATTTTTTCAAGTCACTCCCTCTTCTCAAACATTTTCAAACAAGACCGCGGTCCTCTCACCTCTCATTCTTGTGAATGCTTTTGTGAGACACACTTCCTGTGCTCTCAACTCTTATGAATTTTAACGTTTTCCTCACTTTAAGTTCCCAATTAAAGAAGACTTATTATGTCTAAATCTTATTGAAGAATTTCATCACTAAGGGTTATTAGCAGAAAAAATGAGTACACGGGCAATCCTAGCACAGAGAAACGAGGAAGTTAACCGAATTAACGTCAAAAATGTTGATCGGTTACATGGCAAAACGGTTAAATGCGTATCAATAGACTATGCTGTATTCTGAAACGGTTGGTGGTGATTGTGCGGAAGATGAAAACAACAACTTACAATATCACAAAGAATATCTACAATCGTTAATACCGTCCAGCCTTCCACCGCATGAATTACTGTAAAGAGAAGAATGTATCCAAGATAGGTAATGTAGTACATCTTCTGCAGATAACATTAGACAACAAAGTAGAGCTTGATATGCCATTCATATTAAAACATTAACAGTTTCCCTTTAGAATAGCTTTTGCAAAGGCAATTAACAAATCTCAGAGCTAAACATTCGAAAAAATTGTTTTATTTAATAGAGAGAAAGAAACAAAATTCAATCATGGCCAGTTATATGTCGCGTTGATGCATATGTAACAATTCCCATGAAAATAAAAATCTGTTTAAATTGTACATCCGCATCCCCATACATGAGCGGCAGAACTGCAAAGAGGCTAGTGCATAGCACAGGCCTGGTGGTTGGCGAGCGAAGAGAGCAGGGGGCAAAGCCCCCTAGTCATTCTAAAAGTACAGCAAAGAAAAATAGTATTGAGTCATAATGATTCTGTGAATAGGGTTCATGAGTATTTAGGAAAACAATATTGCGACTAGTAAAGTATATAGCAAAAATGGATCTCTTTGTACCAATTCCGCACCCATATGCATCCATGACTCAACATGTTCAATCAAGCACTATATATTTCATTCTCCATGAAAGCAATCAGCTTTAAGATGTTGTGGAGCAAACTGTAATTGTCTAAAATGTCTCACAAATGTTTTGTTGGGGTGGGAGTGGCCAGGTATTGTTCCTTTGAAGAATGACACCAGGCAAGCCTCTCGAGAGGTCACACAGTGGATGACAGAGGTAATTATCTGACTGAAACAACGGTTCTCAGAGTATACTTTTTTTGAATATTGTCCAGATTGTGTCATTATATGAGTCATCGCCATCAATGTGGGGCTCATCAGTGACAATGACTTGATCTTAACCTATAGAATACATGGTGCTTGAGCTCAGCACCATCTGAAATATGAATGCTGTCAATGCAAGACATTATGATGACTGTCCACTTCTACATGTCACTGATCTGTGGTCTGAAACACCATTTCTCCAACCATAAAGAGTTCCACATCTTTGTAGGTTGGTATAATGCATTAATTAAGCGTGAATTAAATGATCCCAAACACTTCCTAAAAGCCTTTCTACAACCATTTTTAGCAAAGCTCCAGTCTCATATTGGCATGTCCAATATGTGCTGTGATTATTTGTGTTAACAATGAGGTCTGATTAAGACAAATATTTTGGATTCTATCAGATCCACCATTTGTTGTTAGAATGATAAATATGTCATTGTGGATTTCTTGGGGCACATTAGCAACACTACAAGAATATCATGGTCACCATGGTGTGGCCCTTTCCTGTAAATGTACTCTTGGAGAAAAGGACACTGTCCTCTCTTCATTTTGTTTAAAGATTTGCTCATGTTGCAGCCTTTACTCTCTTTCTCTCGGGCTTGTGTTGAATTATGGTATGTTAAGTTTGACATGATTGAATGGAATGTTGTTTTCTTCAATAAAATGACAGTATATATAATAATCCTGTAGCTATTGTTAGAGATACATCTGATCATTTGTATTCTTAACTATGAAGATGTCTTGTACCATCCATTCATCCATCCATTATCCAACCCTATATCCAAACTACAGGGTCACTGGGGTCTGCTGGAGCCAATGCCAGCCAACACAGGGCGCAACGCAGGAAACAAACCCTGGGCAGGGCGCCAGCTCACTGCAGGGTGCACACACACACCCCCCCCACACATCAAGCACACACACTAGGGAAATTTAGAATCACCAATGCACCTAACCTACATGTCTTGGGAGGAAACCAGAGCACCCGGAGGAAACCCACACAGACATGAGGAAAACATGCAAACTCCACGCAGGGAGGACCCGGGAAGTGAACCCAGGTCTCCTAACTGTGAGGCAGCAGCGCTACCCACTGTGCCACCATGCCTCCCTGTCTTGTACCAGGTTTTTGAAATATTATACCACAATAAGTATATATACCATGTTTATGCTTCAAGGATTGGTCACTGCACTTAATGCATTACAATGGCCATTTCAATTGGGGCACGAGATAAGAAGCAAACAGACAACTAAGAGAAAGCTTGATGTAGGTCAGGCCAAGGTACATAGAAAGGCAGGACTTCTCAATGGCAAAGACAAATCATAGCTGTCTAAGATAAAAAATAGTCAATAAAATGAGACTGAGCAGAGAGCACGTGAGACTTTGAGATTGTAATCATGTAGACTATCAGTTCTAAGCCAAGAATTACAACTGAGGGGCACTTACAAAGGATGACTAATTACTAAAGCAGAGCAGTAGCACTAGCAACATGCTGATGCAGAACTAATATGGCTAAATAAAAACTGGCCAAGAGTATTACTAAGGAAGCAAAATATCTCTGGAGATTGGGAAAGAGTAATTGTTTTACTCTCTGCAAACCAAGTGTTTCTTAAGGAATACACAGTATACAGATAAGCAGCTAATTTTCAAAAATCACAAAGGCAATATCTGCCAATTTTCCAGATGATACTGGATATGTGTTTTTGGGATATGCAAGAAGAGTATAAAACCCAGTCATATAGTAACAGTGATTTTAACAGAATAAAATCTATATTTTTATCCTACAGAAATTTACTCCATATTCATTTTTGTTCTATTCAGTTTAATCTTGCAAAGTCTGCTAACCTAGGATATATAGTATACCAATGAGAACAGAACAGAAACAATAGAAATCCATTTCATTGTTTGAATATAAATGAATTCATGCTTATATAAATTTCCCATAATAATTTCACATAAGCGGTGAGCTCTAGCCAGATTACTTAATGGAGGAGAGGAATGCAGAAACTCCAGTTAACTGAATTTCTGAAGAAAAATAAACATTTGGGAGATCTCCAGACATTTCCAATAGGAAAAAATGTCCTGTTGTGATCAAATTCTATTGATAAAAAAATCAAAAGCAGGTGTAACAATAAATGATTTCAAAAATATAAAAACAAAAAAAAGGAGAACAAGCTTCTCCATTGACACATACAGTCACCTCTCCAACCCTCAACACCCTTAGACAGAGGGGAAAAAAAGGAAGCGATATGGAGTT
Organism: Polypterus bichir lapradei; assembly: GCA_026402145.1. Lineage (NCBI taxonomy): Eukaryota > Metazoa > Chordata > Cladistia > Polypteriformes > Polypteridae > Polypterus > Polypterus bichir. The sequence goes on along the minus strand of JANRMT010062790.1, from coordinate 944,832 downwards.
GATGGTAGAACCAGATTATACACTTCACAGAGAGGAGTCAGAAGAAAAGGAAAGAAAAAAAGAGGTAAAACCGAATGAACTCACATCATGGAGTCCCACCTAGTCATTGGCTGAGTGTAAAGAACCAGTAACCCCATAAAATCTGTTGTTTCATGCTCTTCATATGCACCAACACAAACACGGAGAAAATCTTCTAGTAAAACAAAAAATAAACAGGGCAGATTCTTGAGTATGTCCATCCCTTTTGCAACTCCCATTACTCCATTCTTGCCCAGAACAGACCACAGGGCATGTGTTAGGGGAACCTGGGAGGTATAGTGCAAAGGCCTAGACAGTCAAGCTCATGATATGAAGCATTGGAGGAAAAGGGAAGGCCTGCTAATACAATCAGCCAAAGTTGATGGAGAAAGGCCAGCATATCGTTCCTTTCCCATCCATAAGTTAAGTAGACTAGTCTCAAGTTATTGCAATGCTAATGGTACTCCATACTTATGTTTTTTGTCTTTATCAAGTCCAATCTGGTGTTGATACCACTTTTAGAATTTACCTTTAGCAGCCATTCTCATCTGGACAATTTTACTGAGCTTTCGGATATGACATGATTTTATACTAAAGTCCACAAGTGTATAAATTTTATTACTGTAATATAAGAAGAATATCAAGTATTGTATTTGGTGGAACTGTCAAATAGTGGGAAGACCAATCATGCTGATACCAAGAAGAGCAGCTTGGCAAAGTAGAAATGTCACTAAATGCCACAGTAGGACTTGGGACCAAACGAGGGCACCAGAGAGGTCCAAACCACAGAACCTGTAATACAACACATGTTAATAGAATAAAATAATGGATTTTTATTGTCCTTCCAGGCACTTTCCCTTAATCCTCTCCCAACAATAAGCCACAAGTATGCAATAATTATTCAATAATTCTCAATCCTTCATCCTTCTCCATCTCCACTGAGTTTTGCCCGCTGCCCCCCGACTTTATGCCGGACCTGGGAATGATCCTGGTGCCATTCTGTCTCTTCTATGAAGCACTTCCAGGCCATAGACAAAGTGGAGTGGTCCTCCCCCGACAGTGCCCTCTATCAGTCTCAAGGGACCCTTACAGGGCTGTGCTTTTGGACTCCTTTACCTTAGCACCCCTCCATGTGTCCCAACTGCCACTTTGCGCATAGGGGATGGGACCTCTCCCAATTTCTGGCTTCCGCTGGTCCACCCATTATTTTATGCCAGTTGGGCACAAAGTTGTCTTTACAACATTCCTCTCGGGCTTCCCATCCAGTTAATAACCTGTGTTCCTCTCTGGCATGAATGCCTGTTTCTATCCCACAGACTATAAAAGATAAATAGTTTATATCACCGTAATTATCTTTGGTGTAAAATACAAATTTTCCATGTTTCTGTGTGGTTTACTTTAGCATGGCTCTCTGAATTCTTTTCAAAATAGCAATCTGATTTATGCAGTATGATCGTTTTGGAGCTCTGAAAGTAACAGTTTTAAAATACTAGTGTGGAAACTCAATCCTGGGCATTGCTTGCATACTAGGAAAAATACATGAATGTTATCTGATAAGAACTGTCCATGAAATAATTTTACTGTTCCTATATAACTGTTATTACTGTAGCCCTGTAAGATTTCTAATTACAGGTTAAGAACTGAATGATTCCATGCATGACTGATTACTGTCTGCCTGAGGTCAAAACTAAACTACTTTTGGATGTTAATGATGCATACATATAATGAACATGTATTTGCCCGTTAAATTACCTGGACATCTCAGTCAAGGGTCAGGCAATTCAAGCTAAATATGGTAATAATAAATATACATAAATATAATTTGTGAATCAAAGGGATTTGATTGTATTTCATTTATTCAAAATGCCTATAAGTTAAAATATTTATTATGATGTAAGTCTGCAATTATCTTCATTAGAATAATATGCACAGCTATTACAATAAACATTTTTCACAAAAAGATTATACTTAGGATTTTTTTTTCAACAATCCTCTCACTGCTCCTGCTCACCTTTAAATGCATTTGCTGTTGTAGTGTAAAGATTTTCATGACTGCCCCAAGGAAAAAATTAATAAAACAGTTTTTATTTACTGTTAAATGAAATGTACATAATTTAAAGTAGTTTTCAGGTTTGCAAACATTATAGTCAAAAACACATCAGGTGGCATTACACTGCAGTAACTCCTGTAACTCCACACAGCACGGAGTCAACAATCAGTTTGGAGGTTTGAGAATATTTGTGTGGAAGAAATGGAGGACTTATTACCTTTTTATTAATAAGTTATTATTATGTGCAGTACTCCTTCTATTCCAGATGCTTGGCACTGTATTTAATACATTGCCAGTCAAGGCCTAGGTAGTGTCCAAAGTGTGCGCTCCTTGAGTTTCATAAACAGCAGTCAGTTTTCTTCTTAGACATCTTCTCCCTCAGAGTCCGGATCATACACCCCTTGAGTTACCAGGGGATTGACAAGCTCTGATTTCATGTTTCATTTGGATTTATTCAGTGTCAACAACCAGGTGGCAACAGTGAGAAGGAGGAAGAAAAAAACAACAGCTGCACCCATCAATATAGGAGGCCTGAGGCTACTAGGGGAGTGGTAGAGTGTGTCATGTATGGTGCATTGAACATGCAACAAACAGTGGGAGCAAATCAGGAGAAAAAGAGAGGTGCCTAAGAACGGAAATGTGGCAGTACATTCACAGAGAGACAGAAAGCAGACAACCCAGAAGATTACAGGGATTCCTGACCGTCTATTAAAAGAGGTAAAAAAGTGAGGGCTGACAAGAGTTCACAAAGCATGATGGGGGGCTGGTGGCAGCACATATTCTTCCATGATACTTCTAGAGGGCATGACATTGTGCTGTGATGCAGTTTTTTGAAACACTTCATCTGTTGCTATTTGCAGCCAGCCAGTTTTGATCAATTTAGTATCCTACACTTCACTATTGATTGACTATCTCTCACAGTGCTGAAGCCAGTACCATGAAGTCGGGGTGGGTGGTCCAAATTGGGACTGATACATGAATCCGTTATTCAACATGATTAGAGAAAGGAGTTATTAGGATGACCAGCCTTGCAATCAAGTTCCTAATAAACCACCTTTCCCAAAGTGCACCTCTAGCCAACTGCCTAGTTCAGATGTTTGGAAAGGCCAGTGCTGAGTGGGAGAAAGACATGCTAGGATATTGAGAGGAAAAAAGAGCGAAGTTGAGATGATTGAGGTTTCGATGAGAATGAAGTGCATATATGGCAGTACACATCCCAGTGGTAGGCAGGTGGTATTCTGCCGTGATAATTAAGGTTCTCACATAGGTTGCTGGGAAATGTAGTGTTTGCCAGGGTGAACTGGATGTGCTGCTCACTAGATTGAAGTGTCACCAGAATTTCTCCTGAGATTAGTCTTTTAAAAGCCTACAACTCAGTAAAAACAAGCTTAGATTCAGGAGAGGAGCTGAGGAAAGGGCTTGCCTGGTAAGGAGGAGGAGGGGATGGCAGTTACTTGTGGAAGAGAAAACCTGGGACATAGGAAGGAAAGAAATAATCATGTATTTTCGGTAGAGTATTTTGGAAAGTGTAGATATGCCTAGAGAGGTGTAATTTTTATTATTTCGTTTCTCCTTTCTGTATTGTATTTAATCCTTTGCTATACCCTTTCTTGTTTACTTCATTTTGTTAATAAAATCGTCATCTCTTACCTGGACTGTGATGGTGTTTTCTGAGTATGGGGTCTGCTATACAGTGCCCTCTTTTGGTCACAATAGATAACTGGGAGACCCATACCAGTACAAAAACAGGGGTTCAGGCCCAAGGAGTGCCTAGAGCCGTATTTGATCTTTTTCTTTGGTACTCATCTCTCTCTCACAATGTAGGAGTCAAAGCTATCACAAATGATCTATGTATTAAAACTAAACACAATGATGGATAGAAATGGAAAACAAGAGTAAATGAAAAGAAAATAAAGACTTAAACAAAAAATGCAGACTAGCTGTTCTTTCTGAGCTGTTAGCTTAGATTTCTGAGCTACTTTTTATGTGAGGTGATTGTATACCCTTGCCCCCTAGTCCTTGAAGGCCTGTTCTCATTGAAGCTTTCACAGCTGTCTGATGCTTAAAGGGATAATAAGGTTCCATTCCTCTCTATCAGTTACTATTTACTGCCGGCCATGACAATACCCATAAATAGATAACCAGGCCTCAGCTTTATTAACAGTTGGTCAGTGGCTTGTGTGGCCTCTTAACAGGTCTCGATGGTCAATTACTGTTCTATGTATTGGGCCAGGCATCCCAAGAATCCAAAAGCCATCACGTCAATTGTCAATATGACCATTAAGAGAAGAATACCTGTACTTTTTAAAAGAGACAGTGACTGACACTGAGAACATAAAAACTTACAGTAAAAAAGTACAATGTGACAGTGACTGACACTGAGAACATAAAAACTTACAGTAAAAAAGTACAATGTTAGAAATTGGAAATCTTGCTAATACAGAACAAAAATAAAAGTATTTTATTAAAGCAAATAAATCATGAAACTGTTTGAAGAAGTCAACCAAACAGCGAACCTCAACAAAATGAAATTAATGTAGCCGGTGGTACTGAATTTTAAATTACAAAAGTTACAAGGTTAAATGTTACTCACTTGTTAAGCTTCAGTTACTCTTTGTGAAAAATGTGGAATATTTGTATCCCTCTCTACCTTATTAAATCTTATATAAATTACGCTGAGATGGAGTTCACTGTAAAAGATGTCAGTAATCGTCTATCCCATCATCTGCTTAATGGAACTAGCAGAAACCAATCTCAGAAGAGATGCCAGTTCATCTCGGGGCACAGCACACTCGAACGCAACCTTACACTCACTCAGGAAAGTACAAAATCTCCAATTAACCCTACACACACTTCAGTGCGGTATGTCAAGGAAAAAAGAGTGTACTGTATCTGGAGAAGAAAGCAACACAAACAGAAGCAGCAGCACACAATTCACGATTCCACCCAGCATTTTTAAATAGAATATGATCATGAACTTTCTGTATTTAAACAAAGACAAACAGTATGAAGGTCTTATTTTCGCAAACATGCTTGTTAGAGGAATAATGTAAGTAACCTCTACAGCAGGTGTGGTCCATCTTAAATTAAAACAAGTATGTAGTTTATTGTTTTATTATCTGGGAAATTGGGCACTAAAGTGTTGCAAAGGTTTTAAATGGTACTATGTATCAGTTGCTAATTTGTTACATTTAATAATGTTGAAGTGTGTATTCCCCTGAAGTGGAGCTTTCTGCTTTCCACTTAAAAATAAACAAGCAGTTAACTAAGATGATGTTGGTAAGCAAAGGAAAAACAGCAGAAGCTTTGATTGTACAGATTAAAGACAGAAAGACTGTTTAGGTGTGGAATTCAAATAATTGAATATATTAAAGTATATAACAAGAAAAGACTTTATTAAACTAAAGCACACAAGGGAGGGGATGGAAAAAGATAGATAGCCTCAAATGTGAAAAAAGACAAAGAGCCGGACCTTGATGGATGCTGACTGAGCACATGCCTGATGGCTAACACAGATTAGGCAGAATATCTGGTTAGTCTCATGCACCAGCAAGGAGTATGTACCAGGTAGATGTTTGTAAGAGTACATAAACACACAGACTCACACAGAGGTGGATATCATGAAGCATTGTTCATAGAATTTCCCAAACTCCATGACTCCCAGTAACCACTTGGGATCATCAAAACTCACACACACACATACATATCCCTGATCTATACTATATCACATCTCCACTCAGCCCTCAGTGTATCTACCTGGGCTTTACCAATTCCAGTTCACTAATATTCGGTGAATCCAAGTAAGGGCAACCATCCACATCCCACAAAAATCCATTTAGGCTTGCCTAAATAAGATTTCCCTAACACATGTAGTTAGCCCAAATAGGACTCTGGAAGGCCAAACAATAAAACCTACAAAGATCCTACGTGAGCTTGTCCAATTAGGACCTATAAGTATTTGCTATTTGCCTAAGTAGGACACTAGCAGAACCCCTGGAAGCACCCACAAAGGATCCTCATGGGCTTCTTTGTCTTAAAGTACTTCCTACATTGGTTCCATATTCTGAGAGAATGAAGGGCAATTTGATTATTAGTGTAATGGCAGCAGTTTGTATTAACTGGGGCACAGAGCAGGGAAAATGAAGAAGTACTGCAAGATTTTATTTCTATTACAGACCAGATCTGTGGATATTTATCGATTTGTGTTGATGTCCAGGACTTTATATCTTGAATGTTTGCCACACAATAGTTAGGTAGTGCCAGACCCCTTCTGCTTTAGGCTGTTGTAGAGTTGCCCTTTGGATGTGTGGATGTTTCGAATTCCAAATAAATGAAGTTATGATTGAGTCTAATTTCTTAAAAAATTATTTGATAATGTATATGGAAATGCTTTGAAATAGGAAGAGCAGATTGGGGAGGTTGGTCATCTTAACAATGTTGATTGTCCTTGCTAATGTCTAATGTAAGGTAGACGGTAGACCGGTAGACTATCTGTTTACTTCTTGTTTAATATTTTTCATGCAGACAGCAAAAGTTTGTTGAAACAGAGCTTTATATTTACTTGTAATATTTGCCCCTAGATATTTAAACTGATCTGCTATGACAAATGAAAATGTGTCCAGTTTGATATTATGTGCTAGAGAATTCACTGGAAAAAGCATGCTTTTATTCAAATTGATTTTAAGTCCTGATATGTAATGAAAATCTGCTAATGTTTTTAGGACTGCTGCCACAGAATTTTGTGGGTCTGATATATTTGTGAATTTCCCCTTGGGATTAATAAAGTATCTATCTATCTCTCTATCTATCTATATACAGTACCGTGTCATCTGCATATAGTGATATTTTCTATTCAAGTAGAATCCCCTTTATATCTGATGCATTTTTAAAATATACAACTAACGGTTCAATTCAGATTCCAAAAATCAAAGGTGATGAGGGGCATCCTTGTCTAGTACCACATTCTAGTTTGAAGCAGTCTTAAATAACGTTGTTAATACAAACTGAAGTCCAAATCTGTGCAATATGGTGAATAGGTAGTCCCATTCAAACATATCAAATGCTTTTTGTGCATCTAAAGATAATAAGATCTCTTTGGTGTTAGATATAATGGTTGAATGTATTTGAATGTGAATTTCCCCTTGGGATTAAAAAAGTATCTATCTATCTATCTATCTATCTATCTATCTATCTATCTATCTATCTATCTAT
>JANRMT010062790.1:904720-937543 GCA_026402145.1 Polypterus bichir lapradei | reverse complement strand
TATCTATCTATCTATCTATCTATCTATCTATCTATCTATCTATCTATTATATTAAACAAATGGCAAAGGTTAAAAGTTAAGTGTCTGCCTTTAATAAATCCTGTTTGGTCTTGTGAGCAGAAGGACACACTTTCTTGATCATTCTGGCTAGAACTTTTCAGAGTATTTTAACATCATTATTCAGAGGAGAGATTGGTCTGTCTGATGCACTTTGTGGTAATTAATGCCTGACGAAAGGTTTGAGGTAAATTTGTTTTTGTCTTTAGCTTCTGTAAACATTGCTAATAATAGTGAAGTTAACTTATTTGAAAATCCATCCATCCATTATCCAACCCGCTCTATCCTAACACAGGGTCACGGGGGTCTGCTGGAGCCAATCCCCACCAACACAGGGTGCAAGGTAGGAACAAATCCCCGGGCAGGGCGCCAGCCCACAACAGCTTATTTGAAAATGTTTTATAAAATTCCACTGGGTAGCCATCACTGCCAGCTGCTTTCTCACCTTAAAGTTAGTTTATAGTGTCTAGTAATTATGAAAGTGTCAGAGGTTTATCCAGTTCCACAGTACTAGGGATATCTAGCTGTGGTATCTGTAATGAATCAAGAAACTCATTAGATTGTGTCTTATCTTCTTTAAACTGAGTAGAATATAACTTATAGTACTCTCTAAATGTGTAAGTTAGATTTTTATGGTCAATAATTTTATTTCCGTCTGTGTTGCCAATTGCTGTTATTGCATTACAGACTTCCTGCTTGTGAATTTGTTGGGCTAAGATCTTATTGGCCTTCTCTCTGTGTTCATAATAATGATGTTGTGATTTAAGGATAAGCTTTTCTGTTTCTTTAGTAGCCAAGAGGTTAAATTATGATTGTGTCTTTTTCTATAAAGTGCCTCATTTGGAGATCTGCCATATTCTAGATCTATTCTGGTAATTTCGTTGATTAACTCAGACGCCTTCTTGGTTTCCTATTTATTTTTGTTAGGAAAATATGAGATTATCTGTCCTCTTAAAATGCCTTCAGAGTTTCCCAGAGTATACCTGCTGAGACCCCTAAGGATGCATTTGTCTCAAGAAAATAATCAATTTTCTTGGATATGAATTCTGTACAGTTCTCATCAGCTATTGATAGGGGTTTAAGACACCAGCTACGAGATGAGTGTGTAGGACACAGTAATTTAAGCTCCATGATCAGAGGGGTGTGGTCAGAAATAACAATAGTGTTGTACTTTCAAGATTTTATAGTGGGCAAAAAATTATTGTCTATGAGGAAATTATCAACTCTTGAATAACAATGATGTATGGGTGAGAAGAAGGAGTTAGGATTTAAAAACCTCCATGGTTCTGATAAGTTATGATCGGTTACAAACTGTGTAATTATCTTTGCAGTAATAGATGTTATCTCCGTTGTATCTGAGGATCTATCCAGGTCTGGATTTAAAACACAATTAAAGTCTCCAGCCATTATAATTTAGTGAGTGTTCACAATACATTTTTGTTTCAGGTTCATTTCAACTTTGTAACAAGCCAAACATTCTTCACACTTCTTCACCTCTTGTATATAATTTTCTCACTCTTCTTACTTTACTTCCTCCCAGCAGTTAAGCTTTTGTTCACACCTGTTTTCCCAACATGAAGCTAACTGTAGAATTGAGCTGTCAATCTGTTGGCTTCTGCAATCAGAGATGTCCTCTGGAATTCATGAGGACATCTTCCTAAGACTCCTCTTACTTGCTCTAGGTGTCCCAACAGTACACACTCAATGGTCTAGACACTTTCCAGATAGGCACAGAGCAGGGAGCCACCTATACTGAAAGCACTTTCCATGCTTCTACCAATTGGACCATAGGACTTCTTTAAATTAACATACTGTAACAGTGCTTACAAGTTGCATGAACCTAAATAAGCAGCTTCAAACTTACAGTCTGACTTAGCAAATCACAAAGTGCTGTGGAGACCCAAAATGGTTGTGCTTGACTTTTCTGAATATTTGCAGGACATTTTCAAGGCTGAGGTCCTTGGATCTGGAATAATGGTTACAATATCAGTACAGGTAATGGTTCACAAGTACTCAGTTGCAAGTTGAAAGTCATTGCTAGGGTAAGTGACTTTGAAAGGAGGGTTATGTAATGGCACAAACAAGTTGCATCGGCCAGGAGATGAGATTGGTGATGATTCATCAACAGTATAAGCTAGCTTTCCATCAAGAAAGTGAGCATCATCAGAAACCGCTGTAGGAATGCCTATAAAAATAGCAAGCCTGCCAAAGTCAGGTAAATTCCAACAAACGTTGCATCAGCAAGCCATCTTCTAAGAACAGCAAGCTAACTATAAAGAGAAATGCAAGAGCCACATATTGCATTGGAATTGAACCCTGATCTCCAAAGTACAAAATTGCCCCACCTTAGCACTATATCATAATGTCTACAAGTTTTAAGTTGTGAAAGTAACCAGCAAAGAAGTCAAATTCATAATGATAATTAAAGATTATAGTAATATTTTTATTAATATTGATACATAAACATATTTTATTTCAATGCTTACGTTATTAATTTCTTTAGATTGTCAATTCCTTCTCTTATTAAGCAGTCTCTAAAAATTATTTTACAGCAATTAGAAGCACTTTCGAATGGCAGCTAATTGGTTCCCAAAAACAAGAACCAAAGACCTTAGTTTTTGAAGCAGAACCAGTTTTAAATATATTAAAAAGGCATTTTGAAATGGATGTCAAAGCCATGAGTATGTAACACCCGAATGAGTAAATTGTGGTCTGTAGTGGTGAGTTATTTCACTTTTACTTAATGAATAAATTGCTTGATTAATGAAGTACTTATTGTATGATAAGAACACATATACACTTGAGATATGACTTCCCAGGAGAAGATTCAAATGTGCACCTCTTATTATTTATAGCATAAATTATACCAACCAAGTAGAAAATACTCTTTTGTAGGCTTAGTTATGTCGTTTTGAATTTGTACTTTAATGTGAAGACAAGATTATTTAGTCCTTTAACTATACAATATTTAGATATATATAATTTTATTCAACAGATAATCAATAACAGGTTTTTGTAATGAGATCACAATTGGTCCTTTGAAGCTGTGTTGGCAGATAGCTATATGAGCAATTTTCAGCTACTGTATTTAAAAAAGCTGAGAGCTGAATGAATACATAGAATCAATGTGTTAGTCTGAAATTGCAGTCTGGAGACCACACAAAAATTAAATATTTTTAGGCAGTGACTCAGCCCTAAAATCTGCCTTCAATGCCAGCAGAGCCTTTATAAAAAATTATTAACTGTAGCCTTATAAGTGTATGTTCTACTATTTAATATTTTATTCCTCTCAGCCTGCAAACTGAGGCTGCATTGGACACAGACTCGCCAAAACTGGACAGTTGAAGGGCTGTTCTGATGAACCTCGATTTCTGTTCAAGCACACAGATGGTAGTGTCAGAATGTGGTGATAACAGCATGAATCCATGCACCTAAACTGTCTTGTGTCAACAGTCCAAGATGGTGATGGAGGTGTAATGGTATGGGAGATATTCTTGGCCTGTCAATACCAATCAATCATCACTTGAATGCCACTGCCTATTTGAGTATTGTTGCTGACCAGTTGATTCCCTTCATGGCCACAATTTACTCATCTTCTAATGGCTACTTCCGGCATACATGTCACACATCAAAAGTAATCTCAAACTAGTTTCATGAATATGACAATGAGTTCAGTGATCTGTGGTAGAATAGGAGAGTCACAGCATGCATGTATGGCTGACAAATCTTCAGAAATGCAATTATGTCATTCAAAGGAATGTTTCCAACATTTTGTGGAATCCATGCCACAAAGAATTGAGGCTGTTTTTAAAACATGACAGCTTCAAATCAATAACATTTTAGAATAAGCATTTAAATTGTGGAAGTAGATTCTATTCCCTTATTTGTTTATTTTAATTAATTTTATTGATTTATTTGCTTATTTTTCCTACTATTTAAACTTTTGGCCTAGCTCTCTTTCTCATGGTTGAGGGTTGATTTGATCTGAACTCAGTTTTGTAAAATTTGACTTACTTGCATGGAATGTTATTTGCTTTTAACAATTTCAATAAAATGTTTAAAAAAATAAAGAATTAAGGCTATTTTGAGAGCAAAATGAGGCCCTACCCAGTATTAATATGGTGTTCCTAAGAGTTTGCCCAGTGAGTGTACAGGTATGTGTTAAACCAATACACATGGAACAAATATCTATGTCAAAACCCTTATATATTTTTAAATATAAATATAAATGTAAAGACTACATCTTTTTACTGCTTTCTACTTTTGGTTCCTCATACCTAGGGTATGGCTGTTGGCAATACTTAAATGTAAGCTTAATAACTCTGAATCAAGTAGATCTTCAGATTTAATATCTTTGTCACTCCAAGTTTAATAGATTTCATTTAACAGCTAAACACGTGAGAGCATGAGAGCCTTCGATAACTTCCAGCAAAACAGCAGCTTTGAACAACGTAATTCCACATGCACACAGACTCCTTTGAAGACCAGCAACCCACAAAGTGCATGTAGTGTAGATACTTGTAATCTATATAAACATTTACTCATTTATAAAGCTAATAGGCAAGAAAGCTTGCAAAAGCATCAAAAAGTAAATCCTAAATGAGTGATTCTTTGAAAACAAATTGAATAGGGGAAATATAATTTATAATGTTGTATTCTCTGTATAGGAAAAAGAAACAATGAAAACCAAATCATCTTAGTGTTATGTTTTGCATTGTTTAAATATTGTCTCACATTTGTGCATACATGTATAAATTTTCTTCTTCTTCTTTTGGCTGCTCCCATTAGGGGTTGACACAGCGGATCATCTTTTTCCATATCTTATATACATGTATACATCCATCTTCTATAATACTTGTGTTATGAGTAACTTGTTAAGTTACATTAGATGTTATCCTTATTAAATAATATAAATAATAGACAGTATATTTCCTTTTCAAAACAGATTTAACACTAGAATTACCAAAGCCTACGAAAAAACACGTAAATCCGGCCCAATAAAATCCCTTCACACCTCTCCGTCAGTGTCTTTTGTCTTGTACCTTTTATGAAAGTGTTTATTTGATATTTGAACTTCAGGCTTCATACATTATACGCTTCATACATTATACGCTTCATGTCTACATCTTGTCAATTATTACTAAAACATGAAAAATGTTTCTTTTTTTAACGATGTGTTTACATAGATTGTTGTAGACACGGAACACACATGAAATGCATGTGTTCCAAATAACGATATAGTATTTATAAAAGGTGTCATTTTGCTTGACTTCTCACTCTATACAATTCTAAGCAACCGACACGCAGGTAAACAGACTTGAGCTAAGAAAACTTTGTGCGGCGTTAGGGGGATGTGATATCAGGCTGCTTGCTGCTTATCGAAAAATTTAAAAGACTGAAGACGCTGACAGAGAGGTGCGAAGGGATTTAAGGTGGGACAGATTTACGTGTTTTTTCGTTTCATATCCTGGGCCTGGGGTCACTACTTGTGTCAAGTCTGCATATTCTACCCGTCTGTATGGTTTACCCTCCAGATCCTCCTGTTTAACACCAGCATCCCAAAATGCAGATTTGGGTAATTGTGTGATTAGCTGTGCTTGAAGTGCAGGCTCAGTGATAGACTGTCGCCCCATTCAGGGTTGTTTTCCATGTCTTGTCTCCAGTGCAGCCAGCACCCTGAATTGCATTAGGTTTGCACAAAAACAGATGGATGCATATTATAATATTACATAAATATGAAGATGCTTTGATGTTCTTGAATGTCAGATGTCTTAAGTTTTATTAGAGTGCCTTTTTAGCATATATTAAAGCATAAGAGAACTGAAAAACATCTCTAAGTTGCAAACCCAGCACAGTGTGACTCAATAAGCTGCCTAAACAGGAATGAGCAATACTAGGAGATAATATCCTTAAGGAACAGAAACAACACCAAGATGACTGATTTGCATATTTAGCGAATCATGCATTTGTGTGTCCAAGGGCAGTATTTGTGATTTTTGAAGACTAATGCTTTTTTGATATGCAACTGTTTCAATGTGCCTAATATTCATATATCACACTAAGATAAAATAACTAAACCATGAGTAGGATTCATTATTATTATAGGAGGCCTGGTGCACCAAGACCTTCATTGTGTATTCTTTTCTGTATATTCAAGTATGGTCTTTTTTCTATATAATAATTTTTTATTGAACTTTTAGATTATATTTACATATATTGTCGAGTGGTGGCTCTTTGGCTACGGTTCTGTGTTGGTATCTGGAAGGTTGCTGGCTCAAATCTTGTTACTGCCAGAAGGGATCCTGTCTCATTGGGCCCTTCAGCAAGGCCCTTAACCTGAAAATTGCTCCAGGGTTAGGGTTACAATGGCTGATCCTGTGCTCTGACCCCCAGAGGTCATGCAAAAAAACATTGTCAAGCTCAGGGATTAACTATAAAATGATATCAGAATATCATATTATTTAAAGACAATCCGGACATCAGACTGGCTCCAGATGTCTTGTGGTCCTGCCTGGGGTTAGTTGAAAAGGAAAATAGATGGATTGATGGACAGATAAAATGAGATAGATATGAAAATGCTCACCGAAAGATATACATATTGACAATTTCTATTCTGTAATTGCTAAAGATGCCCTATATTTAATTTTCTGCCCACTGCTTTCAGACAATTCAATGCTTCCTCCTGACATACTCTTTAAATTAATTTTGAAATACCTACAATAAGCATTTATTGATTGATTGATTGATTAACTGATTGGCGGTATTATTTGTCCTGTGAGTCTGTATCCTTGTTTTTATGTTTCTGTTGCTATATGCATCTGAATTTCACCATGGGTTTAATAAAGTTCAGATTAAATTAGATTAGATCAGATTTGATTACATTAGATTTTAATCTAATCTATACTTAAAGAAAAGTGATTTTTAGAATATAAAAATTTAAAGAATATTTTTTATCACTTTTGCAGTAAGAACTTCACATGATTCAGATGATAAAGATGATCTTTAATTTTGCAGTTATAAATCTTATAAATTTTGAAGACTTATAGATAAAACTAAAAGTATTTTTATCATTTATTTTAGAATGTAGCAAGCTGATCAGGTTTTGCATCACCATTCACTATTGTTATTATATTCAAATTTGGCACAGAAATTTCTCAAGTTGGTCTTTTTTGGTCATAAAAATAAATTTCCACAGGATAAAAATCTTACGTTTTTCCCAAAGTATTATATTCTTCAATGGCAAAAATATTGTAACTACCTCTTCCTAAATCATAAGGTAAGGTTTGCATTCAAGGAGTCTGCTCTGGTAGTACAGATGGAGAGCCAGTAGCTTATCCAGTTGAGATACCAGAACAAGCTGTTAAATGTCATAATGCTCATGCAATCATAATTCAAAATCATCTTCTCTACATTCTGTTTTGCTAAATATTGATTGAGCCATAATCGATTAAAGTAGGTCAACTTAAATCATATCAAATACTGGATATCTAGTACAGCATAATTATCAAATACATGCAATTGCCCTAGTACAAACATGGTGTGTGGGGGTGTAGCCTTCTGCACTTGGTCCATCCCTTTTGGATTAAGTGGGTTAAACATATAAATGGATCTCTGCTAAATAACATTTAGTTTTCTGGACAGTAATGAGTGTTCATAAGCAGGTAAGATGTATGTACAGTAGCATCTTACCAGACTCTGCTGAAATATGCATGGCTGTTAAATATTTAATGGTGAACAGAGGCAAAATAATCAATTATATATTGTGTGTAATAGGAATAATTTGCCTATCTATACTAATAAAAGGCAAAGCCCTCACTGACTGACTGACTCACTCACTGACTCACTCACTGACTCATCACTAATTCTCCAACTTCCCGTGTAGGTAGAAGGCTGAAATTTGGCAGGCTTATTCCTTACAGCTTACTTACAAAAGTTAAGCAAATTTCATTTCGAAATTCTACACGTAACGGTCATAACGGTCGATAACGGTCAACAACGACCGCCATGTTGAACTTTCTTATTTATGGCCCCATCTTCACGAAATTTGGTAGGCGGCTTCCCTGCGCTAACCGAAACCGATGTACTTACTTATTTCGATGGTATGACACCACTGTCGGCCGCCATATTGAACTTTCCAACGTCACCAATTTTCCAACTTCCCGTGTAGGTAGAAGGCTGACCCCGTCTTCACGAAATTTGGTAGGTGGCTTCCCTGCACTAACCAAAACCGATATACGTACTTATTTCGGTGGTATGACGCCACTGTCGGCCGCCATATTGAATTTTCCAAACGTCACAAATTCTCCAACTTCCCGTGTAGGTAGAAGGCTGAAATTTGGCAGGCCCATTCCTTACAGCTTACTTACAAAAGTTAAGCAGGTTTCATTTCGAAATTCTACACGTAACGGTCATAACGGTCAACAACGTCCGCCATATTGAACTTTCTTATTCATGGCCCCATCTTCACGAAATTTGGTAGGCGGCTTCCCTGCGCTAACCGAAACCAATGTACATATTTATTTCGGTGGTATGATGCCACTGTCAGCCGCCATATTGAACTTTCCAACGTCACTAATTCTCCAACTTCCCGTGTAGGTAGAAGGCTGAAATTTGGTACTTATTTCGGTGGTATGATGCCACTGTCGGCCGCCATATTAAACTTTTAACGGAAAACGATATACGTACTTATTTCGTTGGTATGACACCACTGTCGGCCGCCATATTGAACTTTCCAACGTCACTAATTCTCAAACTTCCCGTGCAGATAGAAGGCTGAAATTTGGCAGGCTTATTCCTTACAGCTTACTTACAAAAGTTTAGCAGGTTTTACTTCGAAATCCTACGCGAAATGGTCATAACGGTCAACAACGTCCGCCATGTTGAACTTTCTTATTTATGGCCCGATCTTCTCGAAATTTTATAGGCGGCTTCCCTGCACTAACCAAAACCAATGTACGTACTTATTTCGGTGGTATGACGCCACTGTCAGCCGTCATATTGAACTTTCCAACGTCACTAATTTTTCAACTTCCCATGTAGGTAGAAGGCTGAAATTTGGCAGGATCATTCCTTACAGCTTACTTACAAAAGTTAAGTAGATTTCATTTCGAAATTCTACATGTAATGGTCATAACGGTCAACAACGTCCGCCATGTTGAACTTTCTTATTTATGGCCCGATCTTCTCGAAATTTTATAGGCGGCTTCCCTGCACTAACCAAAACCAATGTACATACTTATTTCGGTGGTATGATGCCACTGTCGGCCGCTATATTGAACTTTTCAACAGTCTTTGTTACTTATGGGCCCATCTTCAAGAAATTTGGTACACAGGTTCCCAACGCTAACTGAATCCTACTTATGTACATATATACGTCCATAGCCAGCAGCTCGATCACCGTGTGAGGTGGTGTTGGGTCCCCCATCCCAACGCCTCCCACGTTTTTGGCTGCCTGCCTATATAAGACCGTCCGTCGCTCCGGTCTCTACATTCCCTTCGTTGCTTCGCCACGGGATTCACGTCTCCCTACTGATAACTACAGGCTTTTTGTTTAATCCATGGCTTCTCTGCTGTTTTATTGTTTGTTTATTACAATTATAGTTTTTGTATAGGTATTTTAGACTTACTTTACATTGCTCAGGTACCCATTTCCTTTATCATTCCAACCCCCATTACCATGTCTATCGAGGTGATCACTATCGATCAAAGAACTGTCACTTATTGAGTGGTTTCCATGCCCGGAGATGGCACCTACCTTTTCCATTCTCTTTGTTACATATTGCACGGCCATATCAGGCTCACTCTTGATGTCCGGAGGAACATTGTGTCTTATGTATTGAATGACTGGGACAGGTTCAAGGTTTGGACTGATGACGGTACAGGAGGTAATTATACTACACAGGAGCACTATAAGAGTGAAATGCTTAAGCCCTTCACCTATGGTTCTGCATGTGAGTTGATGGCTGCCGCTGAATTGTTCGGTTGTTGCTTTCAAGTGTAATGAAATGGCCAAATATTTTACACCTTTCGACAACCGCCAATGCCTCTTAAACATCTTAGATTCACAGGTGACGATTTCAGTAGTGGACACTTTGATGTTTATGAATGTTTAAACTCTCAAAAGCTGGATGTGATTTTATCGATGAAACTGGTTGTGTGCTTACAACACTTGACAGATGCCGAATGTCACTTCAACACAACAAATCCTGCAAATACTGTCGTAATTGAAAAAAACCATGAAACTCAAACCGATTATGACAGCAGCAATCCAAGCTGTGAGATTTGAGACAAGATTACTGTTCACATGGTGAACTGTACGTTACATGCTCAAGAGTAAGCTCAGTGCACAGCTTGGTCATGTTACAACCGGAGGGCCGAAATGACAACATGGTATACAAAGAGATCCTTAACAAATAATTATTGCCATATTTTCCCTCAGTTTAAAAAGGTAAAATTTTCTTCTTAATAAAAATTTTAAGGCAGTACTTCGCTGCTGCGAAGCGCAGGTATTTTGCTAGTCTTTTATATACTTGACTGACACTTATAGTCATTATGTATGTTTTATTATAAAAAATTAATAAAACATACAATATTTCTTCACTTTCTGGTCATTTTACTTAGTAGCTGCCAGAGGGAAGCAAACAGAAGTAGTCAGCATCAAATCGGCTTTTTGTAGGGGCATTGGAAAAAGCCTGACCTGACAGACAGATGGGCAAGAATTTCCAAAACAACAATACATAAATTGAGGCCAGTTTAAACTATCATTTAAACTAACTTAGGTTAATGAGTGTAAGGAAAACTGATGTTACTTAATGGTATATTAATGCTCATTTTCATTCACCAAAGACAATCTATATTGCCTATTTTACATGAGTATGGGAAAAGGTAGTTCAAAAGTGTTCTAAAAGGATACAATGAAATTTACAAACACTACAAACACTATCTTAGAAAAGTGCTCCTTCTGCCTCTATGACAAGTTTTTCTTCAAATTTAGCTGTGATCAACTTTAAAGGACTTTTGAAGGCAATATAGCTAATTATATCTGCACTCTTGTGGCCAATAATTTAGGACTTAAATGTATTTATATATTCATTCTTTCTCATTATGTAAGCGCTTTAGATTAAAAATTCAACAATTTACACCTTAATAGTAAAACTGATACAATACGAGAATGAAAACATTTAGACAGAGCTATCCATTACCAGGTTAGCTAGCCAATAGCGTATGTGTGTAATATCATGAGGCCCATAACCACAAGTGAATTTTCACTATGAATAACAGCTTGTCTGAGAGACCAGAGAACAATGTTAGAGAGGGAGATACATCTGAGAAGGAGATAACATTTTATCTGGACATCAGAAAACACAATTCTTGCATCAGCCTGACTGTTAAATCTAAAAGTCACCCATGGCAACATCCTCTTTGACACTGCTGCTAATGTTCAGTAAGGTTTCTAAGTCTGAATATGCACATTCACACATTGCTGTTTGTTTATATTGTTTATTATACAAGGAGGAGTCAAGCTAAAGTTAGAAAATGGGATTTATTAGAAAATGGTACGAACCTTAACAAAACTGATAATGTCATTTCTCAATGTAGTCTCCATCTTTCTTATGCACTTGCGCCACCTACCTCGAAGTACCTGGATTCCAGCAAAATGAAAGGTTTTGTCTTGTCCTGGCAACCACTCATGAACATTAGTTACTGTCGAACACTACATGGCGAGGGGTACTACAGTCACTAGTGCAAGTTACTGTGACTTGCTGGAGACCAATGTGAAGCCTGCTATTTGATCCAAGCTGCGGGGACTGCTGTCTCAAGGAGTCCTTTTGCTGCAAAGACAATGGCCACCTGCCCACACACTGCTAAGAACACCATGGCTTGTTTGCAGAAACTGAAGTTGGCGGTATTGACATATCCTCCTTATTTACCACATTTGGCACCGTTTGATTTCCACCTTTTTCCATTGCTAAAAAAAACATCTGGGTGGTCATTGATTCAGGACAGATGACGAAGTGAAGAAAGCGGTTCACAAGTGGTTGCGGGGACAAGACAAAACCTTTTATTCTGCTGGAAGCCATGTTCTTCCAGGCAGGTGGCGCAGGTGCATTGAGAAGGGTGGAGACTACATTGAGAAATGACATAATCAGTTTTGTTAAGGTTCATTACATGTTCTTATAAATCCCATTTTCTAACTTTAGCTTGACCCCCCCTCATATTATTCTATTTAAAAAAATAACCGTTTGCTTATGGTTTATATGGTTTGTCTTTACATCAAGAGCAGTATTTCCCAACCTTTGTTGTGTCACAACACAGTTTTTCATATGCCATTGTGTTTACGACCGGGGGGGGGGGGGGGGGGGCCCACATTTGTAAATTTAGCATGATTGTGTGGGTGGGGGGAGTGTGTTAGTGTGTTAGTTGCCCTCAGTGAATCGAGTGTGATTATCAAAAGGGAGGGTTCCCACACACAATCACCAGAGTGCCAGAATGATATCTACTGTAATTGTCAATGAGTTTTCCTCAAGTGCAATTGTTGGAGTGGGGGTTTCGTCCGGGGTTGCCCACAATGGCCCACAGGTTGGGAAACACTCATCTAGAGTAACTGAAGTAATAAAGGAAATACAGGGAACCTGGTGTTGGGGAAGATTGCCCCTTTCTTTTTATCTATAAGGTTAGCAGGCTGAGAGGGATGCCCCATTATAGTCACTGTCATGGTGATGTAAACTGTTAATGGCTGATAAGTGGTTTTAACCAAGGTATATTAGCCTCTCTATGTCTAGGTTATTCTCTGGGATCAAGGTGTGTCAGACTTTAGGTCAACGTTATATCCAGGGACATTTATTTGTTTAGATTATTCTAAGGGGGGTGAGGTAGCCTTTGGTCTAGGTTATATTGTTCACGCTGAAGTTAGTGAGTCCCTATGAGGAGTACAGAAGAGTGATAGGCTGTGCAGGCATCACTCATAATCAGTGCTTGTATGGATAGAATTTGTGTGTGTATGAACTTTACTGTGCAAAAGCAGACCAATCCAATAATGAACTTGTTGAGTTTCACTCATCACATGAAAATACAAAAAGCCTTGTACAACATATCATACCTTTTTGATTTGCCAGTAGTCATCTTAAAACTTAAATCAAGAACAATATGTAAAGTATATAACCGTGCTGGAAAGTCATGGAATTCATTGCTAGTGTCACTGAAAATATTTCATATACTGCATACTAAAAATCATATAAATGTCTGCTTATGCTAGGTTTGACACACTGACGTAATGAGAATGTCTGTAATTGCTAGCATCCAACAGTCATCCATCCATTCTTCACTGTATTTAATCTAATTAAAATGGGACTGGTATATTATTACAGAAAATGATGATAACATGTGCCGTGGAAAGCAAAATGGTGGCGTGGGATTAGAGCACAGCAGTGCTCCTTTTATGTATCTCAGTGTCCAATGTTCTTCAGTATGCTGTGCAATGTTTTTTAATCCGAGTGTATCTTTCTAAGTGTAATGTGTTCACTTTGCATTTTATAAGCCATATACTGCATATTTCAGTTGATAATACACGTGTTTCTGCACATAGTTTATTGCAGTTATCAGTATTTATTCTATATAATGTGTATAATATGTGCTTTACATTTCATATTGTTAGCATCAGTGTATGCATTTACTATGCAAGGCAAGATTAAACTATTGTGGTTTGACCTAAATAGCCCCTCATAATATTTGCTTTTAAACTTTAACCTGGCCTAATGTGTCTAATGAGAAATATGGCCTTGCACCTTTCTCTTCCATTAAAGACCATTACAACAGCAGGAAATAATATTTAAAATAAATCAGCAAGCTGATCTTTGTTGTAATACAGATTCATTTAAAATTAAAAATGAAACCTCTTCCCAGCAGTTCAGTCATGTATGGCAAAGCTTAGATGATTATTTTAAAAATTAACTAATATCACATTAATAAATTAGATGAAATCTATTCAAGAGCTACAGCCAGCAGCACCAAGTAGTGCCACCACAGAGGTCCATGTACAAAGCATGTGGGCAAACTGCTTATGTAACAACAGTCTTCACATCTGTTTCCCTACCTCCATGATCCACATATAATTGTAACATAAATAGGAGGATACTGTTAGAATTGTACAGTTAAGCTTTCTTATTAACTAGAAGATAGTACATTAGAACAATCCAGATGAAAACAGAACTTTAAGCAAAACAGAGCTCTCCAGTCCTGTCCACTTAGTTCTTCCAAAATAACATCGTCTAGTTTTGAAAGTCCCTAAAGTCCTACTGTCTACCCCATGTTCTTGCTGAGCTAATTTTAAAATAACAGTCTCGATCCACTGTACTAATTCTTTTTATAATTTTTAACACTTCAGTCATGTTTCCTCTTAATCTCCTTTTGCTTTAACTGAAAAGGCTTTTATTATGCTAGCAGATTCTAGCCTGAATATCAAAGACATTTCACATTTTGGCAATCCATAGCTCCAACATGAATTTTATAAACTCACATATAAAGGTTAAAACTTGATATGAACTAAAGAGTTCCTAAGCACAAAGAGTTTCAGAAATATTTAAAATGCCCTTTAAAAGGGGGGAAAACACTGCCCAACCCCAACTGGTAACGAAAAGGACAATGTAGAATCTTTATAAATAAAAACATTCATTTTTACAACAAAAAAAAAAAAAAAAAAAAAAAGCTCCTCTTGACAAAAAACTCCTACAACTGCAAAATACAAAGCAGTAGTTGCCTGAAAGGCAATGCCAAAGCAAACAAGTCCCAAAAACACGAATCCAGTGAGGATGGACAAAAAATAGAGAACAGAAGTCAAAAATCCAGTTAATCATGAAAAAAAATACACTAGAGAAACTCACCACACCACGGGTGCATTCAGTGAACAGAGTTAAGACTGTTGGTTTTACACAGCCACAGTCCTCTGCAGTGATGGACAGGCGGCCCTGTCTCT
This sequence comes from Polypterus bichir lapradei, assembly GCA_026402145.1. Classification (NCBI taxonomy): domain Eukaryota; kingdom Metazoa; phylum Chordata; class Cladistia; order Polypteriformes; family Polypteridae; genus Polypterus; species Polypterus bichir. The sequence continues at coordinate 922,515 of JANRMT010062790.1, read as the reverse complement.
TAAGGAACGGCCCACAAAACACAAGGAACATAGCAGGAGAAACTTGGACACACAGGACCAAAATAATCAATAAAGCTTATTTAAAAAATTAATCAAATAGAAATAAATGATTGTAATACTACATGTTTCTTTATGTCACTATATCTGGACAATACTGTTATGAGTTTTATTCACATGTGCATGTTAAATGTGGCACACAGGGGCTCAGCAGTTAGAATTGCTAGCCAAGCATTGGATTAGATAGCCAAAGACAACTGGAGGCTTGTATAGTCAGCTTAAACACAGGTTAGGGTATTTCTGTCCTCTATCAGCACAAATCTTCTTTCCTTATTGGGAGAATGAGAATCGGCATGTAAGCACTATGATATTTCTGTATTTTGTGGAGGAGGAATTCAGCCCTTGTTTGGAGACAGAAAGGACCAGCAAGTTGAAGAAGAACAGTATAAAAAGACTTGGGCAGCAGCCAGACCCTCGGAGGCTGTGTCGACAAAGGTCGAAGACCCACCTGGATTTTAGTCTGTACCTGTGCCTCTCCGTCTAAAACCGCGTTAATCGTCAGTAAATGTAAGCTAAAAGATATTGTTTCTCATGTGATTCTTGTACCGCCGTAATCACGATGGGAGGGATATCGACGTTTCTGGTATATTATGATATTGTTTAATTATTTAATATGCCACAATTTTAAAAGAACAAATTTCCAAGAGAGCTAATGCCTCTTCAGGAAACAATGATATTCTTGAACACCAGCCATTTATGAGAACCCTGGCTGAAACATTGTTGGGCTAAATGGCTGGCACCCCTTGTATTGCCACCAAGAATGAACACAGTCAGATGAGAAAACTGGACATACTTTTCTTAGACACTCTGGGCACAAAAAGTCAGTTAATAAAGGCAGTTCAGGCATTAGAGGGTGCATGCTTCTAAAGCTAGCTTTTAATGTTGACTTAACCTCCAAATAACAGCAAACGAAGGAAGCCTGTGAAACAGCACAATGTTAATAGTGGGGTTACTGACATCTTCTCCCTGAGGGAGTTGAAGGAATAATTCCCAGGCTGGGTAGTGGAATGTCCTTTGTGATCTGTGAGTTTCATACACTTTAAAGAAGGTATGAATGCTTCTTATAGGATGTGACAGTTGTTTATTTCTGGAATAAATCAATCAAATACAGAACCATTTGAATGTTTATGTAAGGTTATCTGGACCACATAACCCAGACCACTGATAACATGTGCACTAGTAGTCAGCAAAATGGTTTTCTCTCAAGGTGGTTTAGTGTGGTTTGTCATTACATTAATAAAATGTGTAGCTGATGATTTTCCTTATTATAGCTTAAAATTATAGAATTTCATATACAATGCATGATATCTCATGGTAATTAGGAGGTCCTGTTACTGTACACTTTTGTCTGAGAACTGAAATCTTAACTCTAGTATTCTGGAATATGCAATTAGTCAACAATGGAGAAAGTTATCACTCAGAATACGCATATCTTAAGTAAACAAATCACATCATAAAATTATGGGCCCCATCTGCATCTTTTCATTTTAAAACTGATTACGTGAGTTTTTGTGTTGCAATTACTTGGTACGTTTTTCTTAATTTTTCACTTAAGCTGACACTTTAGTGTTCAATCTGCCTCAAGAATGATTTAAGATATGAAGAGGTAGGGGAAGTGACGGCGAAGGTGGTAGGGATGAGAACAGCGTCCGTACGCATGCGCTGCATGGCTGCCCTGCTGCCCGTTGCCAAGAGTTGATTCTACAATAAAATAAAAATAAAAAGAGTAATAAAAATCATCACCCCAAAAGTAGACAGTAGAGGTCACGTAGTATATGTGTACCAAATTTCAGGTCAATAGGTCAAACCTTTTGTGAGCTATAGGTGATTTAAAATCCTGGACAGACAAACAGAGAGCCATGGTAGCGTATTACATAAGAAGGAAACACAGAAACCAGCTGCAGACCTCACTTTACCACAGATGGAAATAGAAGTCATGGTGGAGTCATCAACATCTACATAAGACTGTGTATAGAAACAATCAAGAAAGTTAATATGATGTTAGGTTATACATTGCGATATGTGGAGTACATGTCAACAGAGGTTATGCTGAAGATGTATAACACACTAGTAAGGCCCACCTTGAGTACTGTGTTCAGTTTTGGTCTCTCTATTACAAAATAAGACATAGCAGCACTAGGGAAAGTCCACAGATGAGTGACTAAGCTAATTTTGGGACTAAGTGACTTGAACTATGTGAAAAGATTGAACCTTTTCAGTTTAAGCAAAAGGAGATGAACAAGGGACATGAACCATAGGCATACGGAATAGTGGAGGGTAGGACTTTAAGGACCTTAAAATCTTTACTTGGGTTTATGTTTGACTATCTGGGTGACAAGGATGGACAAGCTTGTGGGGTTGAATGGCATGTCCTTACCAATAGTTTTCTGATGTTGTGAAAACCTGGAAGACAAAAACAGATGGTTTCAAGAACCCTTTTTCATAAAGGAGGCCTCAGTGATGTAGCTCTGCCTAGAGCCACTACGGGTTACTCTAGTGGCCCTGGAGTTTCATAGTACGTCTCTTGACACAGAACTAATTCTGGAAGTAGTATGAAAGACACACTTTTGTAGTTTAATTGCATTGTAGTCCCCATTTAGGGCTGGAATTAGGAGATTAGTTTTCATGGGGAGGTAGAGAGGCTGTAAGTTATAAGACAAGCCAAGCTCACTTGACAGACAGGTGATACTTTGCATGAACCCTTTATGTGGGCACAAATGTGTGTGTGGGACTCCTTATTAAGATTGACTAGACCAATAACAGTGAAATATTAAACTCAAAGGCATCAAAGGGTCAGTCTATTACAATAATTAGTGTAAGGTCACTCACAGATCTTCTTATGATACAATCTGGAGTCTTGCGTAGAATCGAGTTTTTTAAAACTGCTCCAGCCTGTTCCTGCAAATGCTTTGATTACTCCCACCTGTTACCGTTTTTTCTAATGAGATATTCACCAAACTAAACACATAAGAAAAGGGATTTAGAAATCTGTTAACAGGAATTTTGTTTTTATAAAAATGAATCTGTTATATTTTGCTGCTGTGTCAACAAAGTGTTGAAATCAACAAGATTTTTACTGGAATTTTATTGAAAATTATAGGCAATTATCACAGGTACCCAGTTCAATCGGGTAGTTTGGTGGAAGTGCAGGTGCAGTAACTAAATAGGTTTCCTGGAGGAAAATGTTATCCCCAAACCAAAATGTCGCTAGCTATTCTTACCTACATTCTAAGATGCCTCAAGTTTAGTCGCTCTTTCAATGACTGTTGACTTTGGTGTGGGGCCGATGTTATCAGACAGTACCCAGTTCTCCCTGGATGATTTTGACCCTTAAACATGACACTCTCCACTTGGTGGGTTGGCAGTTCTGGCTAAATCATTACCCATCAGTTCCGGACCTTTTGTAATATAACCAACAGGAGGCTCATTCTGCTGCCTCTTTAATTCTGCAAACAGTTGTCTTTCCTTCCCTGATATTTCTAGGACAGCATGTACTGACCACATCGAGTGTGCAAGGAAACCTCTACAGCACACCTCGACAAGGGACAGCCAAACTTGTCACCTTTTATCCCTGTATTCCTTAAGCACATCCTGGTAATTCATGGCTTTCATCTTGTGGGCTTCATTACACCCCTCATTCACCCCGATCAGGATGTCCTTCCTCACCTACTCTGACCAAATGACAATATCAGGCTTTAGGGATGTTTGTACAATTGGGAGGATCTGCTGCATCATGACCAGGTCCACCCTCATCTATCACTCTTGTGCCTTCTAAGGGATGTTGATCTTTGCGTTCATTGCAGAAGTTTTCCTCTGTCCAGCCCTGGTGAACTGGATAGATGGTGCTAGTGTACCATGACTTTGCTGTGGCTTCCATCTCACCTGCTCCTTGATGTCAACTAGAACCATGTGGAATTTAATGCACTCTGTACCACTTGTGAGTGAGAGAATTTGAACATTTCTTCCCATGTAGCTTTGCAGCTTTGTTGGTGATGGAAGGATATTGTACACTTACCTTACTAGAAAGACCCAGAATGGTTCCAGCCTCCACAGTTAAGCCCTTGAGACTTTCTATTTCAGGAGGTCCCACTTTGCCCATGTTCCCTGGGATGCCAGCTTTGCTGACTTCCTCTTCCGTGTAACATAATTTGACATGGATCATCTGTCTTCTTTTGACTGAGTTTGCTTTCTCCTAGTGCCAGAAGCAAGTGGTTGCAAGTCCTTATCTTCACATGCATGGGTTCCCAATAATACCCTTTAACTTCAATGTACTTTCAGCTTGTGCCAACACAACTTGGCTGCCCACTGTTGGCCCACTCTCATTGTTATTTCTGCATATCTGGACATCTCATCACTGTAGTTACTGAACATCATCATTATCCTACACTTTGCCAATGTGAACTCTTCAGCCACAGATAAAAATGGAAACTGGTGGTAACCTGACCTGATGTAGAGACCTGCTGATTCTAGGGGGTAGTCCAAGCCATCTTTAGATTTGTGCATTTCATCAGTAACATTGCATTTACCAACCTTGGAGCCAAACTGTGCCATTTTCCAAAAATGCTTCCTAATAAAGTGCAGGTGGTCGCAGGGGGAAAAACACACAGCCTGTACTCTTCCCCTGTATGAATGGGTCCAGTATGTACAAAACCTGGCAGAGATAGGTTGAAAAGTGTGGATTCGAATATCAGACAAACACGCATTCAGCTTTATAAATTAGATGTGTCATCCCATAACTGTCCTGCAAACTCTATTCTAATCACACCCTCATAAGACTAAGCAGATCGTAGGCCTAGTACTTTTATGTTGCACCCCATTGATTCCTAGTCCCAGTGCAAATCTCTAGTACAATCATAAAGTGTTTTACTATTGTCTGAGTATTGGTGTGCCTTTAAATTTAAGCTGCCACCTAATAGTGTCTCCTTTAAGCTTAATGTCAAATACTCTGCACAATGTTATAGTGAAAACTGAAATCATACAATCTGTAATTGCTGTTCTCAGGCTGTAGCTGCCTTTGAAAATGCCATATAACATATGATCCATTAAACCAAACAGTCATCCACTTCAATGAGCATTAAGCACAGAGAGTGCTTCATGAAATGTTTTTAGTTATAAAGGTGTCACAAAGAGAGGTGTTGTCATCTGGAAACTCTTACTTGAATTTTTAAACAGTTTTTGTATTTAAAATTATCTTAAAAAAACAAAAAACAAAGTGAACTGAAACTACTCTTTACTCTATTGTCAACATGATGAACAATAATATGACATATCCTTAGCCTTACAATGTGTACTCCACTGTCAAAATGACAACTTACAGCAGCCTTTGAACTGCTGGCAACCTGATGAAGCACAGACTACCTCGTGCATCCTCATTAAATGTATTCTGCATCTGCAGAGAGACCGTTTGAAATATGTGACCACAAATAGCTCCTATTAACTAGAAACAGAATATTCAATTGTTAAAAGCTATCAATCCAATGATCTTTACCATTTACAATAAATTAGATGGGATTCATTACTGTTATTTGTAGCAGAATATAAAACATACAAATTAAAATATGTCTTAAAGTTGGATAGAGTTTCATTTCCTTATAAATGAAATGATGTGTATAGTTAAACTTTGTATCCAATTACCAGAGTCATGTTAATTTTAAAAGTTTTATTTTATATTTAATCAATGCATCTAATTACCTAAAAATCTTTATTCTATACTTGCTCCCTTCATCCAATTACCAAAGACATGTGTAATTTAAAAATTGTTGTTCCTCACACAGACACGCTGCTTTAAATAAATCATAGGTCCTGTCGGCAATTTCCATTGTGGATTAAAGTTTACATGCATTAATGGTAGAAGAGGTATGTTACAGAGAACACTGAATGTAAAAGATAAAACTCTTAGAGATGAACTGGAGCGCTTATGCCCACAGCAATGAGTACAAGGCAGGAGCGAGCATTTGACTGTAAGCCAGACACCCACACTGACACTCACACAGGGCTAATTTGGTGTCAGTAGTTCATATAACTGACACATCTTTAGGAAGCATATTTGAGGAAATCAAGAGTAATCAGAGGAAAGCACTTGTGGATATTTGGAGAACATGCAACCTCCACAAGGATAACAATCAGAGGTGGGGTTTCGTGCCAATCCATTAAATCTTTGAGGAGCTGTAGCCACCAGGCTGCCATGGCACCTTACTTGGACCAACACTAAATATTTTTTTTAAAAATTAATTTATTTCTTAAAATGCTGAACATAATAATGATTTATAACCACCTATCTTCTGAATTATGCTTACTGTATATGGTTTTGCATTAAAAAGGATAGTGTATTTATAGTTAAGTGTAACTGCGTTTGTCCCATATTATGAGAGTTCTGCAGCTTTAGTTTGCTTCATAGGATGATTCAGGCAATAGTGTCACGTATGTTCCAAATAATTCCACAGACCAAATATCTTTGCTTTAAAAGTTTTAGTAACATTCAAAGCTAAACAGTTCACAAAAAAATATAGAGAAAAAAAATGATATTAAAAAGATGAAAAGTTCTTGTTTAAGAATAGTTCTTTTTAATTCTTATTTATCTTGTTTCATTTCTCTAAGTTTGGCTCATACAGTTGTACTTTAGGCACATGGTCAGAAAACTGTACGCCATCTCCTATTTGCTATTTCCTAACTGGGTTAACCCTATAACGCCATATGTATCATATTGGATACAGGTATTTCTAAGGCCTGTTGCTTAGTAACAGGATTACCATTTTCCTCAAACACCAGTTGTATACAATAATATACATGTTTTCTCCCCCTGGTGGATCATCTATGCATCACAGGTGGCAAATGCAACTTTTTTTTCAAGAATACAAGATGGCTTGTAGGCAAGGTGGAAGTTAGCTTCATTTTCAAGTGATAAGATGTCCTAATTTTAAAACAGTTACAGTAAGTGAAATGAAAAAAAAATGTGATTATATTTCAAAATAAGTCTTTACTAGGGTGAAACAGCTCATAATAACTTAATTTTCCATCAAAAATTTTATAGAAAAACCGTCAGGAAAAGGTGTGAATCAAATATGATACTATGGGTATATAAATGTATTTCATGGGTCAGTGCATTTCTTGATTAAATTTGTAATTCAAACTGCACTAAATATACTATTCAATTTAAGCTTGAATATTTCTTTCAGTATATATTTTGAGTATAATTTTATGTTTATGTCAGTTGTAAATAGTCAGTATATAATTTGTAAATGTAACAATGTATTGTTTGTATGATTATGATTTGAATATTTAGATGGCAAAGAAGTACAATGTAGAAGACGTCTTAAATATGATAATTGATGGAAATTCAAGTGACATAGAACAGTTAGGGGAGGAAGATGACGATGGTAGTGATGAGGAATGGACTCCTAGGGGAATGGCTGCTACAGAGGGATCAGATAGTAGTGGTGAAGAAGATGAACCTGTTGATGAAACAGACACACCAGTAACACCAAAACAGAGTACAACAAAGCAGTCAGCAAAGGGCAAAGTAAAAAAGAAAGAGTACAGATGGACAAAAGTGCCATTTAAAAGTCCAAGTGTTGAATTTGATAGACATGTTAAGAACATCTCTACAGAAGGGTCAGAATGGACACCATACATGTATTTCAAGCAGTTTGTTACTGATGAAATGATTCAGGACATTGCACAACAAACTAACTTGTACAGTGTACAGAAACTGGGAACATCAGTAAACACAACACCCAAAGAAATTGAACAGGTTCTTGGCATGTACATGCACATGGGGTTGGTACAGATGCCCAATGTAAGATGGAGACAAGGTACCCCACAGTGTGTGATGTGATGTCTCGAGAACGATTCCTTAAATTGCTGACACTGATTCGTTTTCAAGACAACCTCATTGTGTCTGACGACCAGAAGAAAGACAAACTGTGGAAAATCAGACCATGGTTAGAAAAACTGTGCCAATAGTTTCTTCTCATACTTCCTCAAGAATTTCATGCGGTGGATGAAGTAATGGTGCCTTTTAAAGGCAAGTCTAACCTGTGTGTTTACATTCCATCAAAACCTCACAAGATGTGGGCACGTGCTGGACAAAGTGGGTTCCTGTATGATTTTGCTTTCTACCAAGGTGCGGAAAATCCAGATAAGGAGAAATCTGACGTTGGTGTTTTGGGAGATGTTATCCTGAAATTGACCTCAACCCTTCCAACAGGACAAAATCACAAGGTTTTTGCTGACAGCTATTTTACATCAGTACCTCTGGTGGATCACCTGAAAGAACGAGGACTCTACTATTTGGGAACAGTTCGAATGAACAGGGTAAAGAACTGCAGTATGATGGAAGAAAATGATTTGAAGAAAAAAGGAAGAGGGTCATGGGATTTCAGAGTGAATCAGGAAAACACTATCATTGTGAGATGGTGTGACAACAAGGCTGTGAGTCTACTCTCCTCCTTTGTTGGAGTTGAACAGTGACAAATGTGAAACGCTGGGTGTACATAATACAAAATTTACATAATGGTGCCAAGACCCGCTATTGTGGAGATATACAACAAATTTATGGGTGGTGTTGACCTTGACATGTTGTCTGCTCTTTACAAGTTCTCTTTTAGATCCAGAAGATGGTATCTATACATTTGGTGGCACACTGTCACTGTGGCAGTCATAAATGCATGGAATCTTTACAATAGAGACCGGAAAGAACTGGAACCTAGGAAGAAACCAATGCCATTGCGAAGATTTCAAGCTTCTGTTGGGACTTCTTTCACAAGTGCAGGAAAAGGCAAGATCCGGTATGGCAGACCACTGTCCTCTCCAGAACATGAGAAAAGACCCCCACGTAAAAGACGAGCTGTTGTTGTACCTCCTGATGTGAGAAAGGATGGCATTGACCATTTACCAACTTGGAAAACAAGACAGAGGTGCAAGCACTGCCCAGGAAGTCACTTCTCACATGTCTACTGTGAGAAATGCAAAGTCACCCTTTGTCTAAACAAAGACAGAAACTGTTTTTTGGCATTTCACAAAAATATAAACAAGTTGCCAAATATACTAAACCTGTTGTAAAAAGTTATTAAATGTTGTAAAACATATTTGTGTGTGCTAAGGTTTTTCTAAAGACACACAGTTTTTGGTTGACTTGAAACGCCTGGTGTTTCAAATGTGATACAAAAAAAAAACATATTCTTATGTCATATTTGAAAAATTTTTTTTTGAACTCTCAAAAGGATCCAATAAACAGTTCAATCCTGAAAAAGCAGAATTATCTGACCATTCATATAGCAGGCTTTATAATTAGCACTCAGTTTTACAGATAAACCAAAGAAAGTTCTATCCATCCATTATCCAACCCACTATATCCTAACTACAGGGTCACGGTGGTCTGCTGGAGCTAGTCCCAGCCAACACAGGGCGCAAGGCAGGAAAACCACTGGCTGGGCGCCAGCCCACCGCAGAAGAAAGTTCTATTTCTTATCAACTTACAGGAGGCAGAAGACTATACCATATTCTAGGTACTGTAGTTGTAAGAAAGTGATATTCTATTATTGAAATTAAGCAATCACTTACATAAATGTAACTTTAACATTACTTTCTAAGATTGGCTCTTGCAGTAAGTATCTCATAAATTTAAAAGTCACATAAGTCACAGTTTAATTTAGTGTTGGGTATTAATTAGTAAATCAAATACAGCGAATGGAAGATACCATAGCTGCTTAATTTTATTTTTTATTTGTATAGGCACATTGCTTCTATATGCTCACTTCCTAAAGGTTATAAAATAATTCATCTTTCACATACTGCATATGAAGTCATCCACTCAAAAGGTGTGATTTTGGATGAAACTGATCCTAGTAAGGCTGAATTGGCTTTAAGAGCATTGGAGGAGTAATGAAATTTGCATTTTATTAAATAGAAGGCTTCTGTATCCTACTGCAGGCAAATGCCAGGCAGTATATTAAATGTGTTGTACCCTGAAGACACAAAACCATCAAACATATGAGCATGTAATTGTAATTTTGACATGAGCTACATGTTGCTATTTGTTAAATTCACATACTATAATTAAATGTAGCAAATATTTAAAAACAACTTGTGAAAATATTAACTGTCACATATTTTTGTATTGTTTAACATTTGACAATGGGTACATTGGATATCAGAAATAAATTCACATGTATATGTTTTAGATGTTGGAGATCAGAATTTATAAGCAATAATATTATGTGTCATGGGGAAAGAAATGGTGTCACATTAGTGTGCACTGCCAAGAAAGCCTAACAGCCAACCTTTTCAAGATGTGCAACTGGAAGATGAGCAATGCAAATTGGAAGGCACCCAGCAAACTGCTGGAAATAAGCAAAGGTCAGACCAAATGCCTCAGAAATTAAGAGCAACTGAATTAATGCTTAAAGAACATTCATGCACTTATGCATCCAGATGCAAAAAAAGTCAGAACCGTGTGGATTATTAGATTAAAGGAAGACAAATTCAGCAGTGTCAAAAGAAAAATGCTGACATTCCCAACACCAGTGAAATGCTACAGGCCAATTGACCTGACACAAGTACACAATATGCCTCAGTGGTGTTACTAGGAAGTCTTACAAGATGGGGCATCTGAAGTGAGGGCCATTAAATGCTAAAATAAGCTCCAAGTTTACTTTTGCTGATTTTTCATTGGGTGCACAGACAACTCTTCTGGATGGACACTGTGCACACTCTACCCTCCTGTAGCCACTTCCTTGCTGTGATTTTAAGGAATGAAAGCATCAGACTCAAGATGATTTCTTTAGGATATGATATAAATATAACAAACATTTACGCACAAAAATACACATACTGAGGAGGATAAAAATGCTGAACAGTTGTGTCAGGAATTGTAAAAAATTGGCATCTTAATTATTGACAGTTGGAAGGCAAAGTCATGAAATTGCAGTAACTAGGGATTTGTGGAAATCCTGCTAGTTGGTTGTGTAATTTTATTGTTGTGTTACGATCACCTGTGATGTGTACCTAACAAGAAAGGTACCGCTATATCCTCTTAGGTGATTTTCTTAATGGGAGTTAGGAAGAAATGTCAAACCAACTATTCATCTGTTACCTTTAGCTGGCTTACTTGTCTCACTGTCCTTATTGTACCCTGCATATACAACCCTAGGGACCTCTAATGGCAGGTTTCATGTTGACTGGGACCGTGTTTCATTTTAAGTCCTTTGTTTCAATACACTTTACCATCAATAGAACATTACACAAAACATCCTCTGTGCCCTTAAGGGAGCACAGCTAGAAAAGAAATGATCACTTGGCATTCTGTGTTAGTAATCAATAATTGGTCAGAGACAGTGATCTTAAACTTTAAAATTATATTTATATGCATAACCAGTAGCAGGAAGTCCTATATCAGCAATACAAAGAATTATACAACCTGTAGCCTTCATTTAGTCCTAGATAACCTTTCCCAGATGGTCCAGTTCAGTAGTTCAAGATTATATAATCTAAAAATGAAAAACAAAAGATTTCCTTCTGGAGACAGAGCTCCTTTACAGGTATCCAGCTGCTAAGCAGATGAAAAAATCCATTTAAATGTCCTCGGATCCACACTAAAAGTATCAGAAAGGTAGCAAATAAACTAAACACTGTATTATTGAAACAAAGCACCAACTAAACTACAAACTAATCTCATTTTGGAAAAAAAATTCCAATGAAAAGTCAGCCACTCTCTCTTTCCACTTCTCATCTAAATGCAGTGCACACAACTGGCTTACTATTCCCTAGCAAAGTGACTTACACTTTTACAGTTTCTCAAAACACAGGAAAGAAATCACATAAGCTCACCGCCAATTCCCATGGGAATCTAAAGCTGCATTAAGCTTAAAACAGACTGGCTATACAAAACATTCTAAGGTCCTGCATTGCCTTTCATCTCTCCCAGAATATACTTCACTCTTGTTCGACTTGACATGTTTTTCAGGTCTCAGCCGTTTACCTAAATCTGTGAGTTGAAAAGGTTAAAGTATCCCTCCTGTGGTAATGAGGCAGAATATGGGCAGCATTATTAAAATAAAATAGCAAAGAACATTACCAAGCAGGGAGCACCAGAATTAAATTGCTTACATAATCATTGATTTAAAGTAGTTAAACTCAATTCAGTTTAACTATACCACAAAGCACTAAATTTGGTAGAGATAGTGGACTAATCCTATTATTTAAATTAAACTGAAAAGTTAATCAGCAGACTATTGTACTGTGAGCCAATATATATTTTTGTCTAGTATGTCAGTTGATTGAGTGTCATTTTACTATATTGTGTATTTTATAGTGGCTGCTATTTGTTTCTCAGAATTGCATGTCTGAGTTTCAATATTCCACTTACCAAGATGGCAATGATGTTGTAATGTCACAGGGAGAAAAAGGCAGCCATTTTCCACCTTCTGTAACAACTTGCCAGGAACAAAAGCAAGGTTGTAGCTTTTCTGATCTTTCAATCCATTTTATTTTTTTCCTTTTCTTTCTTTAAAGATATTTGATGTTTTGAAAGTTTATTGTAGTTTAGGCAGGCAGTCATTTCTTCCCATGTGCAGAAAATTGCATGCAGAAAATCTAGCAGGTTTATCAATAAGAACATTATAATTAGTTATTTTTTTTAGACAACACCTATTAAGGTGTTTAGGACTACTTGCCATTTCTTTTTTTTGTCTTCTTTCACAGCTATCAACGGAACCAAAGGTACTTATATGGTAACCAAGATTGTATTTGTGCTTAAACCCCATCCTGGTATGCCTACCACCTGGCACTAAGCCTTAACCCTGAAACTCATAAACACATTGTGGAATAGGCATGTGCTCATTTTTATTTAGCTAAAAAAAATGAGCCCCTTTAACTACATTTTTAACATCATACACTGGTATTATTGACAGTTTGCCTGGAAGGATAAGGGATATAGAGATTATAGTCAGGGAAAGACAAAATGTTTCCAGCTAAAAAAATATTGATCTGTAGGGTATAGACAAAATGTGACCAGTGAAAATGCTAAATTAAAAAAAAAAACAATCTAATGATGTTAGGCCCACAAAACTCAGATGAAGGCATTCATTTAAAAACTAGGCCTTACAACTGTAATCATGTTGAGAAACATAAAATAAGCCAGGCCCTGAAACTTGTAAACAGGCTGCAGCCTGGCACAAACTCTTCAGGGTGAGGGACACAATTGAAAAACGGTGGTCCAAAGCACAAAATCAGAGCTTCTTATAATTACAATATTTATTCAAATAGGTTAGAAAAAAAGCCAACCACAAAAAAAATTTTTCAAAAAATGCATCAAAATAAACAAAAGATGAAGCATGAAAGTGGCAACCAACAAGAAAACAAAATTCAAGTCTGTTATGCATATCAAATAAGCAACAGACAAGAGCAAAGAAACAAATTCAAAATGAGACAAACAACAGTACTGGAACTAAGTTAATCGTATCATTGATTGCTGGTATAATAAAAATAGTTCTGAGCATGCATCAGCCACAGTGCTGCTCTTGTGAAAATAATGGAGATAAATACCATCAACTCAGAGAGGGAGAGGCAAGTTCAATGTGCCACGTGAACGTTACTGAGAGAATAAAAATGGATAATAAAAAAACAAGCACTAACTTTTACAAGTAGACAAAGTTTACGCTGGGTGTTACAGACTCAAATCAAATGTATGTTTTTATTATATTGTAGAAATAATAATAATAATAGCAGCTCACTACTCAAAACAAGGAGTGCCAGGTCTGGAACCCGGGACCTTTGGGTTATAATGCAGCAGTTCTTACCTCTACACCATTCAAGAATACACGTAAACTCCCTGTCGATTGACATTTGGGCTTGAGTTTTTAACTCCTTGACTACCACATGTAAATCGAATGCCTTTTTTTTTCCATTGGTTATATTCTTGAATTAAAACGCACATGTTAATGTTTGTGTGTTTCTCACGTTTCCTTTCATCCTACACTTACTCAGATCTTTGTAGACACAGAACACACATGAAATGCATGTATTTCAAATAACGATATACTGAGGGAAACTGTTCGGCTTTTGATGATATGCACTTAACCCACTGACTCTTGACGCTGCCCGTCCCTCTCACTTTCCACTGTCTCATTTTATCCACCTCAGGTGTTGGGCTTTTCTTTGGGAAAATGTGCTATTTTTAAGTTGTCCTTGGGCTATAGTTTTTTTAAAGGAGCTGGCAACCCTGGTTTGCAGGCTGTAACACATTTGCATGTGTTGAGAGAGGAGTCTGCTCTCTGTCTGAGGCACAGCTCCATGCCAGTCACTGATCAGATTTCAAAGTCTAAACATCTATGTGTTTACATCAATAATAATTAATTTCTTGTATTTTTCCCTTGTAATCTCAGAGTGGTCAGCGATAAGCATGATGAACAGTTTCACCACAAAAATTCTAAATTGAAAAAGTGATATTAAGGCAAGTGGAGTCCCAGTATGCTTGCTGACTGTTGCTGGAATCTTAAGAGGGATATTCCTGAGGCCAAGTGCTGCAGAAATTGTACACATCTAATTTTACTTGAGAGACTCGCAGCATGTACAGTATATATAGAGTAAACATTTAAATTTGAATGATGTGTCATTTAAAATCCTTACATGTTAGAGAAAGTCTGGTTACATATTTGAATTATCATGAAAAATATGATAAGATTCACCCATTTTATTGTTTTTCAATCAATGTGCCATGGCACAGTGGTGCACCATAACAGTGACCCAGGTGTGCTATGGGAATAATAGTGCCGCACACCTGGGTCTGAACCTGAGAGGGACAAGCTCCTCAGGAGGTTGAGACCTATCAGAGGAGGACAGCACTACCTGGAGAAGCTGTCGTAAAAGCAGGTTCACAATCCCTATGTTGCATACACAGCACTTAGAGCACTTTGGACAGGTCTCCTGGCTGCTAGAGTCCATCTGGCTGGGTGTGTGATCACCAGTGAGTATCACAGGGCCAGTGGAAAGTGGGCATACAAGTTGCCTCCGAGGCAGATGCACCCAAACTGCTTACTAAATGCTGTATCTGCGAATGTTAATCTCGGAACTGCTTTTTTTTACCAGCATCTCCGGTAGTCCTGACCCTTCGGACAGTTGAGGACTTGTAGAGATAAAATGATTTTTTGGTTAGTAAAACAGTGCTGTGCCGTGGGTCATTTTTGGTTACAAAAAGTGCACCCCCACAGAGAAAGGTTGGGAAACACTGACCTATATTGACAAAAAAAGTTATTTTTATTATCCAGTGTTTCTTCTTCTTCATTTGGCTGCTCCTGTTAGGTGTCACCACAGCGAATCATCTTTTTCCATATCCTCCTGTCTTCTACATTTTATTATATTATATTATATCTATATATTATAATCTGCGTTGGGCTGGCGCAATCCCCGGGGTTTGTTCCTGCCTTTCACCCTGTGCTGGCTGGGATTGACTCCAGCAGACCCCCGTGACCCTGTGTTAGGATATAGCGGGTTGAACAATGACTGACTATATATTATAATTATTAATATTAAATAAATAAATATTAACATTTATTATAATATTATAAATTTATAAATTATTATATTATATTTTATGATATTATGTTATTAGTTCTGCTGTGGGCTGGCACCCTGCCTGGGGTTTATTTCCTGTGTGACGGACAGCCGGGTCCCATGCCCGGCCGGGACGCCTCTGCTGCATACGTCCCGGGGGAGCCATCATGGACATGGCAGTACCTTCCCCGGGGCGCTTGGGGGCAGCCTCCCTGGCCGTGGATCCCTCCTCAATCTCCCCCGTGGCTCCATGGGACATGGAGTCCACCACAGCAGCCCGGTTGGGAGATGGGGTGTCCGCTAGGGGATGCTGCGGACGGCCAGCCACCACGCTGGACGGTTTATCAGCCCCACCCGGAGGTGCAATTAAGACCAGCTGGTCAGGCACCTGGAATACTTACAGGTGGGGTATAAAAGGGCGTGCCTCCCAGCAATCAGGGCCAGAATCGGGAGGAAGAGGACGAGTTTGCCTGGGAGGAGTGGTGGTGCCAGGAAGCATTTGGTTTGTGTGTTTTGTGCTTTGGGACTGTGTTGGGCCTGTGGGACACGGGGAAGGCGTGTGCCCACGGCTGAAGAACTAAAAATAAAAGCCTTTGAGTGTGAACATGTGCCTCTGCGTAGTCTGTGCCGGGTCGGGCGCTATATAGCGCCTTTTCACACCTGCCTTGCACCCTGTGTTGGCTGGGATTGGCTCCAGCAGACCCCCGTGAACCTGTAGTTAGGATATAGTGGGTTGGATAATGGATGGATGGATGGATGTTATTAGTTTCTCTAAAACCTCTAAATAGGAATTTCAATCACAAACTCATCTGCATCTTCAACCATTTGAGGGCATAATAGGAGATCTAGAAAAAAAGTAGAGGAAAAAACATATCGGTCATTGGATATCCTTGTAATTATGTAAATGACTGGCATTTTATTACAAAATATATGAATTAAAAATCTGTCCAACACTTATAGCAGAGACTCAGGTGATAATGAACATTAACAGTGAAAATAAATGGTGTTGTTGCTGGAGTCAGATATGGCAGTTTATTTAAAGCACTAATAAAATAAATCCATTAGTTGGTGTTTCATTATATATTTTTTTTTCTTTGCAAAATAATAATTTTCCGGGAGAAATTACAGCAACCTGAAATTAAAGTGCTCAGAGTATCAAATGCATGTAACTGAAAAAGAAAAATAGCTCATGAGATAACACTTACAGTACATTGCGAGGCTTGAACTGTATTTGCCTCATTGCTGCTGAAATTAACACTAGGATGATGTACAAATCCTCCCGTCGCTATCTCTACCGCAGACATTCAATTCTGGACTCAGGATTCAAAAGGAAGAGATTGGTAGTTGAAATCTGATTGAATGCATCTTGTATTCAATAGTAGTGAGGCTCAGGGAGGCAGCAGAAATTTGCTGTGTTCAGCATCTATGTGAACAGCACAATTGCAGTGCCTTGTGGCAGCACAGTAGGAACGCTATGCTTTTGATTTGTTAATATCCAATGCTTAAAGACTGGAAGTTTGCACAATACTTTTTCCTGGAATGCTCTAAATACTTTTTTGTGTTTTTTGCTCTTCATAACTATAAACTGCAGTCCCCTCCGTTAATTACCAAAATACACTGTAATGATTGTGTTTTCATAAGAGTTATAATTTTGGAATAAATATTGTCCCCTTGAGTGCACATTTCATTTAAAAAATGTTTCCATGAACAGAAATTAAATCTTGCTGGAAGTTACAAAAGAAACTGATGTAAGCAATCATTCACAGTTAATAGTTTGATTTTAGAAGTCACAAAATTTGAAAGTGGACAGAGATAATGACCACCAGAAATTCCTATATTTATGACCAATTTTAGACAAGCAGACATTTGCCTGGCACAAAAAGTACACCAGTAGGTTTGAACAAAAATTATTATTCACTAAATCATTTCAATTTTTGCTATGCTTTGAAAAGAGCCACCTCACTCCATTTGGAGAGCCAGAGTCGGCAGGAAGTGGACGAAGCTTGCTGAGAGAGGAGTGGAGGTGGAGGTGGAGATGGAGAGAAGGAAAAGAGGACTGTGCTCTGCTGTGCTTTGCTTTATGTACTGTGCTATGGGGAGTAGAGATAGACATATAGATAGATAGATAGATAGATAGATAGATAGATAGATAGATAGATAGATAGATAGATAGATAGATAGATAGATAG